>BSBK01003919.1:1180000-1780000 GCA_027943335.1 Chamaecyparis obtusa
TCTATCAGTGCAGTAAGAAGACCATGGTTCACTCGAATATCAGACAAACTGATGAGATACTCAAAACTGCATGCTACAAGGTGCACTCTCATTGGATCAAGTAAGAGGAGGCAAAGTCTTTGTGTAGCTGGTTGGGATATATGGACATGGACATTCAGGTACAGGACCTACAAAGTAAAAAAATGGGATGACTATCATTAATTTGATCAAAAACTAAGGCTATAAGCATGAAAAATGAGAAAATGAGCATATCAATAAGTGCATTAAAGGTTATAGAAATCAGCTATGAAAGCAAAAAATTTGGAAATTTGGCTTGAGGACCTCAAAAATGCTCTTTGTTTTCCATACAATAATTCAGACTAGTGCCAATTGTCGCATGACAATGTACTTTAACCCATACAACACTTCATGGTTATACGACACTATATAGGTTCTTGCACGACATTTGAGGGACCCAACGAAATTTCATACAACATATGGGTGTCCCTCATACGAAAAAATACAAGAACATGCATGATAATATATTTTGACTTGTAATGTCATACGAGTCTGCACAGGTTTTCGTACAACTTTACGTGATGCAAAAATTCAAAATTTGTCCTAAAGATCCTAAAAAGCATATCAAATTGAATTGACAAAGAGGCATAGAGGTCCACTTACTGAATTACCATACTGATGAGGTCTCTGATATTGCTAGGAATGCTCAAATTGGTGAGATGACACAAGAACCTTCATTTTCTCTCAGAGGGTCCACAAGTTTATAAAGGCAATAGGTTAAAATGAATTGAAAATGACCCTTTTGGGTCTTATATGGGTTTTGAACTAATTTTTAAAAGTGCTCCATTTTGCGTAAAAATTGCACCCTTGGCTAATTTCAATGTTCTAAATCTATTTTCAGGATCAAATTCAAAATCTAAGATCATTTTTATTGTCAAAATTGTGATTTAAAATTTTCAAACCTAGGATGGTCGACTACTAGCATAATCAACCTTCGTAACATCACAGAAATCCAATATTTAACTTAATTGATTATCTAACATCAACTCTTCAAATTTCAACTTGGTCAACCATGGTCAACTCATGGTCAAAATTAATCAAACTTGGTCAACAAGACCTCTAAATGATGCAGAATGCATCTCCGGACGTGTACAACCACTTCTACAATTGATTACATCACCTCTAAACTATTTAATGATGGCGTTCTTGCCAAATTTTGATTTTCATCCCGAAGGGGTAGGTATTAAACATCATTAATCAAATATGTCAATCAAATTTTCTTCAGTAATCAAGACAACAACCACATCTACTTGCTGACTCATCAAAGTTCTCATTGCTTGGGGCATATCAGATTCATCAAAATCCATATCAATCTGATGTTCTCTTAATCTTGTGAACAATATCTGCTCTTTGTAACCATCAGTTCATTAGTGTTATTTTCTTGATTCTTCATAAGGAATCCTTTTGATTCCTTTGGACAATCAGGTCTGGAGTTAGGACAGTCACTTCCTTGTAATCATAGGTTCATAACCAGTCATTTTGCCACTTCTTCGTAATCATCGGTTCATTGTTTGTATTGTTTACATCATCTAGATTATTTGGCCAACCAGGGCCTAAATCAACATCTTCAAATCTTTCAAATTTGTTTTCTATCTCGAAATCAGTTAATCTTTCAGGATTAGTTTCTTCATCACATAACTGAGTCCGGACACCATAAAAAATAGATTAAAATTTGAACCACTGCACTTTGCATAGTAATTCAAAGATGGGAAAAATGTAATACCCCAAAAATGGGCTTCAGGACCATTGACCTCCTACATCAACAAATCAATCAAAATTGACTCTAAAGTGCTAACCTAAGGCACATCTGTACATCAAATCATCAAAGCCCTAATCGATCTTATCAAAATTCTGCATCGGGAAATATTCCTCAATATTCCTAATTTCTCTTAATTGTCATTAATTAAATATTATTTGGTGATAAATGATATTATTTTATTTATCATAAAGTCAATTAATTGAATATGTTGAATATTTAATTATTTGAATTGAATTCTACCTCTTAATTATTTAATTAGATTTAATTGAATTTATTCCTAAATAAATTATTTTTATTTGACAAATAAATCAAAATTTCTAAATAATTGATTAAATGTTTATTTAATTGATTAAATCAAATTGTGAAATTTAATGATATAGTTTTGGGATAAAGTTTGATTAAATAATTGATTAACCCATAAATCAATTATTTTATTCAAAAATTAGTTAAGTTGAGAAAAAAACACATGGAATATTAAATAAATTCATAATTATTCATGCATAATCAAAAAAGCAGTTAAACTCTGAATAAACTATTCAATTCAATCTGTTAAATTTTTGGACTCAACATGTGATTGTGAGTTGAAAAGAAGATTTGAGTGATCTGAACTCCTGATTTGAGTTAAAAAACTGATTTTGCATGATTTTGTGAGTTAACTATTTCTAAATTTCTGATACCTCAATAATCAATCTGAATTGATCAGGGAGAGATTTTTTGTTTTTCATGAGTTCTCACAAACCCTAGATTTTTATATAAATGAGGCTCAGTATTTTACAAACGACTGTGAATTTGGAGAATCTTGCTCGTGTGATCTAGTGAATTGTGAGATTGTGCAATTTTGAGATTCTTTTTTATCATTGCTAGATTAGATTGCAATTCATATTTTCATCTAGTTTTTAGATCATTTTACATGTTTTTCATCCATATTGCATAGAAAAATCAAAAAACATAGCCTAGATTTGAATCCATTTTTCATAAGCTTTCATCATTTAAATCTTTCACTTAGGTGTTGTATTGGCACTCATCTCGGTTAATTCTGAGAATACAATACTCACATCTACTACAAGGCAGTAAATCACCTAGTTAACGATATTTGTTTTTATTGTAGATTTTCTGATTTTTTAACCAATAATGTTTTACTGGAGTGTTGTGTTCACAAATAGGTACAATTTCACATGCACAGTATGTTGAGAAGAGAGGCTCCATTTTTAAAGATTCAAAGTGTTTTCTGGTTCATCTTGATGATATCTTCGATTTGAGACCACTTTCATCAAATTTGGAAATGGTCAAATTTTTAAGTACGAACACTGTATTGACTTCCTTGCTTTGAGAAAACTTTGACCATCCGTATCTTGAGACAAGAGGCTCCATTTTTCAAGATTCAAGGTGATTTTTGGTTCATCTTAATGAGATCTTTGATTTGAGACCACTTTCACTAGATTTGGAAATAGTCAAATTTTTAGCTACGGACATTGTACTGACTTCCTTTCTTTGACCAAACTTTGACCGTCTATATCTTGAGAAGAGAGACTCTATTTTTCAAGATTCAAGGTGTTCTTTTGTTCATCTTGATGAGATCTTCGATATGAGAACACTTTCAATAGATTTTGAAATGGTCAAATTTTTAGCTACGAACATTGTACTAACTTCCTTTCTTTTACCAAACTTTGACCATCCGTATCTTGAGAAGAGAGGCTTTGTTTTTCAAGATTCAAGGTGGTTTTTGGTTCATCTCGATGAGATCTTTGATTTGAGACCACTTTCCCTAGATTTGAAAATAGCTAAATTTTTCCCTACGAACACTATACTGACTTCCTTGCTTTGACCAAACTTTGACCATCTATATCTCAAGAAGGGAATCTCCATTTTTCAAGATTCAAGGTGTTTTTTAGTTCATCTCGATGAGATCTTTGATTTGAAACCACTTTTACTAGAATTGGAAATGGTCAAATTTTTAACTACAGACACTATATTCCCTTCTTTGACCAAATTTTGACCATCTTTATCTTGAGAAGAGAGGCTCCATTTTTAAAGATTCAAAGTGTTTTTTGGTTCATCTTGACGAGATCCTCAATTTGAGACCACTTTCATTAGATTTGGAAATGGTCAAATCTTTCGCTACGAACATTATACTGACTTCCTTTCTTTGACCAAACTTTGACCATCTGTATCTTGAGAAGAGAAGCTCCATTTTTCAAGATTTAAGGTGTTTTTTTGTTCATCTCGAAGAGATCTTCCATTTGAGACCACTTTCACTAGATTTGGAAATAGTCAAAGTTTAAGCTATGAACACTATACTGACTTCCTTGCTTTGACAAAACTTTGACTGTTAGTATCTTTAGAAGAGAGGCTCCATTTTTCAAGATTCAAGGTGGTTTTTGGTTCATATCGATGAGATCTTTGATATGAGAACACTTTCAACAGATTTGGAAATGGTCAAATTTTTAGCTACGGACACTGTACTGATTTCCTTGCTTTGACCAAACTTTGACCGTCTGTATCTTTAGAAGAGAGGCTCCATTTTTCAAGATTCAAGATATTTTTTGGTTCATCTTGGTGAGATCTTCGATCTAAGACCACTTTCACTAGATTTGGAAATAGTCAAATGTTTAGGTAAGAACACTATACTGGCTTCCCTTATTTGACCAAACTTTAACCATCCGTATCTCAAGAAGAGAGGCTCTATTTTTCAAGATTCAATGTGTTTTTTTGTTCATCTCAATGAGATCTTTGATTTGAGATCACTTTCACCAAATTTGGAAATGGTCAAATATTTAGCTACAAACAATGTACTAACATCTTTAGTTTAACCAAAGTGTGACCATCTGTATCTTGAAAAGAGAGGCTCCATTTTTCAAGATTCAAGGTGTTTTTTGGTTCATCTCTGGCTGGTCAATATAATACCTTAGTAATAAAGGATTGGAAATCATTTTACAATGATCCCATGGTTAAATAGCATCAGGTGTCATACTTAAGATAGCATAGACTTGAAATGGTGACTGCAAAACATATGCTCTAGTCTTCCTTTAAAGTCATTAACTAAAGTAAAGACAATGCTGCAAGAAATCTATGCTAGAAATGGAAATAACAACTTAACTTCAGAGCTTAAGATAATGTTGCAAATGATAAACTTAGCTATGCATCTAAGCTGGAGGAAAACAACTAGCGGTTCTGCTACCAGTGGTTGCAGGAGCAAGAGAGTAACTACTGTGAGGAAGTAAAATTCTAATTCCTACTTAAGCAGAAAATAAGATCACCTCCCACGTGGGCCCCCATGGAAGAATGAATAGATTTAAAACTTAGAGACTAAAATTCAAAGATATCATATATTCATTCATGAAAACATCAACATAAGTACATAATAGAAGATCAAAGTGTATTCACTTCTTCTCTGGATTACAAAATGGATTCCTTCAACATCTAACTAACTCACAATCACTAACTCTAGATTATTTAAGCAACTAGAAAAACAAACTCCTAAGAACTAGGATCCTCCAATCATGGGTATAATAACTTTCAGCAATAGAACATTAAACGCAAAAACAACCCGCATTCAAATCCATAGGAATATAGGAGCGCATGAGCACTAGATTTCCTCCAAAACATTCGCTAATCAGGTTTGACACAGTCTACAATATCAAATACAATTGATTGGAAGTGGTGGAATCATAATGAAACTTGAAAATAGTTACTTGACTTAATGAAGCCACTTCGATGTTGAGTCTTCATTACCTGTGGACTTTATCTTCCCCTACAAAAGATTAGTGCACCAGAACCCACAACACAAACCAAGATAAAGATCCATAATGAGCTTTCTTATTTTAGTGCATCCTCATCACACAGCTACAGGAACACTACCCCATTAATGCAAAGAGGAAAGAAATACCAAATTTCATCATAATATCCACTTAATCTATATATATATTTAGCATATATCTTTAGTCTTAAAAGTACCAAATACACACATAGCCATATCATATGAACATAAAAGGTCTGAAGTTGTTTATGAAAACCCATAAGATACTTAAGCCTAAACTGGAAAATCATAAACAAAATAATCCATAAACTAGTTGCCATCCTATAATTAGTAGTTGTCTTTAGTCCAGCACCCCCCTTGGTAAAGCTCAAGTAGAACCCCTTGGTCTCCCTATGTCTCTTCCACCTGCTTTCCTCTACTTCCATTTCATAACTATCTAAGCTTTATGAATTTTCTAATAAAGGAGACATTAGAAATGGTGGCTAAAAAGTAAGTGGAATCCAAAAACTCTATCATTCTCTTCCCAAAGAAATGTACCAGGGTGCTCACCTATTTTCCATGCTAAAATTAAGGGGTGAATGTGACTCCTTAGCCCTTAGCTCCTTTGCTAAACTGACCCAACACCACTAAATGGCATTGCTAGCTTCAGGCAACTCAGAATTAACTAGCTATTCATACTCATCAAATGCTACATTTCTAAGTGGATAAATGAGCTTACTGCCTGAATCTGAGGGTGTAATTCTGAACCAATCATAATAGCAAGTTTTGGGGTCTTTAGCTTCTGGTCTCAGATATAGGGGAATCTCCTCCTCTAAATCTCTATATAACTTAGCCTGAGACTCCCAACTGATCTCATTCTGAACCCAAGACATAAGATCCCTAAGCTGAATATCCCCAACATAGAGTAAAGGATTCCACACCCGATCATTTGGAACTGCCAAGTTATGAAGAAAGAATTCACACAGCAAATTCTTAATGGCTGCAAAAGATTTATTAAAATCTTGAGAAAACTGCATAGGGTCTTGCAAGGTTCGAGACCTATCTTGCATGACACAAGTTAATTGGTAGTTCAATAGTTTTTCCTTTAGGAATAAGGCATATATGGGTGATGGGGACCTGCAGGCCATTAACTCATGGATAATAGATGTGACTTTGTTAAGTTTCACATGTAGTTTTTCTATTGTTTCTTCCTTCTCAAGATTCTCCTGATAGTGTTGGTCTATTATCCTATTCAATTATTTTCTCTACTGTTTCCATTGTTCTCTTTGTGAAACTAATTGCTTGGATAATTGAAAAATAAGGGATAGCAAAGACATAGAACCAGACTGATTTGACACAGAATTAATACAAGAATTTTCTACTAAATTAGGAACAGGGAGCTTACCAATTTTTGAAACTTATCCCCTTCATAGGATCTTTCCATACCACCATGGATCTTTCAGTATTACAACATTTTTGGGCAACAGATGCCAATGCATCCAAACCTTCACTCAAAATCTACTTCACAACCTTATTAACAAGCTCTGCATTAACATTAGGGTTCTCTTCATATGGATTCCTCTCTGTTGTAGGAGATAATCTTGGCTCATCTTCTTCCATTATATAGCACCCCCTAGACATCTCTTCACTTGCTGAATCAATGCAACTGTCATTTAATTGAGGATTCTTGGAGGACAAACTTCTTCTCTGAAATACACAAGCTTGCTCTTCGGAGCTAGAGTCATCATCAATTATAATGACTTCTTTGTTTATTTTCTTACTAGGAACCTGTTCCTTTTCAATCTTAGGAAAATTTTCAAATGTTGTATGCTGCATAATCTCAGGCTCCTCTTTTTTCTCAAAAATTTTAGGCATTTCCTGCTGAATATTTCTAAGTTCTTCTTCTTTCTGCCCAGAGGTTTCTTGTTCAACATCTGACCCTTCAAGAGGTATATCTGCAGTCTCCTTTTATTTCTTCCTATCACTCCTTCTCAATGGAGTTTCTTCCTTTTTCTCTGGGAATTTCTACTTTTTACAAGTGTCTGTGGCTATAGGATATTGTTTCTTTTCCTCCAGACTAGAACTAGGACTATTTTTCTTCCTTTTGTTCCTCTGAGAAACTCTTTGCAAATCAAGAGTAGACTTCTCTGTAGTAGAATTTTCTCCTTCCTCATTCAAGACTAACTTTGAGGCAGAGGAGTGAGGAGAACCCTCAGGAGTTCTAACCCTAGACTTCTTCCTAGAGGAAGATCCTGGTTCAAGTTCTATAATAATTTTCCTAAACCCTTTATCGGTTTGAATTCTCTACCCAACCCTTCGCCAAAAAGGCTCCGGAGTTAGTTCTTTAAACCCTTGCAACATAAATTTTTCCCGAGATAACTCTAACTGCTCCCTTAAGGCCTTCTCAACTATTAACTTAACCAAACAGTGATGCGAAATAGAGTTAAGTTTACCCTCCTGAACTAAAGCATCCTGCTTCTTCAAAATGTTAAACATGAAGTTGGGAATGTTTATGGGTCTATTCTCATGCCATAGACAGCTTAGAAATTTGAAATGAACAGAATGTAAATATGAATGTCAGCCCTCACAAGTGAAATACTTGATAAAATGAACTACACATTGTCTAAATGGCTCTGGTAAAGACATTCTAAATGTACCTTATTTCCTATCAACTTTTAGAGGTGGGTCTGACTGGAGGGTAAATTGCATCCTAGACATTGTTGGATCAAGAATTTTTGCATATTCTTCCCCTTCATGCGGAAACCCCATGACATGCGCTACCACTGCTTGTGAAAATGGTACCCTCAACCCCTTTACTTTGGCTACTCCCTCTTTCAATGTGCTCAAAAATTGCAACGCAACTTCATCATCCCAACCAGTAAGCTTCAGGATGTAGTCAAGCCATCCTCTTGCCTAACAATATGGCCTGCAAGCTTGATCTTCTAACAAGATATTATGCACTGTGGGTTCCCTACGGATAAGGTCTCCCCCCATCTTAAGGTTGTCAAATTACCCAAACAAGGTTGCTAGAATTTTAAATACTTCAAAAGAAGGCTCAGACAAGGAGTTTTGAACTAGCAAGTTACAGGAAAATGAAAATGTCAGATACAAAAAGTTCTAGCATTTTTAGGAATGAGCTCGAGTGTAAATAGGAGTGCAAATCAAGAATATATTGTACATTAACTACTCATTATTACAGAATTGTAGACTTCATACTTAGCACGTACTTGCCAGCCTTACTTAATGTGCGAAATAAAATCATAGCACTCAGCTTTTAAGGATTGTCAAATCATGACAAGAAGCGTAAAGTTCAAATAAGATAAAAGAATAAACATAAAGATTTGAAATGAATACGTAAGACAAAATAATTATATATCTATCTCACCCCCCCTTATGTGGCAATTGGTCCCACAATTGTGCATGTGATGAGGCATTACTAAAAAGTTGGAAAACAAATTAAGGAATAAATACCTTAGTCAGTGTACGAACCTAAAATGTTGTTGAGGGCATCAACTATCATACCATTGATGGAGAAAAATGAAATGGATGGGTGAAAGACAAGAAATGAAGTGGAGTTTTATTGCGGAAAGAGAACTTTCGTGAAGAAAGTATTTATTATGGAAGTGATGAGAACATTTTAAAGTGAAGAATGAAAATGAGTGGGAAGCTCATTGTCAGAGGCTACAGGAAATATATCACCATTAGCGGAGGTGAACTATTGCAAGAACTCTTCTTTACTTTGCGGTTTGTGATACAATTTCAACCTGTGACCGTTGACTAGCAACTTGAACCAAACAGGATCAACAGTAGAAAGCTAAACCGCCCCATTGGAAAACACAACAACAATTTCATATGGGCCTAACCACCTTATTTGAAACTTCCCTAGATGATGTTGATATCAAGAGTCATAAAGAGGCACCCAGTCACCGACAGAAAAAATTCTATCCTTAATATACTTGTCATTCCATTGCTTTTGTTGTTCCTACAGGAGTTCTGTATTATGCAAGGTAGATTTGCATCATTCATCAAGTCCATTCAAACTCATTATTATTTCCTATTGTGCTACAGTGAGATCCAAACCAAGGTCAAGAGCTGTCTATAAGGTTTTGTGCTCAAATTCGATAGGCATAACAATTGACCGACCATAGACAAGCTCAAATGGAGTGAAGCCTATTGTAGATTTCCAAGTAGTCCTGTAAGCACAAAGTGCTTTAGGAAGTCATGTGGCCCAATCCTTTTTATGGAGTGCTATAGTCTTGGTTAGAATGGATTCTAGCTCCCTATTAGTGACCTCTACTTGGCCATTAGCCTAGGGATGATAAGGTAAGGATTTTCCATGGTGAATTTTATACTCTTCCATCAAAGAAGCTATTAAATTGGAAGTAAATTAAGGTCCTTAATCAGATTAAAACTCTTGAGGCACACCAAATCATGTGAAAATAAACTCATAGAGGAATTTAGCAACATTGTTATCCTTAGGATGCTTCATTGGTTTGGCCTCGGCCTACTTAGTAACATAGTCAGTGCATACAAGGATATAAGACTTACCTTGTGAAGATGGCTCAATATGACTGACAAAGTCAATCCCCCATTTATCAAATGGTTCTACAATGATTGGTGGCTACAGGGCCATCTCATCGGTCTTAGTGGGTCATCCCATGCATTGGCATTTATCACAGTTCTTGGTATACTGAGAAGCATCTTTGTGTAAACTAGGCCAATAATATCTTATTGTTAAGATCCTAAATGTGGTTTGTTTGGTAGAAAAATGACCCCCATAGGGATCATCATGACATGCCCATAGGATATCATATGTTTCATCCTCCCTTATGCATCTACGGGTTACTTGATCAGGACCGGTATAAAACATGAATCCAGAAATCCGAGAATAATTAAAACTTTCCTCAGCTAACAACCTTCTTTCTTTAGTAGAGAAATGAGCTGGAGTCTTACCAGTGATGAGATAATGTGCTAGGTCAGCATACCATGGATTATGTACAAACAATAGAAAGAGGTGTTCATCGGGAAAACTATCATCAATGGCTGCAGGATCATCAGGGACATGCAACCAAGAAAGGAAGTCAACAACCACATTGGCCTTACTAGGCTTGTCAACTATGGTGATATCAAACTCTTGCATAAGGAGTAACCAGCGAGCTAGTTGTCCAGATATTGTAGGCTTGTTCATCAAGTACTTGATAGCAGAGTGGTTAGTGTGCACAAAGATAGCATAGCTGGTAATGTAGTGCTAAAATTTTTTGAGTGTGTAGATGACTGCAAGCAGTTCTTTCTCGGTGACCATGTAGTTGAACTTGGCTCCTTGCAAATTTTTACTGATGAAGTAAATAGCATGTTCAATAGAATCTGCCTTCTAACCAAGCACAACACCAATAGCATAATCTGATGTGTCTATATGAATGTGAAAAGGCAATTCCCAATTAGGTCCTCTCAAAACCAAAGTTGTAGTGAGAACCTCCTTAAGCTACAGGAAAGACTTTGTACACTTAGAGTCCCAAGTGAACTCATCATCTTTTTTCAACAAATTATACAAAGGTGTTGCAAGCTGATTGAAATCATTTATGAATCTTTGATAATACCCAGCATGTCCAAGAAAACTCCGCACATCCTTCTACTTTCCTGGTGTGGGTAATGTACTAATTACTTCAATCTTGGCAGGGTCCACTTGAATGCCTTTGGAAGAAATGAAATGGCCTAGAACAACCCCCTCTTCCATCATCATAAAGCATTTCTCACTATTGAGAGAAAGGTTGTAATCTCTGCATCTTTGGAAAACCTTGTTCAAATTTTCCTTAGCTTCATCAAAGGTGTTTCCATAGGTAGTAAAATCATCCATGTAAATATCCATGGAGTCAGCAGATATATCAGAGAAGATACTTATCATAGCTTGTTGGAAAGTGGCAGGAGCATTGCACAAACCGAAAGGTAAGACTGAATAGGAAAATTTCCCCCATGGACATGTGAAATTTTTCTTCTCCTAGTCCTCGAGAGCTATCTATATTTAATTGTAACCACTAAAGCCATCCAAGAAAGAAAAGTATTTCTTTCTAGCCAGGGTATCAAGGAATTAGTCTATGAATGGCAATAGAAAGTGGTCCTTCTTAGTGGTTGTGTTAAGCTCCCTGTAGTCAACAAAAAATCTCCACTTCCCTCCTTTCTTGGGTACTATAACTAGAGGTGAGACCCACTGGCTATTGGAAATGGGATAGATGAAACCAGCATTTAACAACTTTTACAATTCATTTTTTACTATATCCCTTAAAGCTCGATTAACCCTCCTTTGAGGCTATCAAACAGGCTTGCATTCAGGGTTGATGTAGATTTGATGAGTGCAAAGTTTAGGATCTAGGCCTTTCGTGTTTGTATAGTCCCAAGAAAAATATTGTTTGTTTCTCTTGCAGTAGCTGTAGGATGACTTTTTGTTGTGGAAGTGATAAAGCACTACTTAGATCCAATTCACGTCTTGGACCAACTTCTAGCTTGATGACCTTTTCTGCTATTGAAAGCTGAGCCATAGGAAGAGATTCCATCTCATGAGGTAGTAATGAGTGGAGGAATTGTGAAGTTTTTGCATACCAAGGTGCATTTGGAGGTGGCAGCATAGTTCCCAGAATACAATCTGCTTATGAACACTGTTGAGATTGCACCCCATACTCATTCATGATAATGGATGAAATTATCTCATCCTCCTCCCTAGAGGCTACAAATGGCTCCCAAATTATCATCATAAGATGGTGGATGGAGTTGACCTCTGGATCAACATCACCCAACTCTGGCCATACTATTTGATCATCTTGCAATAGGGGTTGAGAAGAGGAATAAAAGGTCAAGTTCTTAGTATTAACACCAATGGATATTGTCATTTTTCCTGACTGACAAGCTATATAGGCATCTATAGTAGCTAGCCATGGCCGCCCTAAAATTATTGTATAACCACCCATATTCTCCTTGGGAGAAAGGACAACAAAGTCAACTAGATATTCCCAGGAGTTTAAGGTGACTATAACATCCTCTAACATCCCATCAGGTGTGATGGTAGAGCTATCAGCAAGCTAAAGTATAGTTGGTGTCTCCCTAAGACCTATGATATGCAATTGAGACATTACCTCTTTTTTCATGATATTTATGGATGCACCTAAATCAACTAGGGCATTTTGAACTTGTATTCCTTGAATGGTGACTGTTGCCATAGGGCTTCTAGGATCAGAATACTTGGGTACAGTTAGTTTTTCCAACATGAGATTAGATAAATGGCCTAAGACATGGATGATTTTAGGATCCTTTTTCTTCCTTCCTGGCTATTTTATGCAGGCCTCCTTGATAACTTTGGTATAAGTAGGAAATTCCTTTATGGCATCTAGCAATGGTATTTTGACTATCATCTTCTTTAATTGATTAAGCAAGTCTATCACTGCCTGGTTTTCCATATGTTGAGTTTTCTCTTCTAACCTATGAGGAAATGGGGGCTCCTTAGCTACAAGAGAGGCAGATTTAGTTGGCACATTTGTTTTCTTAGTTGAGGCATCCTTAACTTCGGTAATGATAGGCTGTTGAGGAGAGGCAAGAGTTGTTCCTGACCTTAAATGAATATCATTCAAGGAAATAGCATAGCTTTGCTGTTGTGTGGCTGGTTTGGCATTATTAGGATTAGGGGTAGGCTGAGTAGGAAATTGAGTCTATTTAGGGGGAGTAGTTTTGGTTGCAGGAGGAGGCATTAAAGCGTACTGTTGAGGTGGTGGTATCAAAGCTTACTGGTTTGGTTGGTTCATCCAATTGTGTGGCTGCGGCCACCCCTGTTGGGATTGTTGCCAACCTTACTAAGGTTGTTTCCAACCTTGGTGAGGCTGTTGGCAACCTTAGTGAGGTTGTTTCCAACCCTACTAAGGCTATTGCCAACCTTGGTGAGGCTATTGCCAGCCCTGTTGAGGTTTTTGCCAACCCTGCTGAGGTTGTTACCAACCTTGCTAGGGTTGTTGTCAATTATTATACCCACTAAAGCCACTATGCTCTTGATTTTTCCATTGACTACTACAATTAAAATTTTGGAGAGGATCTTGAGGCATACCTGGTCTCTATGCACATGACCTTCATTGGGAAATGTAGAGTAACTCTCCATTTTTGTCGATGGCCTTAAACTCAATAGGCATAGGTTGTGACTCCAGGTTTGCAACAAATTTGCACCGACAATAATTTTTCTTCTCCCTACAGTGTGGATAGTATTCTACTAGCATGGCATTAGCTTCATCCTTCTTTCTTCTCACCTACATGGTGTCCAACTGCATAGAAAATTCATTAATGATGTCTTTCTTGAATTCTAACAATAGGTTTGATAGCTCTACTTTGGACTCCCCCGCTCCATTAGACTTATGAGGTAAGTCTCTCAATCCTCTTCCTTTCTTGACAGTAGCTCTAGAATAGTTCAAACATATATTCTTTATTTTAGCCCAAGTTTTCTGAGTAATGTCCCCCCTACCATGAGGTCAAGGGCCTCTATGCTTCCATCATGCACACCTTTCAGAAAAATATGCTTTTGGGATTCCACATTCAACTGGTGCTGTGTATTATGTTGCAGGTTGAACATGAACATGGAGACATAATCTTCCAAGGTTTCATCTTCTTTCTAGGACATTTTAAAAATGTCATCCTCTTTTAAGTCTCTTCCCCTAAAATACTCTTTATACTTTAATAGGAACAAATTTCTCATTGCAAGCCAATCTACTACAACATTGGCGCCCAAGCTCATGAACCATCTTAAGGCAGCTTCCTTCAAAGTAGAGGGAAACAACTTCAGCTTGTGGATGTTAGTTGTGTAGTCATAGCTTCTACAAAGGATGTCAAACTCAAAGAAGAATGCCTCAGGGTCCTCTATGATGAGGCCATAGAATCTGGATAATGCAGTAGTAGGTATGTTCTTCAAATTTTGGTTAACCTGTTGATTAGGAATAGGAAAAGGGAAGGTAGGTTGAGCCATTCTTGGAGGAGGACCTTGTGGTGGCGATTGGTAGACAATAAGAGCAAGTGGGTTGTCTTGATATTCTGGGTCAGTAAATAGGTCATTCAAATGGTGTGATTCCTTAGCAATTGAAGGTGAAGGCAATTGGTCATATGCATCTGCAAATACATTTTCGAATGGTTCTTCTTCTTGTATGTTCTCGGCTTGGGGTTCCTCATGTTTTGGGTTAAAAACCTCAAATGGTTCTTCTTAGATAATAAAATGAAAGAAATCTCCCAAGATGGTCCCTATGTCTATGCATGCAAAATAATACAAAATTCAAACTAACTAAATGACTTCAAGGTTGAACTAGATTGACACCATCCCCAGCAACAATGCCAAAAGTGGTTGGTCAATATTATACCTTAGTAATAAAGGATTGGACATCCTTTAACAATGATCCCATGGTTAAACCACATCAGGTGTCATACTTAAGATAGCACATTGAACTCATTTAGAATATCAATCCGGGAGCATAGACTTGAAACGATGACTACAAAATATATGCTCTCGTTTGCCTTTAAAGTCATTAACTAAAGTAGAGACAATGCTGCAGGAAATCTATGCTAGAAATGGAAATAACAACTTAACTTCAGAGCTTAAGATAATGCTGCAAATGATAAACTTAGCTATGCATCTAAGCTGTAGGAAAATAACCAACGGTTCAGCTACCAGTGGCTACAGGAGCAATAGAGTAACTACTGCGAGGAAGTAAAAGTCCAATTCCTACTTAAGCAGAAACTAAGCTCACCTCCCGCATGGGCCCCCATAGAAGAATGAACAGATTTAAAACTCAGAGACTAAAATTAAAAGATATCATATATTCATTCATGAAAACATCAACATAAGTACAGAATAGAAGATCAAAGTGTATTCACTTCTTCTCTGGATTACAAAATGGATTCCTTCAACGTCTAACTAACTCAGAATCACTAACTCCAGATTATTTAAGCAACTAGAAAAACAAACTCCTAAGAACTAGGATCCTCCAATCATGGGTACAACAACTTTCAGCAATAGAACATTAAATGCAGAAACAAACCGCATTCAAATCCACAAGAATATAGGAGCGCACGAGCATTGGATTTCCTCCAAAACATTTGGTAATCAGATTTGACTCGGTTTGAAACAATAACTATGATTGATTGGAAGTGGTGGAATCATAATGAAACTTGAAAATAGTTACTTGACTTAATGAAGCCACTTCGATACTAAGTCTTCATTACCTGATGACTTTATCTTCCCCTGCAAAAGATTAGTGCACCAGAACCCACAACACAAACCAAGATAAAGATCCATAATGAGCTTTCCTATATTAGTGCATCCTCATCACACGGATACAGGAACACTACCCCATTAATGCAAAGAGGAAAGAAATACCAAATTTCATCATAATATCCACTTAATATATATATATATATATATATATATATATATATATATATATATATATATTCAACATATATCTTTAATCTTAAAAATACCAAATACACACATAGCCATATCATATGAACATAAAAAGTCTAAAGTTGTTTATGAAAACCCATGAGACACTTAAGCCTAAACCGAAAAATCATAAACAAAACAATCCATAAACTGGGCTCATCAATCTCGATGAGATCTTCAATTTGAGAAAATTTTCACCAGATTTGGAAAGGTCAAATTTTTAGCTACGGACACTATACTGACTTCCTTACTTTGACTAAAGTTTGACAGTCGATATCTTGAGAAGAGAGGCTCCTTTTTTCAAGATTTAAGATAATTTTTGGTTCATCTTGATGAGATCTTCAATTTGAGACCACTTTCACTAGATTTGAAAATGGTCAAATTTTTAGCTACGAACACTCTATTGACTTCATTTCTTTGACCAAACTTTGACCATCTCTATCTCGAGAAGAGAGGCTCCATTTTTCAAAATTCAAGGTGTTTTTTGGTTCACATCCATGAGATCTTTGATTTAAGACCACTTTCACCAGATTTGGGAATGGTCAAATTTTTAGCTACGAACACTGTACTGACTTCCTTGCTTTGACCAAAACTTTGACCATCTGTATCTTGAGAAGAGAGGCTACATTTTTCAATATTCAAGGTGTTTTTTGGATCATCTCGATGAGATTTTTGATTTGAGACCACTTTGACCAGATTTGGAAATGGTCAAATTTTTAGCTACGAACAATGTTCTGACTTCCTTGCTTTGACCAAAGTTTGAATGTCTGTATCTTGAAAAGAAAGGCTCCATTTTTCAAGATTTAAGGTATTTTTTGGTTCATCTCAAGGAGATCTTTGATTTGAGAATACTTTCATTAGATTTGGAAATGGTTAAATTTTTAGCTACAGACACTGTATTGAGTTCTTTGCTTTGACCAAACTTTGATCATTCGTATCTTGAGAAGAGAGGCTCTGGTTTTCAAGATGCAAGGCATTTTTTGGTTCATTTCGATGAAATCTTTGATTTGAGACCACTTTCACCAGATTTGGAAATGGTTAGATTTTTAGCTAGGGACACAGTATTGAATTCCTTTCTTTGACCAAACTTTGATCGTCTGTATCTTAAGAATAGAGGCTCTATTTTTAAAGATTCAAACTATTTTTTGGTTTATCTTGAGGAGATCTTTAATTTGAGACCACTTTCATTAGATTTGGTAATGGTCAAATTTTTAGGTACGAACACTATACTAACTTCCTTACTTTGATGAAACTTTGACAGTCCATATCTTGAGAAGAGAGGCTCCATTTTTCAAGATTCAACATGTTTTTTGGGTCATCTTGATGAGATCTTCAATTTGAGACCACTTTCACTAGATTTAGAAATGGTCAAATTTTCAGCTACAAACACTATACTAACTTCCTTACTTTGACCAAACTTAGACCATCCGTATCTTGAGAAGAGAGGCTCGATTTTTCAAGATTCAAGGTGTGTTTTGGTTCATCTCGACGAGATCTTCGATTTGAGACCACTTTCACCAAATTTAGAAATGGTCAAATTTTTAGCTACGAACAATGTCCTTACTTCCTTGCTTTGACCAAACTTTTACCATTTGTATCTTGAAAAGAGAGGCTCCATTTTTCAAGATTTAACGTATTTTTCACTTCATCTTAACGAGATCTTTGATTTGAAACCACTTTCAAAAAATTTGGAAATGGTCAAATTTTTAGTTACAAACATTGTACTGACTTCCTTGCTTTGACCAAAATTTAACAATCTATATCTTGAGAAGAGAGGCTTCATTTTTCAAGATTCAAGGTTTTGTTTGGTTTATCTCGATGAGATCTTGGATTTGATACCACTTTAACCACATTTGAAAATGGTTAAATTTTAAGCTACGACCACTGTACTGACTTCCTTGCTTTGACCAAACTTTAACTATTTGTATCTTCAGGAGAGAGGCTCCATTTTTCAAGTTTCAAGGTGTTTTTTTGTGCATCTTGAAGAGATCTTCGATTTGAGACCACTTTCACCAGATTTGAAAACGGTCAAATTTTAGCTACAAATATTGTATTGACTTCCTTGCTTTGACCAAAATTTGATTGTCCGTATCTTGAGACAAGAGGCTCCGTGTTTCAAGAATGCAGGTATTTTTTCGTTCATCTCGACAAGATGTTCAATTTCAGACCACTTCACTATACAGACTTCCCTTCTTTGACCAAACTTTGATCGTCTGTATCTTGAGAAGAGAGACTCCATTTTTCAAGATTCAAGGTGTTTTTTGGTTCATCTCGATGAGATCTTCAGTTTCAGACCACTTTCACCACATTTGGAAATGGTTAAATTTTTAGCTACGAACACTGTAATGACTTCCTTTCTATGACCAAACTTTGACCATCAGTATCTTGAGAAGAGGCTCCATTTTTTAAGATTCAAGGTGTTTTTTGGTTCATCTCGACGAGATCTTCAATTTGAGAACATTTTCACCAGATTTGGAAATGGTCAATTTTTTAGCTATGAACACTGTACTGACTTCCTTACTTTGACCAAACTTTGACTGTCCATATCTTGAGAAGAGGGGCTCCATTTTTCAAGATTCAAAGTGTTTTTTGGTTCATCTTGATGAGATCTTTGATTTGAGACCACTTTCACCAGATTTGAAAATGGTTAAATTTTTAACTACGAACACTATACTAACTTCCTTTCTTTGACCAAACTTTGTCATCTATATCTTGAGAAGAAAGACTCTAGTTTTCAAGATTTAAGGTGTTTCTTGGTTCATCTTGACAAGATCTTCAATTTGAGACCACTTTCACGAGATTTAAAAATGGTCAAATTTTTAGCTAGAAACACTATACTGACTTCATTGCTTTGACAAAACTTTGACTGTCTGTATCTTGAGAAGAGAGGCTTCATTTTTCATGATTCAAGGTGTTTTTTGGTTCATCTTGACAAGATCTTTGATTTGAGGCCACTTTCACCAGATTTGGAAATGGTCAAAGTTTTAGCTACGAACACTGTACTAACTTCCTTGCTTTGACCAAACTTTGATCATTTGTATCTTGAGAAGAGAGGCTCCATTTTTCAAGGTTCAGTGTGTTTTTTGGTTTATCTCAACGAGATCTTTGATTTGAGACCACGTTCACTAGATTTGGGAATGGTCAAATTTTTAGTTACCAACACTGTACTGACTTCCTTGCTTTGACCAAACTTTGACCGTCTGTATCTTAAGAAGAGAGGCTCCTTTTTTAAGATTCAAGATGTTTTTTGGTTCATCTCGATGAGATCTTCAATTTCAGATGACTTTCACCAGATTTAAAAATAATAAAATTTTTAGCTACGAAAACTATATTTACTTCCTTACTTTGACCAAACTTTGACCATCCGTATCTTGAGAAGAGAGGCTCTACTTTTCAAGATTCAAGGTGTTTTTTGGCTCACCTTGACGATATCTTTGTATTTAGACCACTTTCACTAGATTTGTAAACAATTAAATTTTAGCTACGAACACTGTACTAACTTTCTTGCTTTGACCAAACTTTGACTGTTTGTATCTTGAGAAGAGAGGCTCTCTTTTTCAAGATTAAAGGTGTTTTTTGGTTCATCTGGACAAGATCTTTGATTAAGACCACTTTCACCATATTTGGAAATGGTCAAATTTGTTAGCTACAATCATTGTACTGACTTCCTTGCTTTAACCAAACTTTGACCGTCCATATCTTGAGAAGAGAGGCTTTGTTTCTCAAGATTCAAGGTGTTTTTTGGTTCATCTTGTTGAGATCTTCAATTTTAGACTACTTTTACCATATTTGGAAATAGTCAAATTTTTAGCTACCATTGTACTTACTTCCTTGCTTTCACCAAACTTTGACCGTCTGCATCTTTAGCAAAGAGGCTCCATTTTTTAAGATTAAAAGTGTTTTTTGGTTCATCTTGATGAGATCTTTCATTTGAAACCACTTTCACCATATTTGGAAATGATCAAACTTTTAGCTACGAACACTATATTGACTTCCTTTCTTTGACCAAACTTTGACCATTCATATCTTGAAAAGAGAGGCTCCATTTTTCAAGATTCAAGGTGTTTTTTGATTCATCTTGATGACATCTTCGATTTGAGACCACTTTGAACATATTTTGAAACAGTCAAATTTTTAGCTATGAACACTGTACTGACTTCTTTGCATTGACCAAACTTTGATCATCTGTATCTTGAGAAAAGAGGCTCTATTTTTCAACATTCAAAGTGTTTTTTGGTTCATCTTGACAAGATCCTTGATTTGAGACCACTTTTACCACATTTGAAAATGGTCAAACTTTTAGCTACGACTCCCTTGCTTTGACCAAACTTTAACCATCTGTATCTTGAAAAGAGAGGCACTATTTTTCAAGATTCAAAGTGTTTTTTGGTTCATCTTGACGAGATGTTCGATTTGAGACCACTTTTATTAGATTTGGAAATGATCAAATTTTTAGCTACGAATATTGTACTAACTTCCTTGCTTTGACCAAACTTTGACCATTTATATCTTGAGAAGAGAGGCTTCATTTTTCAAGATTCAAGGTGCTTTTTGGTTCATCTCAACGAGATCTTTGATTTGAGACCACTTTCACCAGATTTGGAAATGGTCAAATTGTTAGCTACAAACACTTTGTTGACTTCCTTCATTCGTATCTTGAGAAGAGAGGGTCTATTTTTCAAGATTCAAGGTGTTTTTTGGTTCATAATGATGTGATCTTCGATTTGAATCCACTTTCACCAGATTTGGAAATGGTCAAATTTTTAGCAATGAATACTGGACTGACTTCCTTTCTTTGACAAAAATTTTACCATCCATATCTTAAGAAGGGAGGCTCCATTTTTTAAGATTCAAGTTATTTTTTGGTACATCTCGATGAGATCTTGGATTTGAGACCACTTTCACCAAATTTGGAAATGGTCAAATTTTTAGCTATGAACACTGTAGTAATTTCCTTGCTTTGACCAAACATTGATCGTCTGTATCTTGAGAAGAGAGGCTCTATTTTTCAAGATTCAAGGTGTTTTTTGGTTCATCTCGACAACATCTTTGATTTAAGACTACTTTCACTAGATTTGAAGATGGTAAAATTTTTAGCTATGAACACTGTACTGACTTCCTTTCTTTGACCAAACTTTGACCATCTGTATCTTGGGAAGAGAGGCTTCATTTTCAAGATTAAAGGGGTTTTTTGGTTTATCTCGATGAGATCTTTGATTTGAGACCACTTTCACCATATTTGGAAATGGTCAAATTTTTAACTACGAACACTGTATTGACTTCATTGCTTTGACCAACCTTTGATCATTTGTATCTTGAGAAGAAAGGATCTATTTTTCAAGATTCAAGGTGTTTTTTGGTTCATCTCGACAAGAGCTTTGATTTGAGACCACTTTCACTAAATTTGGAAATGGTCAAATTTTTAGCTATGAATATTGTACTGACTTCTTTTCTTTGACCAAACTTTGACCATCCATATCTTGAGAAGAGAGGTTTTATTCTTAAAGATTCAAGGTGTTTTTTGGTTCATCTCGACAAGATCTTTGATTTCAGACCATTTTCATCTGATTTGGAAAGAGTGATATTTTCAGCTACAGACACTATACTGACTTCCTTGCTTTGACAAAACTTTGACCATTTGTATCTTGAGAAGTCAGGCTCCATTTTTTAAGATTCAAGGTGTTTTTTGGTTCATCTCAATGAGATTTTTGATTTGATACAACTTTAACAACATTTGGAAATGGTTAAATTTTTAGCTACGAATACTATACTGACTTCCTTTCTTTGACAAAACTTTGACCATCTGTATCTTGAGAAGAGAGGCTCCATTTTTAAAGTTTCAAGGTGTTTTTTGGCGCATCTTGAAGAGATCTTTGATTTGAGACCACTTTCACCAGATTTGGAAATGGTCAAACTTTTAGTTACGAATACTCTACTGACTTCCTTGCTTTGACCATCCGTATTTTGAGAAGAGAGGCTCCATTTTTAAGATTCAAGGTGTTTTTTTGTTGATCTTGATGAGATCTTCAATTTTAGACCACTTTCACTATATTGACTTCCTTGCTTTGACTAAACTTTGACCGTCTGTATCTTGAGAAGAGGCTCCATTTTTCAAGATTCAAGGT
The DNA here is from genome assembly GCA_027943335.1 of Chamaecyparis obtusa. Taxonomy (NCBI): domain Eukaryota; kingdom Viridiplantae; phylum Streptophyta; class Pinopsida; order Cupressales; family Cupressaceae; genus Chamaecyparis; species Chamaecyparis obtusa. Next base: position 1,202,134 of record BSBK01003919.1, read on the forward strand.
GTCTTTTGGTTCATCTCGATGAGATCTTTGATTTGAGACCACTTTCACTAGATTTAGAAATGGTCAAATTTTTAGCTACGAACACTATACTGAATTCCTTTCTTTGACCAAACTTTGACCATCCATATCTTGAGAAGAGAGCTTTCATTTTTCAAGATTCAAGGTGTTTTTTGGTTCATCTCGACGAGATCTTTGATTTGAGACCACTTTCACTAGATTTGGAAATGGTCAAATTTTTAGCTACGAACACTATACTGAATTCCTTTCTTTGACCAAACTTTGACTATCCATATCTTGAGAAGAGAGCCTTCATTTTTCAAGATTCAAGGTGTTTTTTGGTTCATCTCGACGAGATCTTTGATTTGAGACCACTTTCACTAGATTTAAAAATGGTCAAATTTTTAGCTACGAACACTATACTGACTTCCTTACTTTCACTAAACTTGACCGTCCCTATCTTGAGAAGAGAGGCTCCATTTTGGTCAAATTTTTAGCTATGAACATTGTACTGACTTCCTTGCTTTGACCAAACTTTTATCGTCTGTATCTTGATAAGAGAGGCTCCATTTTTCAAGATTCAAGGTTTTTTTTTGTTGATCTTGATGAGATCTTCAATTTTAGACCACTTTCACTATATTGACTTCCTTGCTTTGACCAAACTTTGACCGTCTGTATCTTGAGAAGAGGCTCCATTTTTCAAGATTCAAGGTGTCTTTTGGTTCATCTCGATGAGATCTTTGATTTGAGACCACTTTCACTAGATTTGGAAATGGTCAAATTTTTAGCTACGAACACTATACTGAATTCTTTTCTTTGACCAAACTTTGACCATCCATATCTTGAGAAGAGAGCCTTCATTTTTCAAGATTCAAGGTGTTTTTTGGTTCATCTCGACGAGATCTTTGATTTGAGACTACTTTCACTAGATTTAAAAATGGTCAAATTTTTAGCTACGAACACTATACTGACTTCCTTACTTTCACTAAACTTGACCGTCCCTATCTTGAGAAGAGAGGCTCCATTTTGGTCAAATTTTTAGCTATGAACATTGTACTGACTTCCTTGCTTTGACCAAACTTTTATCATCTGTATCTTGATAAGAGAGGCTCCATTTTTCAAGATTCAAGGTGTTTTTTGGTTCATCTTGACGAGATCTTTGAATTGAGACAACTTTCATGAGATCTGGAAATGGTCAAATTTTTAGCTACGAACATTGTACTGACTTCCTTGCTTTGACCAAAATTTGACCATCTGTATCTTGAGAAGAGAGGTTCCATTTTTCAAGGTTCAAGGTGTTTTTTGGTTCATCTCGATGAGATCTTTGATTTGACACCACTTTCACTAGATTTGGAAATGGTCAAATTTTTAGCTATGAACACTTTACTGACTTCTTTTATTTCACCAAACTTTGAACCTACATATCTTGAGAAGACAGGCTCCATTTTTCAAAATTCAGTGTGCTTTTTGGTCCATCACGATGAGATCTTTGATTTGAGACCACTTTCAACAGATTTGGAAATGGTCAATTTTTTTGCTATGAACATTGTACTAACTTTCTTGCTTTCACCAAACTTTGACCATTCATAGCTTGAGAAGAGAGGTACATTTTTCAAGATTCAAGGTTCTCTTTGGTTCATCTTGACAAGATTTTTGATTTAAGACTACTTTGACTAGATTTTGAAATGGTCAAATTTTTATCTACGAACACTGTACTAACTTCCTTGCTTTGACCAAACTTTAAAGGTTCTTATCTTGAGGAGAGAGGCTCTATTTTTTTAGATTCAAGATGTTTTTGGTTCATCTCAATGAGAACTTCAATTTGAGACCACTTTCACCAGATTTGGAAACAGACAATTTTTTAGCTACGAACACTATACTGACTTCCTTGCTTTGACCAAACTTTGATTGTTCATATCTTGAGAAGAGAGAGACTCTATTTTTCAAGATTCAAGGTGTTTTTTGGTTCATCTCGACAAGATCTTTGATTTGAGACTACCTTCACCAGATTTGGAGACAGTCAAATTTTTAGCTATGAACACTGTACTGATTTCCTTTCTTTGACCAAACTTTGACCATCCGTATCTTGAGAAGTAAGGCTCTATTTTTAAAGTTTCAAGGTGTTTTTTCATGCATTTCGAAAAGATCTTCGATTTGAGACCACTTTCACTAGATTTGAAAAAAGTCAAATTTTTAACTACGAATATTGTATTGACTTCCTTGCTTTGACCAAATTTTGACCATCCATATCTTGAGAAGAGAGGCTTCATTTTTCAAGGTTCAAAGTATTTTTTGGTTCATCTCGATGACATCTTCAATTTCAGACCACTTTCACTGTACTAACTTCCTTGCTTTTACCAAACTTTGATCATCTGTATCTTGAGAAGAGAGGCTTTGTTTTTCAAAATTTAAGGTGTTTTTTGGTTCATCTCGATGAGATTTTTGATTTGAGACCAGTTTCACCAGATTTTCAAATGGTCAAATTTTTGTCTACGAACACTATACTAACTTCCTTACTTTGACCAAACTTTGACCATCCGTATCTTGACAAGAGAGGCTTGATTTTTCAAGATTCAAGGTGTTTTTTGGTTCATCTCGACAAGATCTTTAATTTGAAACCACTTTCACCCAATTTGCAAATGGTCAAATTTTTAGCTACGAACATTGTACATACTTCCTTGCTTTGACCAAATTTTAACCGTTTGTATCTTGATAAGAGAGGCTCTATTTTTTAAGAATTAAGGTGTTTTTGGTTCATCTTGACAAGATCTTTGATTTGAGACCACTTTCACTAGATTTGCAAATAGTCAAATTTTTAGATACGAACAATGTACAAACTTCTTTACTTTCACCAAATTTTGACCATTCGTATCTTGTGAAGAGAGACTCCATTTTTTAGGATTCAAGGTGTTTTTTGGTTTATCTTGACGAGATATTTGATTTGAGACCACTTTCACCAAAGTTGGAAATGGTCAAATTTTTAGCTATGAACACTGTACTCACTTCCTTTCTTTGACCAAACTTTGATCATCTGTATCTTGAGATGAGAGGCTCCATTTTTCAAGATTGAAGGTATTTTTGAGTTTATCTCGGCAAGATCTTTGATTTGAGAAACTATCAAATTTTTAGCTATGAACACTGTATTGACTTCCTTGCTTTGACCAAACTTTGACCATCCATATCTTTAGAAGAGAGGCTCCATTTTTAAGATTCAAATTACTAATTTGGTTCATCTCGATGAGATCTTTGATTTGATACCACTTTCACTAGATTTGGAAATGGTTAAATTTTTAGCTACGAACAGTGTACTAACTTCCTTTCTTTAACCAAACTTTGACCATCTGTATCTAGAGATGTAAGGCTCCATTTTTTAATATTAAAGGTGTTTTTTGGTACATCTTGATGAGATCTTCAATCTGAAACCACGTTCACTAGATTTGGAAATGGTTCATTTTTTAGCTACGAACACTGTACTGACTTCCTTACTTTGACCAAATTTTGACTATCCATATCTTGAGAAGAGAGGTTCTATTTTTCAAGATTCAAAGTGTTTTTTGATTCATCTTGAGAAGATCTTTGATTTGAGACCACTTTCACCAAATTTGGAAACAGTCAAATTTTTAACTACGAACACTGTAATAACTTCCTCGCTTTGACTATTAGTATCTTAAGAATAGAGGCTTTGTTTTTCAAGATTCAAAGTGTTTTTTGGTTCATCTCGAGGAGATCTTCAATTTGAGACCACTTTCACTAGATTTGGAAAATGTCAAATTTTTAGCTACGATTAATATACTGACTCCCTTGATTTCACCCAACTTTGACCATCTGTACCTTGAGAACAGAGGCTCCATTTTTCAAGATTAAAGGTGTTTTTTTGTTCAAATATTTAGCAACGAACACTATACTGACTTCCTTGCTTTGACCAAACTTTTACCATCCGTATGTTGAGAAGAGAGGCTTCATTTTTCAAGATTTGAGGTGTTTTTTAACTCATCTGGATGAGATCTTTGATTTGAGACTACTTTCATCAAATCTAGAAATGATCAAATTTTTATCTACAAATACTGTACTGACTTCCTTGCTTTGAGAAAACTTTGACCGTCTGTATCTTGAGAAGAGAGGCTCTTGTTTTAGAGATTCAAGGTGTTTTCTAGTTCATCTAGACGAGATCTTCGATTTGAGACAACTTTCACCAAATTTGGAAACTGTTAAATTTTTAGCTATGAATACTATACTAACTTGCTTACTTTGACCAAACTTTGACCGTCCATATCCTAACAAGAGAGGCTCTATTTTTCAAGATTCAAGGTGTTTTTTTGTTTATCTCGACAAGATCTTTCATTTGAGATGACTTTCACTAGATTTGGTAATGGTTAAATTTTTGGCTGCGAACACTATACTGAGTTCCTTTCTTTGACCAAACTTTGACCATTTGTAACTTAAGAAGAGAGGCTCTATTTTTTAAGATTCAAAGTGCTTTTTCATTCATCTCGATGAGATCTTTCATTTGAGACAACTTTACCAGATTTGGAAATGGTCAAATTTTTATCTACGAACACTGTACTAACTTCCTTTCTTTGACCAAACTTTGACCATTTGTATCTTGATAAGAGAGGTTCCATTTTTCAAGATTTAAGGTGCTCTTTAGTTCATCTTGACAAGATCTTCAATTTGAGACCACTTTTACTAGATTTGGAAACGGTCAAATTTTTAACTACAAACATTGTACTGAATTCTTTGCTTTTACCAAACTTTGATTGTCGGCATCTTGAGAAGAGAGGCTCTATTTTTTAACATTCAAGGTCCTTTTTGGTTAATCTTGATGAGATCCTTGATTTGAGACAACTTTGAACAGTTTTGAAAACGGTCAAATTTTTAGCTATGAACACTATGTTGACTTCCTTCCTTTGACCAAACTTTCACCATCCGTATCTTGAGAAGACAGGTTCTATTTTTCAAGATTCAAGGTATTTTTTGTTCATATGGACAAGATCTTTGATTTGAGACCACTTTCACCAGATTTGGAAACGATCAAATATTTAGCTACGAACACTGTACTGACTTCCTTGCTTTGACCAAATTTTGACCATTCGTATCTTGAGAAGAGAGGATCCATTTTTCAAGATTCAAGATTGTTTTAGGTTCATCTCAATGAGATCTTTGATTTGAGACCACTTTCACCAAATTTGGAAATAGTTAAATTTTTAGCCACGAATACTGTACTGACTTCCTTTCTTTGACCAAACTTTCATCATCTATATCTTGAGAAGAGAGGCTTCATTTTTCAATATTCAAATTGTGTTTTATTTCATCTCGATGAGATCTATTTGAGACTACTTTCACCAGATTTGGAAACGGTTAAATTTTTAGCTACGAACATTGTACTAACTTCCTTGCTTTAATAAAAATTTGGCAGTCTGTATCTTGAGAAGAGATGCTCTATTTTTCTAAATTCGAGGAGTTTTTTGGTTCATCTTGATGAGATCTTCGATTTGAGACCACTTTTACCAGATTTGCAAATGGTCATATTTTTTTCTAGAAATACTGTACTGACTTCCTTGCTTTGACCAATCTTTGACCGTCCATATCTTGAAAAGAGAGGCTCCATTTTTAAAGATTCAAGGTATTTTTTGGTTCATCTGAATGAGATCTTTCATTTGAAACCACTTTCACCAAATTTGGAAATGGTCAAATTTTTAGCTAAGAACAATATATTGACTTCTTTGCTTTGACCAAAATTTGACTATCCGTATCTTGAGAAGAGAGGCTTTATTTTTCAAGATTCAAAGTGTTTTTTGGTTTATCTCAACGAGATCTTCAATTTGGGACCACTTTCACTAGATTTGGAAGTAGTCAAATTTTTAGCTACGAATACCTTACTGACTTCCTTACTTTGACAAATCTTTGACCGTCTATATCTTGAGAAGAGAGACTCTGCTTTTGAAGATTCAAGGTGTTCTTGGTTCATACCAACGACATCTTTGATTTGAGACCACTTTCATGAGATTTGGAAATAGTCAAATTTTTAGCTACAAACACTGTACTAACTTCCCTTCTTTGACCAAACTTTGATCGTCCGTATCTTGAGAAGGGAGGCTCTATTTTTCAAGATTCAAGATGTTTTTTGGTTCACCTCGATGAGATCTTCAATTTGAGACCACTTTCACCAGATTTGAAAAGGCTCAATTTTTAAGCCACAAAGACTGTATTGACTTCCTTGCTTTGACCAAACTTTGACAGTCTGTATCTTCAGAAGAGAGGCTCCATTTTTTAAGATTCAAGGTGCTTTTTCGTTCATCTCAACAAGATCTTTGATTTGAGACCACTTTCACCAGATTTGGAAACACTCAAATTTTTAGTTACGAATAATGTACTGACTTCCTTGCTTTGACCCAACTTTGACCGTCCATATCTTAAGAAGAGAGGCTCTATTTTAAAAAATTTATGGTGTTTTTTGGTTCATCTTGACAAGATCTTCGATTGTAAGCCAATTTCACCAGATTTGGAAACTGTCAAATTTTTAGCTACGAACACTGTACTGACTTCCTTACTTTCACCAAACTTTGATTGTTCGTATCTTAAGTAGAGAGCCTTCCTTTTTTAAGATTCAAGGTGTTTTTTGGTTCATCTTGACAAGATCTTTGATTTGAGTCCACTTTCACCAGATTTGGAAACGGTCAAATTTTTAGCTACAAACACAATACCGACTTCTTTGCTTTGGCCAAACTTTCACTATCCATATCTTGAGAAGAGAGGCTCTATTTTCAAAGATTCATGGTGTTTTTTAGTTCATCTCAATCTGATATTTGATTTGAGACCACTTTCACCAGATTTGAAAACGGACAAATTTTTAGCTACGAATATTGTACTAAGTTCTGTGCTTTATCACAACTTTGACCGTTCGTATCTTGAGAAGAGAGGCTTCATTGTTCAAGATTTAAGGTTCTTTTTGGTTCATCTCAATGAGATCTTGAATTTGAGACCACTTTCACCAGATTTGGAAATGGTCAAATTTTTAGCTACGAATACTGTACTGATTTCTTTGCTTTGATCAAACTTTGACCATCCATATCTCGAGAAGAGAGGCTCAATTTTTCAAGATTCAAAGTGTTTTTTTATTCATCTCGATGAGATCTTCGATTTGAGACCACTTTCACCAAATTTGGAAATGGTCAAATTTTTAGCTACGCACATTTTACTGACTTTCTTGCTTTGACCAAACTTTGAGTGTCTATATCTTGAGAAGAGAGGCTCTATTTTTCAAGATTCAAGGTGCTTTTTGGTTCACCTCGAGAAGGTCTTCGATTTGAGACCACTTTCACTAGATTTGGAAAGGCTCAAGTTTTTAGCTACAAACACGGTACTGACTTCCTTGCTTTGACCAAACTTTGATGGTCTGTATCTTCAAAAGAGAGGCTCCATTTTTCAAGATTCAAGGTACTTTTTGGTTCATCTCTAGGAGATCTTTGATTTGAGACCACTTTCACCATATTTGAAAATGGTCAAATTTTTAGCTACAAACACTGTACTGACTTCCTTGATTTGACCAAACTTTGACCATTCATATCTTGAGAAGAGAGGCTCTATTTTTCAAGATTCAAGGTGCTTTTTGGTTCATCTTGATGAGATCTTTGATTTGAGACCACTTTCACCAAATTTAGAAATGGTCAAATTTCTATCTATGAACACTACACTGACTTCCTTGCTCTGACCAAACTTTGACCATCCATATCTTGAGAAGAGAGGCTCCATTTTTCAAGGTTCAAGTTGTTTTTTAGTTCATCTCGACGAGATCTTCGATGTGAGACCACTTTCACCAGATTTGAAAATGGTCAAATTTTTAGCTATGAACATTGTACTGACTTCCTTATTTTGACCAAACTTTAAACATCTGTACCTTGTCAAGAGAAGCTCCATTTTTCAAGATTCAAGGTGTTTTTTTGTTCATCTCAATGAGATCTTCGATTTGAGACCACTTTCTCCAGATTCAGAAAAAATAAATTTTTTAGCTACAAACAATGTATTGACTTCCTTGCTTTGACCAAATTTTGACCATCTGTATCTTGAGAAGAGCCTCTATTTTTCAAGATTCAAGGTTTTTTTGGTTCATCTTGACAAGATCTTCGATTTGAGAGCACTGTTATCGGATTTGGAAATGGTCAAATTTTTAGCTACGAACACTATATTGACTTCCTTGCTGCAATTTTAGACCACTTTCACAAGATTTGGAAATAGTCAAATTTTTAGTTACGAACAGTGTACTGACTTCATTTCTTTGACCAAACTTTGACATACCGTATCTTGAGAAGAGAGGATCCATTTTTCAAGATTCAAGGTGTTTTTTGGTTCATCTCGATGAGATCTTCGATTTCAGACCTTTTTCACCAGATTTTTAAATAGTTAAAGTTTTAGCTACAAATATTATACTGACTTCCTTCTTTTGACCAAACTTTGACCATCTATATCTTGAGAAGAGAGGCTCTATTTTTCAAGATTCAAAGTGTTTTTTGGTTTATCTTGACGAGATCTTTGATTTGAGACCATTTTCACCAGATTTAGAAATGGTCAAATTTTTAGCTACAAACACTATACTAACTTCCTTACCTTGACCAAACTTTGATCGTTTATATCTTGTGAAGAGAGGCACCATTTTTCAAAATTCAAGGTGCTTTTTGGTTCATCGTGATGAGATCTTTGATTTGAGACAACTTTCACCAGATTTGGAAGTGGTCAAATTTTTTAGCTATGAACATTATACTGACTTCCTTGCTTTGACCAAACTTTGACTGTCCGTCTCTGGAGAAGAGAGGATCCATTTTTCAAGATTCAAGGTGCTTTAAGTTTACCTTGACGACATCTTTGATTTAAGACCACTTTCACCAAATTTGGAAACGGTCAAATTTTTAGCTATGAACACTGTACTGACTTCCTTGATTTGACAAAACTTTGACCGTCTGTATCTTCAGTAGAGAAGCTCTATTTTTCAAGATTCAAGGTGATTTTTTGTTCATCTCGTTGAGATCTTCGATTTTAGACCACTTTCACCAAATTTGAAAATGATCAAATTTTTAGCTACAAACACTATACTGACTTCCTTGCTTTGAACAAACTTTGATTATCCGTATCTTGCGAAGAGAGGCTCCACTTTTCAAGATTCAAGGGTTTTTTTGTTTCATCTTGAAGAGATGGTCAATTTGAGACAACTTTCACCAAATTTTGAAACGGTCAAATTTTTAGCTACAAACACTCTACTAACTTCCTTGCTTTGACCAAACTTTGATTGTTCGTATCTTCAAAAGACAAGCTCAATTTTTTAAGATTCAACATGTTTTTTTGTTCATCTTGATGAGATCTTCAATTTGAGACCACTTTCACCAGATTTGGAAATGGTCAAATTTTTAGCTACGAACATTGTACTGACTTCTTTGCTTTTACACAACTTTGACTGTACGTATCTTGAGAATAGAGATTTCATTGTTCAAGATTCAAGGTGCTTTTTTATTCATCTCGATGACATCTTCAATTTGAGACCACTTACACCAGATTTGGTAACGGTCAAATTTTTAGCTACAAACACTGTACTGATTTCCTTATTTTGACCAAACTTTGACCATCTGTATATTGAGATCTTCAATTAGACACCAATTTCACCAGATTTGAAAATGGTCAAATTTTAAGTTACGATTGCAGTACTAACATCCTTACTTTGACCAAATGTTGACTATCCGTAACTTGAGAAAAGAGGATCCATTTTTCATGATTCAAGGTGTTTTTTGGTTTAGCTCAAAGAGATCTTCAATTTGAGACCACTTTCACCAGATTTAGAAATGGTCAAATTTTTTGCTATGAACACTATACTGACTTCCTTACTTTGACCAATCTTTGACCATCTGAATCTTTCGAAAAGAGGTTTCATTTTTCAAGATTCAAGGTGTTTTTTGTTTCATCTCGATGAGATTTTTTATTTGAGACCACTTTTACCAAATTTAGAAACGGTTTCATTTTTAGCTATGAATAGTGTATTCACTTCATTGCTTTGACCAAAATTTGACTATTTGTATCTTTAGAAGAGAGACTCCATTTTTCAAGATTCAAGGTGTTTTTTGGTTCATCTCAACGAGATCTTTGATTTGAGACCACTTTCACAAGATTTGGAAACAATCAAATTTTTAGCTAGGAAAATTATACTGACTTCCTTGCTTTGACCAAACTTTGACGATCTGTATCTTGAGAAGAGAGGCTTCATTTTTAAAGATTCAGGGTGTTTTTTGGTTCATCTAGATGAGATCTATGATTTGAGACCACTTTCACTAGATTTGGAAATAGTTAAATTTTTAGCTACGAACACTATACTAACTTCCCATCTTTGACCAAACTTTGACCATTCGGATCTTGAGATGCAGGCTCCATTTTTCAAGATTCAAGTTGTTTTTTGGTTCATCTCGACGTGATCTTTGATTTAAGACCACTTTTACCAGATTTGGAAATGGTCAAATTTTTAGCTACGAATAGTGTACTCACTTCGTTCCTTCGACCAAACTTTGATTGATCGTATCTTAAGAAGAGAGGCTCTATTTTTCAATATTCAAGGTGTTCTTTGGTTCATCTCGATGAGATCTTTTATTTGAGACCACTTTCACCAAATTTAGAAATGGTCAAATTTTTAGCTATGAAAATGGTATTGACTTCCTTTCTTTGACCTAAACTTTGACCATCCCTATCTTGAGAAGAGAGGCTCTATTTTTCAAGATTCAAGTTATTTCTTGGTTCATCTCAATGAGATCTTTGATCTGAGACCACTTTCACCATATTTGGAATGGTCAAATTTTTATCTACGAACACTATACTGACTTCCTTACTTTGACCAAATTTTGACTGTCCATATCTTTAGAAGAGAGGCTCTGTTTATCAAGATTCAAGGTGTTTTTGTTTTCATCTCGATCAGATCTTCAATTTCAGACCACTTTCACTAGATTTGGAAACGATCAAATTTTTAGCTACAAACACTGTACTGACTTCTTTGCTTTAACCAAATTTTTACAATCCATATCTTGAGAAGAGAGCCTTCATTTTACAAGATTTGAGGTTTGTTTTGGTTCATCTCGACAACATCTTTGATTTGAGACCAATTTCACCAGATTTGGAAACTCAAATTTTTAGCTACAAATACTGTACTGACGTCCTCTCTTTGATGAAACTTTGACAGTCTCTATCTTGAGAAGAGAGGCTCTATTTTTCAAGATTCAAAGTGTTTTTTGGTTCATCTCAACGAGATCTTTGATTTGCAACCAATTTCACCATGTTTGGAAACAGTCAAATTTTTAGCTACGAACACTATTCTGACTTCCTTGCTTTGACCAAACTTTGACCATTTGTATGTTGAGAAGAGAGGCTCCATTTTTTAAGATTCAATGTGTTTTTTGGTTCATCTTGATGAGATCTTGAATTTGAGACCACTTTCATCAGATTTTGAAATGGTCAAATTTTTAACTATGAATACTGTACTGACTTCCTTACTTTGACTAAGCTTGGCTATTTGTATCTTGAGAAAAGAGGCTCTATTTTTCAATATCCAAGGTGTTTTTTGGTTCATCTCGATGAGATCTTCAATTTGAGACCACTTTTACCAGATTTGGAAATGGACAAATTTTTAGCTATGAACATTGTACTGACTTCTTTTCTTTCACCAAACTTTGGCTATCCGTATCTTGAGAAGAGAGGCTTTATTTTTCAAGATTCAAGGTATTTTTTAGTTCATCTCGATGAGATCTTTGACTTGAGACCATTTTCACCAAATTTAGAAATAGTCAAATTGTTAGCTACAAACAATATATTGACTTCCTTGCTTTGACCAAACTTTCACCATCCATATCTTTAGAAGAGAGGCTCCATTTCTCAAGACTTGAGGTATTTTTTGGTTCATCTCGACAAGATCTTCAATTTGAGAACACTTTCACCAGATTTGGAAATTATCAATTTTTTTAGCTACGAACATTGTACTAACTTCCTTGCTTTGACCAAACTTTGACCATCTATTTCTTCAGAAGAGAGGCTCTATTTTTCAAGATTTAAGGTATTTTTTGGTTCATCTCGATGAGATCTTTGATTTGAGACCACTTTCATTAGATCTGGAATGGTTATAGTTTTAGCTACGAACACTATACTGACTTCCTTACTTTGAACAAACTTTGACCATCTGTATCTTGAGAAGAGGGGCTCCATTTTTTAAGATTCAAGGTGTTTTTTGGTTCAGCTCGATGAGATCACTAATTTGATACCACTTTCACCAGATTTGGAAGCAATCATATTTTTAGCTATGAACATTATACTGACTTCCTTGCTTTGACTAAACTTTTACCATTCGTATCTTGATTAGAGAGGCTCTATTTTTCAAGATTCAAGGTATTTTTTGGTTCATCTCAATGAGATCTTCAATTTGAGACCACTTACACCATATTTGGAAACAATCAAATTTTTAGCTATGAACACTGTACTTACTTCTTTGCTTTGACTAAACTTTGACAGTCCTTATATTGAGAAGAGAGGCTCTGTTTATCAAGATTCAAGGTGTTTTTACATTCATCTTGACAAGATCTTTGATTTGAGACCACTTTCACCAGATTTGGAAAAGGTCAAATTTTTAGCTACATACACTGTACTGCCTTCCTTGCTTTGACTAGACTTTGACCATTCGTATCATGAGAAGAGAGCCTCCATTTTTCAATATTCAAGGTGTTTTTTGGTTCATCTTGACAAGATCTTTAATTTGAGACCACTTTCACCAGATTTGGAAATGATCAAATTTTTAGCTATGAACATCGTACTAACTTCCTTGCTTTGACTAAACTTTGACGATCTGTATCGTGAGAAGTGAGGCTCTATTTTTTAAGATTCAAAGTCTTTTTTAGTTCATCTTGAAAAGATCTTTGATTTAAGACCACTTTCACCATATTTGGAAATGGTCAATTTTTTAGCTACAAACACTGTATTCACTTCCTTGTTTTGTCCAAACTTTGACCTTCCGTATCTTAAGAAGAGAGGCTCCATTTTTTAAGATTCAAGGTGTTTTTGGGTTCATCTCGATGAGATCTTCGATTTGAAACCACTTTAACAACATTTGGAAAAGGTCAAATTTTTAGCTACGAACACTATACTGACTTGCTTGCTTTGATTAAACTTTGACCATCCGTATCTTGAGAAGAGAGGCTCCATTTTTCAAGATGCAAGGTATTTTTTTATTCGTCTTGATGAGATCTTCAATTTGAGACCACTTTTAGTAGATTTGAAAATGGTCAAATTCTTAACTATGAACATTGTACTGACTTCCTTGCTTTGAGAAAACTTTGACCATTCGTATCTTGAGAAGAGAGGCTCTATTTTTCAAGATTCAAGGTCTTTTTTAGTTCATCTCGACCAGATCTTTGATTTGAAACCACTTTCACCATATTTGGAAATCATCAAATTTTTAACTACGAACACTATACTAACTTCCTTGCTTTGGCCAAACTTTGACCATCTATATCTTAAGAGGAGAGGCTCCATTTTTCAAGATTCAAGGTGTTTTTTGGTTCATCTCATTGAGATCTTCAATTTGAGAACACTTTCACCAAATTTGGAAACAATCAAATATTTAGCTACAAACACTATACCGACTTCCTTTCTTTGACCTAACTTTGATCATTCGTATCTTGATAAGAGAGGCTCCATTTTTCAAGATTCAAGGCATTTTTTGGTTCATCTTGATGAGATCTTCAATTTGAGACCACTTTCACCAAATTTGGAAATGGTCAAATTTTTAGCTACAAATTACATTGTATTTCCTTCCTTTCTTTGACCAAACTTTGACCATTTGTATCTTGAGAAGAGAGGCTCTATTTTTCAAGATTCAAGGTCTTTTTTAGTTCATCTCAATGAGATCTTCGATTTGAGACCACTTTCACTAGATTTTGAAATGGTCAAATTTTTAGCTATGAACATTGTACTGACTTCCTTTCTTTAACCAAACTTTGACTATCTGTATCTTCAGAAGAGAGGCTCCATTTTTTAAGATTCAAGGTGATTTTTAGTTCATCTCGACAAGATCTTTGATTTGAGACCACTTTCACTAGATTTAGAAACTGTCAAATTTTTAGATACGAACACATATCAATTTCAAGGACATAGATCACCTTGATCTGAGGAACTCAGTACAATTGTTGAGAAGAAGAACATAGATCATTTGATTGTACATATGGAGAGATCACACATAGAAGCAAAAAATAGACAGGTGATCTCTACAAGGTGGACCGCTTTCAAGGACATAGATCACCATGATCCAATGAACTTGTTACAGTTGTGGTGAAGAAGGACATAGTTCATTTGAGTGTACACATGCAAGTAAGAAGGTTGGTAGCAATAGAAATTCTTTGGTGCAAGAAGAGTCACTGAATGAACCTGAGAAAGAAAATAAATTGATGGTAATGAGAGAACTTTGGAGTGCAAGTAATAAGGGAGATCCGGTAAGGAAAAGTTTGTTCAAAACCAGATGTAGAGTTTCTAATGAAGTTTGGAAGTTAATCATTGATAGTGGTAGCTCATAAAATTTGGCATCTAAGGAAATGGTTACAAAGTTGTAGTTGAAAAGGTTGGAACATCCGAAGCCCTATCAAATTTCATGGATCAAAGATGACCATACACTCTTGGTAAGTGAACAATGCTATGTGAATTTGAAAATTGGAAAGTATTATGATAAGTTTTTATGTGATATCATGCATATGGATTGTTGTCATATTGTGTTGGGTAGACCTTGGAAATATGATAGACATGCTATATATGATGGGATATTGCATAAATATACTATTTGGGCTGATGGAAGAAGAAAAATCTTGGTACCTTTGATTGAAGAACCTATTAGTAGTATTTCTACATCTGTGAAAGTTTTTCTAATGGAAGGAAGAAAGTTTGTTAAGGATTTGAAGAAGAATGATGTATGGTTTGTTGTGATTTGTAAAAAACTGAGTAAGAAAATAGAGGATAGTATCTTTAAAGAGATTGATAAGTTACTCACCGAGTACAGTGAGATCATTTATGATAATGTACCTGATGGTTTTCCACTGAAGAGAAGCATTGATCATTGCATGGATCTAATCCCTAGAGCTAGTTTACCGAATAAGGCACCACATCAGTTGACACATAATAAGAATCTAGAATTGAACCAACAGATTCAAGAATTATTGTAGAAAGGTTTGATCAAAACAAATTTGATTCCTTGTGTAATACCTATTGTATTGGCACCTAAGAAGAATGGAGAATGGCGAATGTGTACTGATTGCAGAGAAATCAACAAGATAATAGTGAAATATAGGTTTCCTATATCGAGAATGGATGACATAATGGACAGTTTGACTGGAGAAAAGTATTTTTCCAAAATTGATTTGAAAAGTAGGTATCATCATATCAAAATTAGAGAAAGTGATGAATGGAAGACTTCTTTTAAGACAAAAGAAGGTTTGTATGAGTGGTTGGTGTTAGGAATAGTCCCAAGAGATAACTGAGAGGGGGGGGTGAATCAGTTATCTACAAGTTTTAATTATTTATGCAATTAAGTATACTTAAACATAAATCATAAACACAGTGAAAGAAAACTTGAACACAACACCAATATTTGGTTACAGGGAAACCCAAATAGGTAAAAACCCTGGTGGGAATTGACACCCACTAATAATCTATACTAGTGTTTTATGATCCTTGTTAGAAGATCCATAACCCTGTTAGGAGTTTCTTTACAATATATTTAGGATAGTGACCTAGTCAAGGGTCAGACCCTATTAGGATTCTTTTACAATTAACCCTGTTAGGGGTGAGGATGCATTGTCTGAGAGAACACTACTCAAAGTGGTGAAGGCTACAACCTTCTAAGTAATAGATACACACTATATCTAGATCTTGGTGAACTACACTTTGACCTGTTGTCTAAATCACTTCCAATGTATAGCATACACTCTTCACTTGGTCACATAGACCTTCTGCTGATGGCTCAACACTTTGCACGCTCTTCTCTTCTCTTGACAATCAACTTTGAACCATGACTTAGCAATCACAAATGACTACTTATAAATATCTTTCCTCTAAATGATATAATCAAGTCAGCCTATTAGAACCACCTTGAAATCATATTAGAAAAACCATAACATACTCTAATAATAGTTATGTTGGCTCTATTAAGCATGCAACACAATCTGGGACCTGTCCAATATTAATAAATGTAGATGCACGCTACACACTGTCAGCTCTACCAAAGTAAATGAAACTTTCTCCTCAAGCTAAATTACATCATGCACTCTTAATTAAACATTAATAACTCTTTTCCAAGCACTAATCCAAGGGCACATACCAAAATGATAGGTGCAACTCTTGTAATAATAAAATCTTTGTCGGCTCTTCTGAATAAACACAGGAAATTGCTATTGGTGAATAGCGACTTCATAACTTCACTTCTAATAATCATCAAACTTTGCATCCATGAATGTAACCTCAATAACATGTCTCCATCATATATCCAAATTTTCAAGGCTCCATGATAACAGTATGGAAAATCATTCACAGAACACTGCCTATAACTCTATCAGGAACACTGCTGACACAAGCTGCTATATAACTGTCTGTACTAATAGTTAACCTCTGTGTCCATGATATCATGTTGATAAAATGTTCATGTTGTATATGCTAGAAGCTTATTGTATAATTCTTCATGCTACTTACCAAATTTTTTCATCAATGACAAACATACAGTCAGCACTGGGTTGCTAGCAAATCTCCAACAATCTTCCCCTTTGGCATTGATGGCAAAATATGGAATGAAAAACTCCACCAATCCCAATGAACATTTATTTTATAACATTCTTCATTTCCTCTTCAAAACTCCCTCAAGGATGAATCCTCCATTTGTTGCAATATTCTTCAACATTCTCCATTTCCTCAACTGAACTACTTCCATAACTGAATACTACTCCCCCTTAGTATATTACTCCTTTTACTTTTTTTTTTTCATGACTATATATTACTCCCCCTTTGACATCGATGGTAAAGGGTGCCAATCAGTTTAAGAACTGGTACTACTCCTGAAGTAGAGTAGTCAACCATCCATC
The DNA here is from genome assembly GCA_027943335.1 of Chamaecyparis obtusa. Taxonomy (NCBI): domain Eukaryota; kingdom Viridiplantae; phylum Streptophyta; class Pinopsida; order Cupressales; family Cupressaceae; genus Chamaecyparis; species Chamaecyparis obtusa. Next base: position 1,219,257 of record BSBK01003919.1, read on the forward strand.
AGTCCTTGAGGACTGATGCTCTTTCTTCTTTATTCTAAGTAGTTCAGGGAAGGGAATTACTCCCATCTTCTCCCTGAGATACTCAAAATTATCCTTTGGCAAGGGCTTTGTGAATATGTATGCTAACTGATCTTTAGTACTCACATAGTCCACCTTGAATTCTTTCTCTACCACTTTCTCTCTTAGGAAGTGATACGTGATTGTGTTTTTTCTCTGCATGCATCACAGGGTTATTTGACATGTTGATAGTGCTAGTGTTATCACAATGAATAACAATAGGATAATAAATTAGAATTCTAAAATCCTTTATCATCTTCTTGATCTAAACAATTATAGAACAATTCAAGGCTGCTGCAACATACTCTGCTTCTTCTATTGACTGAGAAATGCAATTTTGTTTCTTGCTTGTCCAAGTGATAATTCTGTCACCAAGAAACACTGCTCCACCTGATGTAATCTTTTTATCATCAATGCATCCTACCCAATCAACATCAGTATATACATGAAGCTCAATATTTTCTGAATTAGGATACCATAGACCATAATCTATAGTGCCCTGCAAATATCTGAATTTTCTTTTTACTTCCATAAGGTGACTTTGTTTAGGCTCTGCTGCAAATCTTCCAACTATGCCAACTGCATTGGAAATATCAAGTCTAGTTTGAGTAAGATAAATGAGTTTTCTAATCATAGACTTGTACAATGTTATATCTACTACTAGTGAGTCATCTTCTTTTGTAAGCTTGCATCCAGTTATCATAGGTGTCCCTACTAGCTTGCAATCATCCATCTTGAATTTCTTCAATATCTCTTTCACATACTTGGACTTATTAATGAAAATACCTTTCTTTGTCTACTATACATTCAATCCCAAAAAGTGTTTGATAGGTCCAATCATGCTCATCTCAAATTCACTCTATATCTCCTTAGAAAATTTAGCACTTAGTTTGTCATTACCGCAAAAGATAATGTCATTAACAAATATAGCTACAAGTAGTAGTCCTTCAGATGTCTCCCTTATGAATATATTACAATCTGCTACTCCTTTCTTGAATCTAATTTTTGTTAGATATCCATCAAGTCTCTCATACTAAGCTCTAGGAGCTTGCTTAAGTCCATAGAGGGCTTTCTTCAATCTGCATAACATATCAGGTCTATCTGATAGGGTGAATCCTTCAGGCTGCTCAATGTATACTTCTTCTTTTAGCTCTCCATTCAATAATGCTGACTTAACATCCATCTGATAAAATTTGAAGTTTTTGAATGTTGCATAGGCTAGAAACAACTTAATAGCTTTTAATCTACTCACTAGTGCAAATGTGTCTAAATAATCAATACCTTCTCTTTACGCATATCCCTTACATACAAATCTTTCTCTATTTCTTACTATTGTACCATCTTCATTCATCTTGTTTCTGAATATCCATTTTGTTCCAATCACATTCTTATCACTAGGTCTTGGGACTAGCTCCCAAGTATCATTCTTGATAATCTGATCTAGTTCTTCTTTCATAGCATCATGCCAATCTGAATCATTGCATGCATCTTCAACACTTAAGGGTTCAATCTGAGATATTAAACATACCACCTCATTTATTATAGAACTCTTTGCTTTTGATCTTGTTGTGACTTTTTCGCTCTGATCTCCAATGATGTCATCCTTAGAATGATATCTAGATGTAAAATTTGGAGCTTTAGGTGATACTATCTCATTTGCCTTTAGAGTTTCTTCTTCACTTGTCTCAGGGTCATTAAATAAAACATCAATACTATCAAATATTTCTTCAACAACTATCTCACTAGTGGAGGGTTTGGGTTCTTATTCAATCATAGGTGAGTAATCATGATATCTTTCTTGAACCATAATTCATCAATCTTAATATGAGCATGTTCAATGATCTTCTTCAATCTTAAATTGAAACATCTATAAGATTTACTTTTAGTAGAGTAACCAAGGAAAATACCTTCATCGCTTCTTGCATCAAACTTGCCTACTACTTCATCCCTCTTGATGTAGCACTTGCTTCCAAAGATTCTAAAGTATTTACTGTGGGAGCATTACCAAACCATAGCTCATAAGGTGTCTTGTTCGTGCCTGGTCTCAATTGTATTCTATTGATGGCATAGATTGTTGTATTGACCGCATCTCTCTAGTAGGTGTGTGCAACTTTTCTTTCAATCATGATGGTGCACACTATGTCAAGGATGATCATATTCCTTCTCTCTGCAATCTCATTTTGTTGAGGGGTTCTAGGTGCACTTAACTATCTTTTTATGCCATGTTCTTCATAGTACTCATAGAATCTGTCAGAGGTGAATTCTCCTCCTCTATCCAATCTTAGACACTTTATATTTAGTCCAGATTCATTATCAACCTTAGCTTTGAATATTTTGAACTTCTCAAATGCTTCAGACTTATCTTTCAAGAATGCAACCCACATCATTCTAGAATAGTCATCTACAAACAAAATGAAATACTTTTCACCATAGTATGATCTTGTTTGAGTTGGTCCAAAAAGGTCTGTATGAATCAAATCCAACTTGTTCTCTGATGAGTTATGCTTGCTCCTAAATGAATTCCTCATGTGCTTCCCCATTACACATTCCCTACATATAGTATCAACCAGCTTTGCTATGCTAGGTAGGCCTCTTACTGCCTTAACATTACTAATCTTTACTATGTTATCAAAATTGATATGACATAGTATTTTGTGCCATAACCAATTGTCATCTACTTTAGCAAAAAAACAACTATCTTTTGGATTAAGCTAAAAAACATTACCTTTAGTTTTTGATCCTGATAAAATCATTTCTCCTTCTTTGTTGTTAATGATGCACTTGTTTCCATTAAATTCCAATCTATAACCCTTGTCAAGTAACTGCCCAATACTTAGTGGGTTATGTTTCAAACCATCAACATAAAGAACATCATTAGTGTTGTTCTTTCCATCCAAGGTGATGGCTCCTCTACTAATGATGGGTTTGGGAGTGTTATCTCTAAATCTAACCATGCCTCCTTTGTATCTATCTAAATGAGAAAATCTATCTTTGTCTCCTGTCATGTGATGTGAGCAACCACTATCAATGATCCAATCTATCCTGATGTCAACTTGTGAAATTAGAGCTAATTCTTTTGAATCCTTTTCATCTTCAAGAGAAATGAATCCAATTTCTTCTTCTTCTAATTCTTCATCTGATACTCCATCTCCAACATAATAGCATTCCTTTGTATACTTGGGCTTGTAGTTATTTTGGTACCTTTTAACTCTTGTAGGACACTTAGATGAAAAGTGACCAATCTTATTACATGAAAAGCATTTAAATGGAAATTGACCTTCATATTTCCCTTTTCCTTTCTTTTCTTTTTTAGAAATCATAGCAATGAAATCATCTAGTGTTTCTCTTCATCATCATCATCAAAATTTTTAGAAGTGCTTATAGATTTCTTACCATGGACTGATGCTTTGAAGGCTGTCTCACTTTTAGGTTTTGTCTTCAAACTTGATATCTCAAATGCAGAAATCTTGTTGATTAAGGTCTCTCTTTTAAAATTTTTTGAGAATTGCACATTCTCATCAAGGATGTTTATCTTGTTCTCATATTCTAGTGTCAAGGTAGTGATGACCTTATCCATGATATCTTCTTCTAAGATTTCTCCACCATTGTTTCTAATTCCAGCAACTGCTTCATTGATCCTTTGGTTGTAGGCTCTTATGTTCTCTTCAGGTAGCATCTCCAATGTATTTTACTTTTTCTTCCATGTCTTTTTGTGTGCATTCTTTGCTTGTTTATCTCCTTCAAACATGCCTTCTAGGTGCTTCCATATCTTGTAGGTTGTCTACTTTCTTTATTTCTAAAAATTCACTATCAGATAGGGTGTTGATAAGGAATTCTTTTTCTATTGCATTTTGATGGAACAAATCCTTCTGCTTGCTAGTAGCATCATCCTTTACAAGATCTACTAGAGAGGGGATCTCAACTTCCTTGATAGCCACTTCAAAAACTTCAAAAGCAATGCACTGCAAATGTGTCATCATCATGTTCTTCCAATCAAGATAATTCTCTCCATCAAACTTAGGACTCTCTTTTCTAAAGAATGCCATCTGATCAACCTCAAGCTATTAAGATTTCTCTCCAAGGCACTTGGCTCTGATACCAATTGTTAGGAATAGTCCCAAGAGATAACTGAGAGGGGGGGGTGAATCAGTTATCTACAAGTTTCAATTCTTTATGAAATTAAGTATACTTAAACATAAAGCATAAACACAATGAAAGAACACTTGAACACAACACCAATATTTGGTTACGGGGAAACCCAAATAGGTAAAAACCCCGGTGGGAATTGACATCCACTAATAATCTGTACTAGTGTTTTATGATCCTTGTTAGAAGATCCTTAACCCTGTTAGGATTTTCTTTACAATATATTTAGTATAGTGACCTGGTCAAGGGTCAGACCCTATTAGGAGTCTTTTATAATTAACCCTATTATGGGTGAGGATGCACTATCTGAGACCACACTGCTCAAAGGGGTGAAGGTTACAACCTTTTGAGTAATAGATACACACTATATTTGGATCTTGGTGAAATGCACTTTGACCTTCTATCTGAATTAGTTCCAATGTATAGCATACACTCTTCACTTGGTCACATAGACCTTCTACTAATGGCTCAACACTTTGCACACTCTAATCTTCTCTTCATAATCAACTCTCAACCATGATTTAGCAGTCACAAATGACTACTTATAAATATCTTTCTTCTAAATGATATAATCAAGTTGGCCTATTAGAACCACCTTGAAATCATATTAGAGAAACCATAACATACTCCAATAATAATTCTGTCAGCTCTACTAAGCATGCAACACAATCTGGGACCTGTCCAATATTATTAAATGTAGACTCACGCTACACACTGTCGGCTCTACCAAACTAAAAATTTATCTTCAAGCTAAATTACATCATGCACTCTTAACCAAACATTACTAAATCTTTTCCAAGCACTAATCCAAGGGTGCATACCAAAATGATAGGTGCAACTCTTGTAATAATAAAATCTCTGTCGGCTCTTCTGAATAAACATAGAAAACTGCTATTAGTGAATAGCAACTTCATAACTTCACTTCTACTGATCATCAGACTCTACATCTATGAATGTAACCTCACTAACATGTCTCCATCATATATCCAAACATGCAAGGCTCCATGATGATGGTATGAACAAACAATCACATAACACTACCTATAACTTTGTCAGGAACATTGCTGACACAAGTTGCTATATAACTGTCTGTACTAATAGTTAATCTCTACGTCCATGATATCATGTTGATAACATGTTCATGATGTATATACTAGAAGCATACTAAATAATTCCTCATGCTACTTACCATATGTTGTTATCAATGACAAACATATAGTCAGCAATGGCTTGCTGGAAAATCTACAACAATTGGTTATGCCTTTTGGTTTAACTAATGCACCAATTACTTTTATGAGGTTGATGAATGAAGTTTTGAAGAAATTCTTGGGTAAATTTTTGATTGTATACCTTGATGATATTTTGATCTTCAGTAAGACCAGAGAAGAGCATTTGTTGATGTGTGTGTGAATTTTGTACTTGTTCTGTAGACACAACACTTTAGTAAAACATTAGAGGTTAGCAAAAATCAAAATCATCCAATGAATTGAAAGTTAAACTAACCAGGTGATTTACTACCTTCTAATAGGTGCGAGTATGATGTTCTCAAATTTTTATCAAGATCAGTGACCTTTACGACACCTAAATGAAGGATTTTAATGCAAAAGATGGATATGGAATGTATGCAATTAATCTTTTTTTTTTTGGATTTTCTATGCAATTATGATGAAAAAATGATATGAAACTATTCTATATGAAAACTTGATATGATATGCTAAAATATGAATGATCTCACAAAGTTGTTTGATTTGCAAAAGAAACTTTGATTCTTCAGACACCAATTCGCCAGCATAAGTTTGCACAATTATGAGATGATTTGAGATGAGTTGAAGCCTTAATTTATAGAAATCTAGGGCTTTGAGGATGCATGGGAAAAAAAGCCATAAATCACCCAAATAACTCAGGTTGATTTTTGAGTTATTTTTAAATAAAAGATATTTAACTCACAAAAACATGCAAAAGTAGAGTTTAACTCAAAATAGAGATTAGCTTTAATTGATAATTGATAGTTGTCTGCTTTTCTTGAATGTGCATGATTTAGTATGAATTAATTTAACAATAAAGTGATTTATTTCCAACTTAACTGATTTTGAAAAATAAAATAATTGATTTATGGATTAATCAATTATTTTTCAAACTTTTATTCCAAAATAATATTATTAAAAATTGACAACTTGCTTTAATTAATTAAATAAGAATTTAATCAATTATTCATAGGATTTTGGATTTATTGTCAAAATTAAATAATACAATTTAGGAATAAATAGAATTAACTTCAATTAAACAATTAAGTGGCAGCATTAAATATAATTAATTAAATATTGAGAATATTCAATTAATCAAATTTTAGGATAAATAGGATTTATCGCCAAATAATCATTAAATTAAAGATAATTAGGATAATTAGGAATATTACTAGGAATATTCCCCGATGCAGAATTTGAGATAATCAATTAGGATTCGATGATGTTCAGATGTGCCTTAGGTTAGGACTTTGATGTCGATTTCATTCAATTTGATGATGTAGAAGATTAATGAAGTTATAGCCCATTTTTGGGGTATTACATTTTGCCCCTCTTTGAATTATTGTGTGAAGCACAGTGGTTCAAAGATAGTCTGTGTTTGATAGAGATATGAAAATGATGTTTGAAATTGATAATTGATATGAGACAGAAGCTGATTGAAAGATTTAATATGAAGATAATAGGTCCTGAATGACCAAAGATAATGTTAACTATAACAGCAAATGAACCGATGATTGTGAAAAAGTGTCAAAATGCCTAATTCCAAACCTTATGATTGCGAAGAAGCGAGTGACCGATTCTAGACCCAGTTGTCCTTGTATTGAATCACATCTGAACTCTTCAGTTACCGAAGAATCAAGGAAATAACACAATTGAACCGATAGTTGCAAAAACTGATACAATTTACAAGATTAGGAGAATAACAGATTGATATGGATCTCGATGAATCTGATATGCCCTGAGCGATGATAGATTTGATTTGCCCCAAGCAACGAGGACTTTTGATGAATCAACAATTAGATATGGTTGTTGTCTTGATTACTGAGGAAAGATATGATTTCAGCTTTAGATTATAGACTTTGAATGATATGCAATACCATGCCCCCTTCAGGATGAAAATTGAAATCTGACAAGAAAAGCTAGTATTTGATAGTTTAGAAGCATGCTAATTGATTGGAAAAATGGTTAAACATGTTTGAAAATGCATTCTGCATCATTTAGAGGTCCAGAAGACCAAGTTTGACTAGATTTGATCATGAGTTGACCATGGTTGACCAAGTTGAAATTTTGATAGTTTGATGTAAGATAATTAGTTAAGTTGAATTCTGGATTTCTATGATGATAGAAGGTCAATTATGCAAATAGTTAATAATATGAATGATCTCAAATTTTGATTTTGATCTCGAAAAAAGATTCTACTTTCTATTTCATTGGAGGAACCTTCTGTGAGATTCAGCTCTTCTTAGATTTGAAGATGCGATTTGAAGAATCATTTAAGCATTGAAGTTTAGCCAACCATTGTGAGATCATGCAAAATGCAAAGAGACATGAAAAATGAAATGCAACCTAAGACCTAGGACCTAGTCACTGATCATATGTCGATTTGTTATCATCATTGAACTTTTAGGTAACCGGATAAATCAATACAATGCCCACTAGCTATGAAACCATAGACATATGAATATCGATTTGTATGCGCAGGAATCAATACAACACCCACTAATCAACAACCATGGATATATGAATATTGATTTTATTTTCAGAATGTCGGATTAGATATAAGCACCAAGGCACAAGCGCCAGGATAACCTGAATATCATGTCCATTTTGATATAGCAATTTGTATAAGCATCAAAACATAAACGTCGTGATGACCTGAATATGCCTTGCATGACAAACACATCAAACAATCAAGAGATCATTCTAAATCCAATGTGAATTACCCGTAGTGACCCTTTATCGTTCACATCCTTAGGTAAGATCACATTTCACAGTAGGAGAAAGAACTCACTCAAAAAGACAATAGTTAGATCAAACTTCCTTGAACTTTCTGGGTATCAATGGTCGAGGTACGCATGGCCATCCAATTCAAGATAGAGGCTCTTACAGTCAGACACCATTTCAATCCAGAATTTCTAAAGTTGTTAGATTTTCACATACAAGTAGAAGACAAAGAAAATATTATGCCCCCAGTCATCCCTCTCTAAATCCTGTAAAGGACATCATCGAAGAGCTCAAAGAGACACAATATGCAAAAATTTCAATGCGAATCAGTAAGCATACAAGGAGATAAAAGCATGAAAAAGCATAGATTGTTTTCAGTTTGTGTTTGATATTTGATTGCGTTGTTGTAGATGCAAAATCCTTTCTAGAGACAAGACTGACTAACTGACTCAAAGGAAGCTTCAAAGGACTCTGACTGGATATTGTATGTCTAAGATACATTGGAGGTCATAGGATATGACTTTGATTGCCCCCAAGTTTGAACATTGATAGGATATAGACACTTGAGCCGATTGGCATACAAACTAACTTATTGAAAACTGGAAATGCAGAAACAAACCAGGAGATATGTACAAACTCAAGCAAGACTAAAAGTTGGGAAAGACCAAGATTGCACTGATAGATGGAGCATTTTGAAACAAGTGGCACCCATTTGCTGGGTTTTCACCAGCTTGGTAGAGAGTCTATTTTTTCTACTAGGGTGCCTGTTTCCAAGTTTTCAACAAGGCACTTTTTTTTTCTTTTTTTTTTTGTATTTTTCATTTTTTCAATTTTTTTGATATTTTGAATTTTTACTTTTTTTTGTACTTTAGATTTTTTATTTTTTTTGTGAATCATCAAGGCGCCCATTGCTAGGTTTTTACCAAGATGTTCATTTTTTTAGGACATTTTACCATACACTAAATGCCTTAGGCATAGAATTTCTTTAGATGCAGAACGTTGATTGGTTCTCAAAGCTATTCTCCTTCAGTTGTTGAGATTTGATAGGCACCAGAGCCAAAAGTAGTAGTGATAACAAAGGGACCCAGCCAGTTGGGTTCAAACTTCCCCTTGCACTCTTTATGTGATTGATTTTTAGGATTTTCTCTCAAGACTAGATCACCAACCTAAAATTCTCTATGTCTGACTTTCTTGTTGTAACCTCTAGACATTCTCTTCTGATATACTCTGAGATGATCATACACTACTTGTCTACACTCATCTAGTAGTTCAAGTTCTTGCAACCTAGACACTCAGTAGTCATCATTAGTTACTAGACCATGCATTCTGATTCTTAGTGATGGGATTTCAACCTCAATAGGCAGTACCGCTTCAGACCCATAAACTAAAGCAAAAAGTGTAGCCCCAGTGGGTGTTCTGATACTTGTTTTGTAGGCCCAGAGAGCTAGATTGATCATGAGATGCCAGTCTCTTCCTATTTTATTAACTGTACAGTGCAAGATTTTCAATAGATTCTTGTTAGAAGCCTCTGCTTGTCCATTCCCTTGAGGATAGTAGATAGAAGACCAATGTTGTGTGATCTTGAATTTGGCACATAGATCATCTAGGTCTTTGTTCTTGAATTGTCCATCATTATCTATGATTATAGAATGAGGTATCCCATATCTGCATATGATATAGTTCAATATGAACATAGATATTTTCTTGCTAGTGGCTTGTGTCAAAGGGACTGCTTCTACCCATTTTGTAAAATAATCTGTAGCTGTGATTATATGGGTATGTCCATTAGAAGAATGAGGATGAATGGACCCTATAAGATCAAATGCCCATTGGCGAAAAGGCCATTGTGTAGTAAAGGGAATTAGATCTCTCCCTAGAGCATGAATTAAGTTGCCATGCACTTGACACTTTTGATAATTCTTAGCAAACTTGATAGACTCTTTCTCCATTTTAGGCCAATAGTACCCAACCCTAATAAGTTTTTGAGCTAGTGTTAAACTATTCGAGTGTGACCCACAAATACCATCATGGACTTCCTCTAACGCACATTGAGACTCTTCCCATTCTAAACATCTAAGTAGCATACCATCTAGACCTTGTTTGTACAGATCGTGACCAATGATGACATATCGAGAGGCATTACAGATAAGGTATCTCTTTTCATGGCAGTTGAAGGTATCAGGAATGATTTGGTCTTGGAGATAGGAAAATAGGTTTTTGTATTTGGATGAATCATGACCTACAACAGTGTAGATCATGAGGGTTTCAGGGGAATCATATGTAGGATAAGATAGTGCTTCCACTAGGAACTCGTAGTGTAGCTCATGTTCAGGCTGTTGTAATAAAGTAGATAGTGTTGCCATTACATCCGCAGCCTTATTCTCCATTCTAGGAATTTTCTCAAATGTGATAGATATGAAATACTTTTTTAAATCATCTACCATTCTCTTGTAAGGAATGAGATTTTCATCTTTAGTTTGGTACACATCATTGACTTGATGAATAACAAGTTGAGAGTCTCCATGAATGTGTAGCTCTGTTACTCTCCATTCAATTGCTATTTTCATACCATTCAAAAGGGCTTCATATTCTACAATATTATTTGTACAAGGGAAATTTAGTCTGAATGCTTTTGGGATTGAGTATCCTTGAGGAGTTATGAACAATATGCCTACTCCAGATCCATTCTATGTATAGGAGCCATCAAAGAATAACTCCCATTCTCTAGAAGAAAGAGTCATGATAGAGGAATCTAGAAATTCCATTTGCATTGGTGTATCATCAATCATAGGTGCATCTGCTAATTGATCAGCAATAACCTATCCTTTGATAGCCTTTCTTTCCACATATTCAATGTCAAATTCACTTAAGAGCATAACTCATTTAGCTAATCTACCTGTGAGGGAAGCTTTTCTTAGTAGGTACTTGAGGGGATCAATCTTAGCTACCAAATGTGTGGTATGAGCTAACATGTAGTGTCTCAGTTTCTATCATGTAAAGATCACCACTAGACAAGCTTTCTCAATCATTGAATAGTTCTTCTCATATGCAATCAATGTTCTAGTGATATAGTATATAGCTCTTTCCTTTTTGTTCTCATCATGTTGTGCTAGCAATGCCCCCAGTGATGTATTTATAGCGGAGACATATAAGATCAATGGCTTCCCATGAATAAGAGGCATCAAGATAGGTGGATTTGATAGATACTTCTTGATATGGTTAAAGTTGTTCTCACATTCTTCATTCCATGCAAAGGTCACACCTTTATGTAATATTTTTGTAAAAGGTTGTGATATATCAGCAAGCTATGATATGAATCTTCTGATAGATTGAACTCTTCCTTGCAATGTCCTCATTTGACTAATATTCTTTGGAGGTTGCATTTCCATGATAGCCTTTAATTTAGCTAGATCAACTTCAATGACCTTCTTTGAAACTATGTATCCTAAGAGCTTTCTAGAAGTGACACCAAAATCACACTTTTTAGGATTTAGTCGAAGACTAAACTTTTCCATTCTGTCTAGGATCATGCTCAAGTCCTTTAGATGTTCAGTTCTAATCATAGATTTTGCTAAAGTATCATCAACATAATCTTCCATAGTTCGATGCATCATGTCATGAAAAATAGATGTCATTGCCCTTTGATATGTAGCACCAACATTTTTAAGCCCAAATGGCATGACATTCCAACAGAAGGTACCCCATGCACATGTGAAAGCAATTTTCTCTTGATCATCTGGAGCAATTTTTATTTGGTTATATCCAAAAAAACCATCCATTAAGGAATACATCTCAAAATTCGCAGTCATGTCCACTATCATATCAATGTTAGGTAGTGGAAAATCATCCTTAGGGCATGTTCTATTCACATCTCTAAAGTCTATGCACACTCTGATTGAACCATCTAGTTTAGAAATAGGTACAATATTGGAGATCCACTTTGCATAGTCAATAACTCAGATGAATCCAGCTTTTAGGAGCTTCTCTAATTTAGATTTTACCAAGAGTGCAACATGAGGATGCATCTTTCTCAACTTTTGCTTAACAAGTTTGACATTTGGAGCTATGGATAAATGATGCATTATAAGATTAGGATGCAATCTTGGCATATCTAAATATTTCCATGCAAAGTTGATCCTTTTCTCCGTGAGGAATGTTGTAAATTTTTGCTTCTCTTCTTTTGATAAAGATTGTGCTACATGAATCAACTGTGGTTCTTCTGTTGTTCCCAAATTGATAGATTGAGTGGGCTCAATTAGAACTAGAGATCTGTCTTATAAATGACTCATAAGGACATCAAACATCTCATCCTTAGGCACCTTAGAGAGGTTTTCACCTTTGGATACATCTTTTATTTTTACTTTTGTAGGTTGAGACTTCCACAAAGTGGTTTTCACCCTCAGAACTCTCTTTTTTTTTCTTTTTATTCTTATTTTTCTAACTAAGATATTTGATGTCTGACTCCGTCATGCTAACACTTGGTTCACTGATGGAAGTACTCATAGGCTCAACTACATGGAGGTAGCAAGAAAGGGCATAGTCATTTGGGAAGGTATAAATACCATGGCTCAGATTTGTGGAGGTTTGATCAATAAGTTCTAGATATTGGATAGTCAAAGTGGGTAAAGATTAGGAGATAGTGTTTATGGATATGGATCTTTCATCATTGGTCCTAACCTGATGCTCAAGTTCAAAGGTGATATTACAACTTAAGACATTCAATTCATGAATAGGATCAATGTCATTATGGGAGTCCAATTCAGCCATAGGTGGATCAGACTCGATAGGTTCATCATTTCTCTCTAGACTTACATTGGGATTAGGTGCTTATTGGTGAATAACATCAACATGTTTCTTTGTAATAAGCTCATCTGGTTCTAGAATGGCTCCCCATTCATAGTCATTTGATTCAACTTCTGATTTGGGATCTTTAAGAAATCTTAGAACATGAGTAAAGTCAGGGTGAATACCCCAAGAAGGGTTACCCTCAGATTCTGATTTGAATTCATACTCATGGGAATCTATCTTAGAATCACTACCACCTCCCTCTTCTTGATTTTTTTTGAGATTAGCTAGTTCTTGTGTTGCAACTATCTCTTGGTTGATAGTAGGTTCTTATGTTTCTACTACATTAATTCTTTTGATTGGATCATCTTTATCATCAAGAAGGTCTTTGATCTCTTTAGGAAATTTTTCATAGGGGATGAGTTCTGAGCTGTCTGAATCACTATCGGATGGTTCTATTTCTTCTTTCTTAAGAAGAGGTTTTCCTGGTGCGATCTGCTCTATGACATGAGAACAATTACCTTTGAGGTGATAGGGTTTCTTCTTAAAGCCTAGGCCAATAGTATTCTTATTTTCCCTACCCATATGTGAAATAGGTGCCACAAGACCTTTTCCTCTGACTCCTAGAGGTCCTTGACCTAGATATCCCATCTTAGCTATCAATTTATTTCTTGGACTGTATGATTTAGAAGGGATTTGTGGTGCTGTAGAGTCGCTAGTTTGAACATTGTGGGATTCAGGTTTATCTTTGTATAGCCATGATAGCACAGCTTCATCCTCTTCAAACTCTTGCTTGGATACTTGTTCTGCCACAAAATTCTTTTTATATGCTTTAAGAGGTTCTTTAGGTTTGGGCTTGCACTATTTCAAAGATTGTCCGTAAGACTTAGGTGAGATAGGGAGAGATGTCAAAGATAAGACTAGCTCCATAGTATATTCTCCCATACTATTTTCTTTGATATTAACCTCTTTTGCAAGATCTTCCATTTTAGATGTGGATGCCTCTTTGGTTGATTCAATGGAAGATTCTCTATTATTAGGCACAAGCTTATTTGCACTTTCCTTCAATGTATTGCAAGTTCTATTCAGATCTACGAGGATAGTAACCTCTACTCCTTCATAAGGAAACTTCAAACATTGATGGTATGTAGAAGGAATAGCTTTCATTTCATGTATCCATGCTCTCCCTAGGAGGATGTTGTAGGCCAAAGGTAGATCAAGCACTTGACAAATGGTATCTTTGATAGCTGGACTTGCTCTGATAGGTAAGACAATGGTGCGTTTAAAAGATCTTTCTTGTTCATCATAGGCTTTGACAGTTATTTTCTTTCTAGGATCAATAGCCAATTCTGAAAATCCCAATTGTGTGATCAAGCTATAAGAACAAATGTTTAGGCTAGTGCCTCCATCTATCAACACATGTTTGACTCTACAATTCTAGATCAAGACCTCTATATGCAAAGGCTGATTATGTGGGTGACTCAAGGATTTGTCATCTTCCTCTGAAAAGGAGATATATTGCAGAGATGTAAGATGTCCAACCATAGTCTGGAACTTGTCTAAATCAAGGCCATCAGGAACATTGGAACCGAGCAAAGCTTTGTCTAAGATAGCTCTATGAGCTGGAGATATTTGAAGCAACTCAAACATAGAGATTTTGGCATTAGTGTGCTGGAGTTGTTGGACAATGTATAAGATGTAGGCCTTGTATCCTTTGGATTGGAAGATTTGGAAGAAAACTTCTGTTTGGAAGCAGATGAAAGATTGAAGGGTATCTTAGGGACATTAGATGAATTTGGGAGTTGTCCTTTCAAATGTGGCTGAGCTTGTGATTGAGTAACTGCATTAGCTAAGGAATGATCTCTTTCTCTTCTTACAAATGTGATGACATTGCAACTTTCAGAGAGACATGATTCAACCATATTGATGACAGCATTATTTCCAAGGTAGGCATAATTGACTTTTGCCCCCATATTAGGCTGAGAAGTTGAAACTCCCTAACCATGTTACAGAAATGGTTCTATGAATGCTATATGATCATTATTTCTCTTAGGATTGTCAACTGTGATGTCTCCACTATCGATCAGATCTTGAATGGTGTGTTTCAATCGTAAGCAGTTATTAGTTTTGTGACCTTTACCTCGATGGAAATCACAGAATTTGTTTTCTCTCCACCATTTTGGCTTAGGCTCAGAATCAAGTGGTTGGATCATTGGAAAAAAGATGATTTTATCAAGCAGTAGAGTTTTCATAGCTGATTCTAAAGATTCTCCAAGAGGAGAGAACTTTCACTGTTTATCCCAAGATTTGTATTCTGGCTTCTTTTGAAAAGGTTCGGATGACTTTTGTTCAGAAGCTTTAATGGTTTGGGAACCAAGAGTTAGGTTGTAAGCTGGTGCCTTTGATGGGGCATGGATAGTGTCAACAATGCCACCTATGATGATGCCTTTGTTCTTGTTCCAATTTTTGTTCTTATCTTTGGAACTAGATCCAGATTCGTACTTGTCTTTTTGAAGTGTGATTTCTCTTTTTTTCACAAGAACTTTTTCAATTTTGATAGTATTGTCCACCATCTTGTCAAAAGATGTATGATCTTTCATTTGTAGAGGATAATTTATTTTTGGAACAAGGTTATTGATGAAGATTTCCAATTTTTCTATTTCTGGAATAGGTCTGGCATATAGAGAGAACTTCTTCCTCCATCTCTTGAGAAATGTTAGGAATGGTTCTCTTGGATATTGCTTGAGATTACAGATATCAATCATGGTGACTAGATGTTGAATATTGTAGGAGTATTGCTGATAAAACAATTTGATCAACTCCTCAAAAGTTTTGATAGTGGAAGGTAATCGAGAGAACCATTGAATGGCCGCTCCTCCCAGAGATCAAGGGAAGAGACATGTCAGATAGGTTGGTTCATGCATGAACTCCATTGATTGTGTATAGAATTCTCTAACATGATCTTGAGGATCTAAGTGTCCATCATACTTATCATACTTTGGCATCTCCACTCTTTTTGGAAATGGCAGCATGTACAAGTCTTTGTCAAATGAAAAAGGACATAGAGCCTCCATGGAGAATTATTTGGGTTCCTTCTCTTTTTCAAGTTGATTCAATTTGACTTGTAAAGCATGTATTTGTTTCATCATAGCTGTGAGTGGAATTTCTTCCTCATGTGTGATGATAGCTTCAACATTAAAATTAGGAGGAATCTTAGCTCCTTGATGAGCTAATTGTAAAAACTATGCCTCTCTATCTTCTTTCAAGAAATGCTTCATCATTTGTTTGAAGTTATCATCATTTTGATATTGAGCAATTTCTTCAAGTGTGGGTTCCTGATCTGCACCATGTTGAGATTGAGTTCTCTAAGAGCCAAAGTTTGTCCCTACTTGAGACATGGTGGGAGTTTGTGGACTCCCTAGAATAGATTGATGCGGGGTTTGTTGGGTACCTCCGTGAGTTGATGAAGGAGGAATGTAACCAATTTTTTAATCAAAGGTTGCCAGCACCATCATCTTCGTAAAGACCAGAATCATGGAGTTGCTCAAAATTTGGACCTATGTGGGTCAAAGGTAAAGTATGAGATATTTCCCCAGATTTCTTGTGAGAGGAAGCTCTAGTTTCCACCATTAACCTTGGGTGAAGCAAAAGAATAAGATGAAGACAACTGAAGAATGAATGGAATCAAGATGATCAAATGATGTGACCTTGTCAAAGTTTGATTGATTGAAGATTCAATTAGATGTGGGTGAAGGATACTGTGCCCTAGATGTATGGATAGGTTCCCAAAAGATAGCAGACAAGATATCACAATACTTAGTCATTTTGATGATTGATTGAAGATTGATAGTTATGACAAGGTTTTGACACAAGATGATAAAGACTCAAATCGATTAAATAGAAGACTAGATCAGATTCAAAAGACCACTTTGGGATAATGATTGGATTCTCAGTAGTTGCTACTCTATTCTTGACATAGTGATTTGTTCGACAGGTTCTGGAAATAGGCTGAAAAAGCTAAGTATCTGGCAATTCTGACAACTTTTCAAAATTTTCCCAAATGACACTCTGCAGACTCGTACGATAGTGGGAATGCTATGAAATGATAGTTGAAAAGCTTGTATGACAGTTCCAAAAAATTGCACGATAGTTGTTAGCAAGATTTGACTTTTTGAATTTGACTGGCAAAAAGACTTGTACGACACTGGGTTCTTTACCATATGACAGTTGGCCAGTAATGAAATGACATTTGATAAAAAATTGTATGACTTTTTGACCTCTTGAGACAAATTTTTGACTCCATAAAGGAATTTCACTTCAAATTTTGCAAATTTTGAGTTTTCAAATTCGGATTGTTTGCAAATTTTAATGTCTAGATTTGAGGATTGTAATAGATTTGTCCATTTTCAATAACCAGATAAATAAACAAGCACGCAAAATAGCAAGTAAGTGATTTCAAGCATGTCTGAAAACAATGAACAAGGGAAAAAGCAACCTTGCACATGAACAATCAAGTGATTTTATTCGTTCTAATCCTCAGAAGCGCTAATTGTGTATGTTCCAAAAATGTTTTGCAATAACGCACATATGCCCTAGAAAATGAAAATTTGGCCTCGCTAGGGTTTTTAGTAATGGTTTGGCTCTGCAACTTTTATAATCCAAGAGGGTGAACTCCAATCTAGGCGCACCGGGGTTTTGACACAGTCCAAGAACTTAATCTTCAGAATCTACTAGGGAGATCTGACAGCCCAACAAGAGACCACACCTGTGGAGATTTCTTCCAACAGGACATTTATATAGCGGTTGTCACTACCATGGCGAAAATGGCTATTACCACTTGAGGTTCCATCAATGTGGTTGACCCAATTAAGGGAATGTCCACTATGGTTAACCCTCTCTAAAGGTGACTCACAAGATATACCACATGGAGACTGGTTCCAGATTCAAGGATTTGGGTTTTTGGTACTATCCAAAAAGGAAGTAGAGCATAATCCCCTAGCCTTTTCACTTTTAACCCAAACAAAGCAAACAGATTAATCCAATACACTAAGACCAAGATTATCTCACAAAGATCTATGACGTCAACCCCTTATGATCTATCAACCTCTCCGGAGAGAGAATGCCTCGATCAAAATTTGAAGACACACGGATCTAGTGGAACATGAGACTCTCTTAGTATCCTCCCTACCTACAAGGGTTCCTTCATTGAGAAGATTTGCACTAGAAACTCACTCTCTCAAGAGCCATGAATAGTGTTCATAGGGCCTATTTACTATGTGTAACAAAGATGCTAAAAGCAAATCTATGTTCATTTTTTTAGAGCCCAAAATGAAGTCTATGATATGAAAGCAAGAAAAGTCACACAAGATTGACACAAGAGAGTCTGTTTTATGTCCCAAAATGAAGTGTTATTATATGTAATAGAATACTTGAGTTCCTCGCAATGCGCTTAGTATATTTTACCTATTTTAGTAATATTTGTTGAGCTTTTCCATGCAAGCAAGCCACAAACTCTCCAACAAGCCAACAAGCCAACAAGATATGCAAAGTATATTCAACTTATGCAAACCCTAGGGTTAGATCTGAAAACTAATTGTTAGGAGCAATAATAACCAGCAAATAATCCAAATGACAACTCATATTATGTATTGAATTCTATGAAAAATAAGTGCATACCCATCACAATTTTATTTTTATTTTTTTGTTGCATTTGACCTAGTCAACAAGATCTGATTATTTTGATATGATTTCGGCCAAAAAAATAGAAATGAAAAACAAAGACCCCTACTAAAAAATAGAGAGCTTTCCAAAAATGTAAAAATTTTAGAAAAATCTCTTCATTTGTGCCCTAGAGATCCCTTTTACTAAAATAGACTAGATTTTGTAAATTGACTATTTGAGCTATTATATTGCATCCAAATTTAAAACACAAAGAATGGACTGCCTATAGAATTTGAAGAGTTTTTTGAAAATATAAAAATTTCCAAAAAATATGATGATTTGCACCGAAAATGAATTATTTATGAAAAATAAAAAAAATTTATTAAAAATTCAAAAAATCTTGGAAAATTCTCAATTTTTTATCAAAGCTTCCCTAATATGTCTCCAAGCTAGAAAAAAAATTTTAGATCAAAACTCTAAGTCGTTTGGAAGATAAAATTAAATCTTTAAAAATTTAAGATTTTAGTCTCCAAGTAAATCTGCACAAGGGAGTTAGCTCCAAAAAAATAACCAAAATCAGCATGTAAAGGTGGGTTGCCCCACGTTGGGTACCAAAAATGTGTGTGTGAATTTTGTACCTATTCTGTAGGCACAATACTTCAGTAAAAGATTAGAAGTTAGCAAAAATTGAAATCGTGCAATGAATTGAAAGCTAAACTAACCAGGTGATTTACTGCCTTCTAATAGGTGTGAGTATGATGTTCTCAGATTGTTATCGAGATCAGTGACCTTGATGACACCTAAATAAAAGATTTTAATGCAAAAGATGGATATGAAATGTATGCAATTAATCTTTTTTTTTCTTTTTTTTTCTATGCAATTATGATGAAAAAATGATATGAAACTATTCTATATGAAAACTTGATATGATATGCTAATCTAGAAATGAAATTCTAATATGATATGCTAAAATATGAATGATCTCACAAAGTTGTTTGATTTGCAAAAGAAACTTTGATTCTTCAGACACCAATTCGCTAGCATAAGTTTGCACAATTATGAGATGATTTGAGATGAGCTGAAGCTTTAATTTATAGAAATCTAGGGCTTTGAGGATGCATGGAAAAAAAAGCCATAAATCACTCAAATAACTCAGGTTGATTTTTGAGTTATTTTTAAATAAAGGATATTTAACTCACAAAAATATGCAAAAGCAAAGTTTAACTTAAAATAGAGTTTAGCTTTAATTGATAATTGATAGTTGTCTGCTTTTCTTGAATGTGCATGATTTAATATGAATTAATTTAATAATAAAGTGATTTATTTCCAACATAACTGATTTTGAAAAATAAAATAATTGATTTATGGATTAATCAATTATTTTTTAAACTTTTATTCCAAAATAATATTATTAAAAATTGACAACTTGCTTTAATTAATTAAATAAGAATTTAATCAATTATTCATAGGATTTTGGATTTATTGTCAAAATTAAATAATATAATTTACGAATAAATAGAATTAACTTCCATTAAACAATTAAGTGGCAGAATTAAATCTAATTAATTAAATATTGAAAATATTCAATTAATCAAACTTTAGGATAAATAAGATTTATCGTCAAATAATCATTAAATTAAAGATAATTAGGATAATTAGGAATATTACTAGGAATATTCCCCGATGTAGAATTTGAGATAATCAATTAGGATTCGATGATGTTCAGATGTTCCTTAGGTTAGGACTTTGATGTTGATTTTATTCGATTTGATGATGTAGAAGATTAATGAACTTATAGCCCATTTTTGGGGTATTACAGTTGCATGTTAAACAAGTATTGTAAAGGTTGAAAGAAGAAAAGTTGCTGATAAATCTGAAAAAGTGTTCATTCATGAAAGAAGAGATTGTGTATTTGAGATTTGTGATTTCAGATGATGGTTTGAAGATGGACCCTAATAAGGTTGAAGCTATTTTGAATTGGTCTACACTTGAGAATGCTAGTGAGGTAAGATCATTTCATGGTTTGGCAAGTTTTAACCAAAAGTTCATTAGGAATTTTAGTTCAATTTATAATGCTATTAATGAGACTATAAGAGGAGATAAAAGAGAATTCAAGTGGATAGATGGAGATGATAAAAGTTTTGAGACTCTGAAGTAGAATGTTGTTGAATTACCTATGTTAGGATTGCCTGATTTCAATAAGGTATTTCAAGTGGAATGTGATGCAAGTGGAAGTGCAATAGGAGCTGTGTTGAGTCAAGAAGGTAAACCTATTTCTTTCTTTAGTGAAAATCTAAATGATGCAAGAAGAAAATATTCTATGTAAGATCAATAATTCTATGCTATTGTTCAAGCCCTGAAGAAATGGAGACAATATTTGATACCGAGTGAATTTGTATTGTATAGAGATTATAAAGCTTTACAGTGTTTGGGTAGTTAGAATAAGTTTAATCAAAGACATATGAAATGGGTTGAGTATTTGCAGAGTTATAGTTTTGTGATAAAGCATAAGAGTGGAGTTACTAACTGAGTTGCTGATGCATTGAGTAGAAGAAGATCTTTGATGATCGAGATGAGAATTGAAGTTCTTGGTTTTGATGACATGAGAGATTTGTATGAGACTGAGCCTGATTTTTTCTGAGCCGTGGAGAAAGTGCAGAGTACCTATTCAAGATCAACCGAGTACTAAATGGGAATATTATTTCATTCAAGAAGGTATGTTTTTTAAAGGTATTCAGTTGTGTATACCGAGGGGGGCAATGAGAACTAATCTGATAAAACAGAAACATAGTAGTGGTTTGGCTGGACATTTTGATATTGATAAAACATTGAATTTTCTTAAGGAGAAATACTTTTGGCCACAGTTGTATAAAGATGTTCAGAAATTTGTGAAAATTTGTGAAATTTGTCAAGTTGCAAAAGGAGTAAGTCAGAATACTAGATTGTATACACTGATTTATGTTCCTCATAAACCTTGAATTGACACCAGTATGGATTTTGTTCTTGGCTTACCAAAGACAGTAAAAGGTCATGATTTTATATTTATTGTTGCAAATAGATTTTCTAAGATGGCACATTTTATACCTTGTAGAAAGACATCAGATGTAGTACATATAGCAGATCTTTTCTTTAAGAAAATTGTCAAATTGCATGGATTACCAAGGAGTATTATCTCTAATCGAGATAGTAAATTTGTTGGATACTCTTGGAAGACCCTTTGGAGAAAGTTTGGCACCGAGTTTAAATATAGTTCTACATTTCACTCATAGACCAATGGACAGACATAAGTTGTGAATAGAAGTTTGGAAAATCTTTTGAGATGTTTAGTTGGAGACACACCAAATAATTGGGATTTTGTGTTGGCACAAGAAGAGTTTGCATATAATAATTTAATGAATAGGAGTACTGGAAAGTCACCTTTTGAGATTGTAAATGGCATACAACTAAGAGGTATATCAGATTTGAAGGATTTTGCTGATGAAGGAAAGAGAAGTGTTGAAGGAGTAAAGTTTGCTAAGTACATGAAGACATTACATGAAGATGTGAAACATAAGTTGGAGAAAAGTAATCAGAAATACAAAGATAGAGCTGATAGATCAAGAAGACATAATATTTTTGTAGTCAGTGATGAAGTAATGGTTCATTTAAAGAAAGGCAGATTTCCTGTTGGAACATATGGGAAGCTCAAAATGAAGAAGTTTGGACCTTGTAAGATTTTGAAGAGATTTGACAGTGGAAATGCTTATGAGATTGAGTTACCTGATGACATGGATATATCACCTATTTTCAACATTGTTGAATTATATGAGTATCATGAGTTAGATGAAGAAATGGCAATACCGAATGATTATCCTAAGAAACAAATACACGAAGTTGAGTAGATTTTGGAGCAAAGAATTGGTAGAATTACAAGAGGAAAATAGTATATGGAATATCTGGTAAAGTGGAAGAATAGACTGATTGAAGATAGTTCATGGATTTCATAATTTGAGTTGGATTCACCTCAGATCGTACCTACTAAATGATTCAAAGAATCATTTTCAAATAAACCCTGGTGTCTAATGCAGGAGCATCTCGGGTCCTTGGCAATCTTGTGTCACCAAAAACATGTTTGTGTTGTTCCTATGTTGCTCAGTTCCTTCTTTGACTGAGTTTGTTTGGTGTTGCTCAGTTTCTTTTGTTTATCAGGGTTGGTTGGTTATCTCTCTGGTGCTTGGTGAATTTCCTTGGCGCTCGATGATGCTTGTTTGGCACTTGGTTATCCTTTCTTACTGAGTTGTTTGTTTTGAGTTCTTGTTGAGGCTGACTCTTGCAATTAATTATGGTCACAGATTTAATTTGGTATCTATCATTGGGAAGCATATGGACCTAGATCTGGTTGTTCCTTCCATTGATGGCAGATCTGAAGGCCGACTTGTTCGGTAGCCCCTTGTATATAATGTAGTCTTTCTTTGTAGTTTTAGGACATCAATTAGGAAAATAGAGATAGAAGCTAGAAGTTTGAACATTGTTGCAGATCCTCACATGTTGGAGGACTTCTATACTTGAATTGTAATATCTGGCCTCAACCAGGAAGGCCTTACAGCCTGACATGTATGAATCAATTGAAGTAAATATATGAAAGCTATCTGCATTCTTTCTCTCACTTGTTTGTTTGTTGCTTCCGTGTGTGATCTCTGCAAGGTGGACCAAATTTGAGACCACTTGGACTAAACTTTGACCATCTGTATCTTAAGAATAGAGGCTCCATTTTTTAGGATTCAAGCTGCTTTTTGGTTCATCTCGATGAGATCTTTGATTTGAGACAACTTTCACCAGATTTTGAAATGGTCAAATTTTTTGCTATGAACACTGTATTGACTTCCTTTCTTCGACCAAACTTTGATCCTTTGTATCTTAAGAAGAGAGACTCTATTTTTCAAGATTAAAGGTATTTTTTGGTTCATCTCGATGAGATCTTCGATTTGAGACCACTTTCACTAGATTTGCAAATAGTCAAATTTTTAGCTACGAACAATGTACTGACTTCCTTGCTTTGATCAAATATTGACCATCCATATCTTGAGAAGAGAGGCTCTATTTTTTAAGATTCAAAGTGTTTTTTTGGTTCATCTCAATGAGATTTTGATTTGAGACCACTTTCACCAGATTTAGAAATGTTTAAATTTTTAGCTATAAACACTGTACTTACTTCCTTGTTTTGATCAAACTTTTCCCATTCGTATCTTGAGAAGAGAAGCTCTATTTTTCAAGATTCAAGGTGTTTTTTGGTTCATCTCGATGAGATATTCAATTAGAGACCACTTTCACTAGATTTGGAAATGGTCAAATTTTTAGCTACGAACACTAAACTGACTTCCTTGCTTTGACCAAACTTTGATTGTCCGTATCTTGAGAAGAGAGGCTCCATTTTTCAAGATTCAAGGTGCTTTTTGGTTCATCTCGACGAGATCTTCAATTTGAGACCACTTTCATGAGATTTGGAAATGGTCATATTTTTAGCTACAAATGTTGTATTGACTTCATTGCTTTGACCAAATTTTGACTGTTCATTCCTTGAGAAGAGAGGCTTTGTTTTTAATATTCAAGGTATTTTTTGGTTCATCTCGATGAGATCTTCCATTTTAGACCACTTTCACCAGATTTGGAAACGGTCAACTTATTAGCTATGAACACTATACTGACTTCCTTGCTTTGACCAAACTGTGACCATTTGTATCTTGAGAAAAGAGGCTCCATTTTTCAAGATCCAAGGTGTTTATTGGTTCATCTTGATGAGATCTTTGATTTGAGACCACTTTCATCATATTTTGAAATGGTTAATTTTTTAGCTACGAACATTGTACTAACTCTCTTACTTTGACCAAACTTTGACCATCTGTATCTTGAGAAGAGATGCCCCATTTTTCAATATTCAAGGTGTTTTTTAGTTCATCTCGACGAGATCTTCATTTTGAGACCACTTTCATGAGATTTGGAAATGGTCAAATTTTAAGCTACGAACATTGCACTTGACTTCCTTGGTTTCACTAAAATTTTACCATCCGTATCTTGAGAAGAGAGGCTCTATTTTTCATGATTCAAAGTCACTTTTAGTTCATCTCGATGAGATCTTTAATTTCAGACCACTTTCACCAGATTTAGAAATAGTCAAAGTTTTAGCTATGAACACTATACTGACTTCCTTACTTTGATCGTCCGTATCTTGAGAAGAGAGGCTCCCTTTTTAAAGATTCAACATTTTTTTTGGTTCATCTCGATGAGATCTTCGATTTGAGAACACTGTACTGACTTTCTTTCTTTGACCAAAATTTGACAGTCTATATCTTCACAAGAGAGGCCTTTTCAAGATTAAAGGTGTTCTTTGGTTCATGTCGACAAGATCTTCGATTTGAGACCAATTTCAAAAGATTTGGAAATGGTCAAATTTTTAGCTATGAACACTGTATTGACTTCCTCTCTTTGATTCAACATTGATCATTTGTGTCTTGAGAAAAGAGGCACCATTTTTCAAGATTCAAGGTGTTTTTTGGTTCATCTCGACAAGATCTTCGATTTGAGACCACTTTCACTAGATTTGGAAATGGTCAAATTTTTCTATACGAACACTATACTAACTTCCTTTCTCTGACCCAACTTTGAATGTCCGTATCTTGAGAAGAGAGGCTCCATTTTTTAAGATTCAAGGTATTTTTTGGTTCATCTTGATGAGATCTATGATTTGAGACCACTTTCACCAGATTTAGAAATAGTCAAATTTTTAGCTACAAACATTGTACTAACTTCTTTTTTTTGACCAAACTTTTGCCATCCGTATCTTGAGAAGAGAGGCTCCATTTTGCAAGATTGGAGGTATTTTTTTCATTCATCTCGATGAAATCTTTGATTTGACACCACTTTCACTAGATTTGGAAACAGTCAAATTTTTAGCTACAAACACTATACTGACTTCCTTATTTTGACCAAACTTTGACTGACTGTATCTTGAGAAGAGAGGCTCCATTTTTCAAGATTCGAGGTGTTTTTTGGTTCATCTAGATGAGATCTTTGATATGAGACCACTTTCACCATATTTGGAAACAGTCATATTTTTAGCTATGAACACTATACTGACTTCTTTGCTTTGACCAAAATTTGATTATCCCTATCTTTAGAAGAGAGGCTCCATTTTTTAAGATTCAAGGTATTTTTGAGTTCATCTCAATGAGATCTTCGATTTGAGATCACTTTCACCATATTTGGAAATGGTCAAATTTTTAACTACGAACATTGTACTCACTTCCTTGCTTTGACCAAAATTTGACCGTCTATATCATGAAAAGAGAGGCTTCATTTTTCAAGATTCAAGGTGTTTTTTGTTCATCTCAGCGAGATATTCAATTTGAGACCATAATCACCAGATTTAGAAATCATCAAATTTTTAGATACAAACACTATACTTACTTCCTTGCTTTGTCAAAACTTTGACGGTCCATATCTTGAGACGAGAGGTTCTATTTTTCAAAATTCAAGGTATTTTTTGGTTCATCTTGATGAGATCTTCAATTTTAGAACACTTTCACCAAATTTGGAATGGTCAAATTTTTAGCTGTGAATGTTGTACTGACTTCCTTGCTTTGACCAAACTTTCACAGTTAGTATCTTGAGAAGAGAGGCTATTTTTTAAGATTCAAATTGTTTTTCTGTTCATCTTGACGAGATCTTTGATTTGAGACCACTTTCACAAGATTTACAAACGGTCAAATTTTTAGATATAAGCATTGTACTAACTTCCTTGCTTTGACAAAACTTTAATTGTCTGTATCTTGAGAAGAAAGTTTATGTTTTTCAAGATTCTTAGTGTTTTTTTGTTCATCTAGACAAGATCTTTTATTTGAGACCACTTTCACCATATTTGGAAATAGTCATATTTTTAGCCACAAACACTGTACTGACTTCTTTGCTTTGACCAAACTTTGGTCATTCATATCTTGAAAAGAAAGGCTCCATTTTTCAAGATTCAAATTGTTTTTTGGTTTATCTAGATGAGTCTTTGATTTGAGAACACTTTCACCATATTTGGAAATAATTAAATTTTTAGCTACGAACACTGTACCGACTTCCTTGCTTTGACCTAACTTTGACTGTCCCTATCTTTAGAAGAGAGGCTCCATTTTTCAAGATTCAAGGTGTTTTCTATTTCATCTTGATGAGATCTTCGATTTGAGACCACTTTCACCATATTTGGAAATAGTCAAGTTTTTAGCTACGAACACTGTACTCACTTCCTTGCTTTGACCAAACTTTGACCATTCGTATCATGAGAAGAGAGGCTTCATTTTTCAAGATTCAAGGTGGTTTTTTGTTCATCTTGATGAGATCTTCGATTTGAGACCATTTTCACCAGATTTGGAAATGGTCAAATTTTTAGATACGAACACTGTACTTACATCCTTGCTTTCACTAGATTTGGAACGGTCAAATTTTTAGCTACAAACACTATAATGACTTCTTTACTTTGACCTAACTTTCACCTACAATATCTTCAGAAGAGAGGCTCCATTTTTCAAGATTCAAGGTATTTTTTGGTCTATCTCGACGAGTTCTTCGATTTGCGACAACTTTCACTAGATTTTGAAATGGTCAAATTTTTAACTAAAAATAATGTACTGACTTCCTTGCTTTGTCCAAAGTTTGACCATCCATATCTTGAAAAGAGAGGCTTCATTTTTCAAGATTCAAGATGTTTTTTGGTTTATCTCAAGGAGATCTTCGATTTGAGATGAATTTCACAAGATTTGTAAATGATGAAATTTTTAGCTATGAACACTGTATTGAATTCCTTGCTTTGACAAAACTTTAACCGTCTATATCTTGAGAAGAGAGGCTTCATTTTTCAAGATCCAAGGTGTTTTTTGGTTCATCTAGATGAGATCTTTGATTTGACACCACTTTAACCAGATTTGGAAATGGTCAAATTTTTAGCTACGAACACTGTACAGACTTCCTTGCTTTGACTAATTTTTGACCATCCGTATCTTGAGAAGAGAGGCTCTATTTTTTAAAATTCAAGGTATTTTTTAGATCATTTTGACAAGATCTTCGATTTGAGACAACTCTCACCAGATTTGGAAATTGTTAAATTTTTAGCTATGAAAACTATATTGACTTCCTTTCTTTGACCAAAATTTGATAGTCTGTATCTTGAGAAGAGAGGCTCCATTTTTCAAAATTCAAGGTGTTTTTTGGTTCATCTTGATGAGATTTTTGATTTGAGACCACTTTCACTAGATTTGAAACGGTCAAATTTTTAGCTACGAACACTGTACCGACTTCTTTTGATGAAACTTTGACTGTGTGTGTCTTAAGAAGATAGGCTCCATTTTTAAACATTCAACATATTTTTTCATTCATCTTGATGAGATCTGTGATTTGAGACCACTTTCACCAGATTTTGAAATAGTTAAATTTTTAGCTATGACCATTGTACTAACTTCCTTGCTTTGACCAAACTTTATCCTTCTATATCTTGAGAAGAGAGGCTCCATTTTTTAATATTCAAGGTGTTTTTTGGTTCATCTCGACAAGATCTTTGATTGGAGACCACTTTCACCAGATTTGGAAATGGATAAATTTTTAGCTACAAACAATGTACTTACTTCCTTACTTTGACCAAACTTTAACCCTTCGTAGCTTGAAAAGAGAGGCTCCATTTTTTAAGATTCAAGGTGTTTTTTCGTTCATGTTGATGATATCTTCAATTTGAGACCACTTTCATCAGATTTGGAAACCATCAAATTTTTAGCTACAAACACTATACATAATTCCTTGCTCTGACCAAACTTAGAGAGTCCATAGTTTGAGAAGAGGCTCCATTTTTCAAGATTCAAGGTATTTTTTGGTTCATCTCGACGAGATCTTCGATTTGAGACCACTTTCACCAAATTTAAAATGGTCAAATTTTTAGCTACGAACAATGTACTGACTTCCTTACTTTGACAAAACTTTGACCATTCATATCTTGAGAAGAGAGCCTTCATATTTTAAGAATCAACATGTTTTTTGGTTCATTTCGATGAGATCTTTAATTTGAGACCACTTTTACCAGATTTGGAAGTGGTCAAATTTTTAGCTACGCACACTATACTAACTTCCTTGTTTTGACCAAAATTTAACCATCCGTATCTTGATAAGAGAGGCTCCATTTTTTAATATTCAAGGTGTTTTTTAGTTTATCTTGATGAGATCTTCAATTTGAGACTTTCACTAGATTTGAAAACGGTCAAATTTTTAGCTACGAACACTGTACCGACTTCTTTTCTTTGACCAAACTTTGACTGTCCGTATCTTGAAAAGAAAGGCTCCATTTTTCAAGATTCAAGGTGTTTTTTGTTTCATCTCAACAAGATCTTTGAGTCAAGACCACTTTCAGGCGATTTGGAAATGGTCAAATTTTTAGCTATGAACACTATATTGAATTCCTTGCTTTGATCAAACTTTGATCGTCCGTATCTTGTGAAGAGAGGCTCCATTTTTCAAGATTCAAGGTATTTTTTGGTTCATCTCGAATAGATCTTCAATTTGAGACCGCTTTTACCAGATTTGGAAACAGTCCAATTTTTAGCTACGAATATTGTAGTGACTACCTTACTTTGACCAAACTTTGACCATCTGAATCTTGAGAAGAGAGGCTCCATTTTTCAAGATTAAACATGTTTTTTAGTTCATCTCAACTAAATATTTGATTTTAGACCACTTTCACCAGATTTGAAATGGTCAAATTTTTAGATATGAACACTGTAGTGACTTCCTTGCTTTGACCAAACTTTGACCATCTATATCTTGAGAAGAGAGGCTCCATTTTTCAAGATTCAAGGTATTTTTTGGTTCATCTCGATGAGATCTTTGATTTGAGACCACTTTCACTAGATTTGGAAAGTGTCAAATTTTTAGCGATGAATACTGTACTGACTTCCTTGCTTTGAACTAAATTTGACCATCTATATCTTGAGAAGAGAGGAGCCATTTTTCAAGATTCAAGGTGTTTTTTGGTTCATCTCGACAAGATCTTCGATTTGAGACCACTTTCACAACATTTGGAAAGGCTCAAATTTTTAACTACAAACACTTTGTTGACTTCCTTACTTTGACCAAACTTCAACTATCTGTATCTTGATAAGAGAGGCTCCATTTTTCAAGATTCAAGGTGTTTTTCGGTTCATCTCGATGAGATCCTCGATTTGAGACCACTTTCACCAGATTTTGAAATGGTCAAATTTTTAGCTACAAACACTGTACTGACTTCCTTGCTTTGACCAAACTTTAACCATCCGTATCTTGAGAAGAGAGGCTCTGATTTTCAAGATTCAAACTATTTTTTTGTTTATCTCGACGATATCTTTGACCATCTGTATCTTCAGAAGAGAGGCTTCATTTTTCAAGATTCAACATGTTTTTGGTTCATCTCGAGGACATCTTTGATTTAAGACAACTTTCACCAGATTTGGAAAGGGACAAATTTTTAGCTACAAACACTGTATTAACTTTCATTCTTTGACCAAACTTTCAACATCCGTATCTTGAGAAGAGAAGCACCATTTTTTAAGATTCAAGGTATTTTTTGGTTCATCTCGATGAGATCTTTGATTTGAGACCACTTTCACCAGATTTGGAAACTGCTAAATTTTTAGCTACAAAGAATGAACTAACTTCCTTGCTTTGACCAAAGTTTGACCACATGTATCTTAAGAAGACAGGCTCTATTTTTGAAGATTCAAGGTGCTTTTTGGTTAATCTCGATGAAATCTTTGATTTGAAACCACTTTCACAAGATTTGGAAATAGTCAAATTTTTAGCAACGAACAGTGTACTAAGTTCCTTGCTTTAACCAAACTTTGACAGTCAATATCTTAAGAAGAGAGGATCCATTTTTAAAGATTCAAGGTAATTTTTGGTTCATCTTGACGAGATCTTCGATTTCAGACCTTTTTCACCATATTTGGAAATGGTCAAAGTTTTAGTTATGAACACTGTATTGACTTCCTTTCTTTGACCAAACTTTGACCATCTGTATCTTGAGATCAGAGGCTCTATTTTTCAAGATTCAAGGTGTTTTTTGGTTTATCTTGACAAGATCTTCAATTTGAGACCACTTTCAACAGATTTGGAAATAACCAAATTTTTAGCTATGAATATTATACTGACTTCCTTTCTTTGACCAAACTTTGATTGTGTGTATCTTGAGAAGAGAGGCTCCATTTTTCAAGATTCAAGGTGCTTTATGGTTCATCTGGATGAGATCTTCGATTTGAGACCACTTTCACCTGATTTGGAAATAGTCAAATTTTTAACTATAAACACTATACTGACTTCCTTGCTTTGACCAAACTTTGACTATTCATATATTGAGAAGAGAGGCTCCATTTTTCAAGATTCAAGGTGTTTTTTTATTTATCACGATGACATCTTCAATTTGAGACCACTTTCACCAGATTTGAAAATGGTAAAATTTTTAGCTACGAACATTGTACTCACTTCCTTGCTTTGACCAAACTTTTACAGTCCATATTTTGAGAAGAGATGCTCCATTTTTCAAGATTCAAGGTGGTTTTTGGTTCATCTCAATGAGATCTTCTATTTGAGACCACTTTCACCAGATTTGAAAACAATTAAATTTTTAGCTTTGAACATTGTACTAACTTTCTTACTTTGACCAAACTTTGACCATCTGTATCTTGAGAAGAGAGGCTCCATTTTTCAATATTCAAGGTGTTTTTTAGTTCATCTCGATGAAATATTTGATTTGAGACCACTTTTACCAACTTTGGAAATGGTCAAATTTTTAACTACGAAAATTGTATTGACTTCCTTGCTTTTAAAAAACTTTGACCGTAAGTATCTTGAGAAGAGAGTCTCTATTTTTTAAGATTCAAGATGTTTTTTGGTTCATCTCGAGAAGATCTTCGATTTGAGACAAAGTTCACCATATTTGGAAACGGTTAAATTCTTAGATACCAACACTGTACTGACTTCCTTTCTTTGATCAAACTTTGACCAACTATATCTTAAGAAGAGAGACTCTATTTTTCAAGATTAAAGGTTCTTTTTGGTTCATCTCGATGAGATCTTTAATTTGAGACCAGTTTCACAAGATTTGGAAATGATCAAATTTTTAGCTATGAACATTGTACTGACTTCCTTGCTTTGAACAAACTTTGACCTCTATATCTTTATAACAGAGGCTCCATTTTTCAAGATTCAAGGTGTTTCTTAGTTCATCTTGAAGAGATCTTCTATTTGACACCATTTTTAGTAGATTTGGAAATGGTCAAATTTTTAGCTATGAATATTGTACTGACTTTCTTACTTTGACCAAACTTTAATCATACGTATGTTGAGAAGAGAAGCTCCATTTTTCAAGATTGAAGGTGTTTTTTTGTTCATCTCAACGAGATCTTCAATATGAGATGACTTTCACAAAATTTGGAAATGGAAAAATTTTTAGCTATCAACACTGTATTGACTTCCTTGCTTTGACCAAATTTTGACCATACGTATCTTGAGAAGAGAGGCTCTATTTTTTCAAGATTCAAGGTGTTTTTTGGTTCATTTGAGCGAGATCTTTAATTTGAGACCACTTTTAGGAGACTTGGAAATGGTCAAATTTTTAGCTATAAAAACTATACTGACTTCCTTTCTTTGACCAAACTTTGATTGTCTGGTGTTTTTTGGTTTATCTCGATGAGATCTTCGATTTGATACCACTTTCACCAAATTAACAAATGCTCAATTTTTTAGCCACGAACACTGTACTAACTTCCTTTCTTTGACCAAACTTTGGCCATCTGTTCATTGAGAAGAGAGGCTATGTTTTTCAAAATTTAAGGTGTATTTTGGTTCATCTCGATGAGATCTTCGATTTAAGAACCGCTTTCACTAGATTTGAAAATGGTCAAATTTTTAGCTATGAACATTGTACTACCTTCCTTACTTTGACCAAACTTTGACTATTCGTATGTTGAGAAGAGGCTCTATTTTTCAAGATTCAAGCTATTTTTTGGTTCATCTCAACGAGATCTTCAGTTTTAGACAACTTTCACTAGATTTGAAAATAGTCATATTTTTAGCTACGAATACTCTACTGACTTCCTTGCTTTGACTAAACTTTTACCTTCCATATCTTTAGAAGAGAGGCTCTGTTTTTCAAGATTCAAGGTGTTTTTTTGTTCATCTAGATGAGATCTTTGATTTGAGATCACTTTCACAAGATTTGGCAACTATCAAATTTTTAGCTACAAACACTATACTGACTTTCTTTAACCAAACTTTGACCATCTATATCTTGAGAAGAGAGGCTCCTTTTTTATAGATTCAAGGTGTTTTTTGGCTCATCTTGACGAGATCTTTGATTTATGAAAACTTTCACCAGATTTGGAAATAGTCAAATTTTTTAGCTACGAACATTGTACTGACTTCCTTTTTTTGACCAAAGTTTGACCATCTGTATCTTGAAAAGAGAGGCTCCATTTTTCAAGATTCAAGTTGTTTTTTGGTTCATCTCAATGAGATCTTCAATGTGAGACCACTTTCACAGCATTTGGAAATGGTCAAATTTTTAGCTACGAACACTGTACTGACTTCCCTTCTTTGACCAATTTTTAACCATCTGTATCTTGAGAAGAAAGGCTCTATTTTTCAAGATTCAAAGTGTTTTTAGGTTTATCTCGATGAAATCTTCAATTTGAGACCACTTTCACTAGATTTGGAAATGGTCAAATTTTTAGCTACAAATAATGTACTGACTTCCTTTCTTTGACAAAACTTTGACTATCCGTATCTTGAGAAGAGAGGCTACATTTTTTAAGATTCAAGGTGTTTTTTGGTTCATCTCAATGAGATCTTTTATTTGAGACCACTTTCACTAGATGTGGAAATGGTCAAATTTTTAGCAAAAACCACTATACTGACTTCCTTGTTTTGACCAAACTTTTTTCATCTGTATCATGAGAAGAGAGGCTTCATTTTTTAAGATTCAAGGTATTTTTTTATTCATCTCAACGAGATCTTCAATTTGAGACTACTTTCACAAGATTTAGAAACGGTAAAATTTTTAGCTACAAACATTGTACTGACTTCCTCACTTTGACCAAACTTTGACCTCTGTATCTTTATAACATAGGCTTCATTTTTCAAGATTCAAGGTGTTTTTTGGTTCATCTCGAAGAGATCTTCTATTTGACACCATTTTCACCAGATTTGGAAACGGTCAAATTTTTAGCTATGAACATTGTGCTGAATTTCTTTCTTTGACCAAAATTTGACAGTACGTGTGTTGAGAAGAGAGGCTCCATTTTTCAAGATTCAAGGTGTTTTTTGGTTCATCTCTATGAAATCTTCGATATGAGACCACATTCACAAAATTTGAAAATAGAAAATTTTTTAGCTACGAACACTGTATTGATTGTCAGAAAAATGGTCAGTGCTCCCCTTAGGATTTGTGACATGGATTAACGGCCTCCTGTGTCTTCTATAAGTCTAGTGGTTGTATCAAGCATTAACAGGTCGATCTTTTGGTGCAACAACAACTACTACTTGTAACAAGAGAACCTAAATGTACCTTGACCCACTCTTTATAAGTAAATTTTGTATATTACTTGTTTGGGCAGTGGGCTCATCTAATAATGACATTTTGTACTACCAACTCCTAATAGGGTTGAGGCTTCAAACAAGGCCTATAGTCTCTTAATTAAAACTGTGACACTATATTCATGTAATAGACTCCTAACAAGGTCAACATCCTTAACAAGATACTTTTTATTAGTGGATTTTTGTGGGTACCATCCCCACTAGGGTTTTCCCTTGGCCAAGGTTTCCTCAAGAACAAATAATGTGTTATGAGTTCTTTTGTTTTATTTCTATGCATGTTGTTTATCTTTCTATGTTATACATGCGTTAAGATAATCCGTTATATCCATAATTGGAAAAAAGTAAAAGTTTATAGAATACTAATTCACCCCCCCTCTCAGTACTCCCTATTTCTAACAATTGGTATCAAAGCTTAGTTACTCAGAAAATAATCATTCAAGGAAAGCATAGCAGCTTGAGTAAGATCTCTATGAATATGGATCAGCTACAGAAGAATCTTGAAGAAGCTCTTGAACAGATTGATATGCTTACTGAAGAAAGAGATACTCTAAAAGGAAAATATGATGATGCAAAGAACCTCATTGAGAAATTGAAAAATAAGTTGTGAGATCTGAAATCTGAAAAGGAATCCAAAATTCACATTGACGATTGTGATGACAACTTAGAAAAAGAAAATAAGATCCTTAAACATGAACTAAAGATAGCAAATCTGAAGCTAAGACTAAAAGATGGAAATGGAAAAAATGAAGCAAATCTGAAATCTGAGAATGAAAATCTTAAGCTTGAAAATGAAGGGCTAAAATCTAAACTTGGTAAGTTAGCAAGATACAACAAGATACGGCACGATGATGTCAGATACTTGTGTAAGATCCTAACAACTAAGTTTTGTGCTAACTCAAGAGAGGATGACATGGCAGCTGGAATGATACATGCAGCTTATTTGATGTGTGTTGATAAAGTACAAGTTGACATGTGTGAGATTTTGAGAATTTAGTTGTTTGAAAATTTGGAAAAGATAAAGAAGACTAAGTATTCTCAGTTTAGATTCTTACTCACTTACTTGGCAGCCATTCTGTAGTAGTTGTTGTTGCATTCATGACTATGATTGTCATTGATGTCAACACAGTGATCTACCAAAGACTTGTAGAGAAGAAGACAGTGTTTGGATTAGCGCACATGGGATATTGTAGTTGGAGCTATACGATGTTGAGGATATACTCTTTGATATGTTATATGATTATGGTTAAGAGTGCAAATAGTAATTCATCTATTCATGAGAGTTATGAGCATTTTGGTGGAAGCAGTATTTAGGTAGTGTTCTTGAGTAGCGGTTTGTGGAAATCAGATGATATCTCCTAATCAGGATGGAATATGGTTTTGCATAATTAAAGAGAAGTTGAAGACACATTTTTAGTGACATGGATGATAGCGCAAACTTTGAGGTTGCATGAGTGAAGAATTATTGTAATTGAAAGCCGATAGTTTTATGTAATTTTGATGTAGCATGTGGAAACTACTATTTTCTAATTGTATACTGACTCATTTGTAATTACTTGAGTGTGGTATAAAGGAAGGAATATTTTTCCTTGTTGTAAGATGGTTGGATGTGATGATGTATGCACGAAGTGAAGAAAAGAGCTAATGCAGTTGTGAAAGCAAATTTGTGAAGGAAGACATGCAAAGTACAGAGATCTAAAATTGAGATCTGTTTGGCACAATAAGGAAGGAGGTAACATATTTACTATTATTCTATTGAATAATCTAGAGATCATTTGAATAGTGTATTCAGTGATCTAGAGATCTGGTGAAGCAAAGAGTGTGGTTTGGCACAATAAGGAAGGAGGTAACATATTTACTATTATTCTATTAAATAATCTAGAGATTATTTGAACAGTGTATTCAGTGATCTTGCCCCTGAAGCTGTTTGGGCAGTGGGTCCTTATATCTTCCATAACTCTTAACAGGGTTAGAATCTTTTAATAGGGATTCAAAATCTCCTAAGAGGGATTCATATGTACTAAATGTATTTCATAAGACTCCTAATAGATTCCATCCTTTCATAAGGAATATTCATATTAGTGCATCTTTTGTGGGCATCATTCCCACCAGGGTTTACTCTTTGATCAAGAGGTTCCCTAGTCAACATATCTTGTGTCATTGTGTTATTGTGTATGAATATCTTTCTATGGTTGGTACTTATATTGCTTACATGGTTTAATGTTGTTGAAGTTGATAAAAGTTATAATTATCAGATAAATGATTCACCCCCCCCTCTTAGTTATCTTGGTGGAATTTACTTTCTAACAATTGGTATCATAGCAGTAGGTCCTTGAAAAAGAAGTTTAACAGCTTAAGGAGATCCATCGTGAATTTTAGAAAAGAAAGCCCTAAGTTTGATGGAGTAAATTTTGATAGTTAGAAAGAAAAGATGAAGACACACCTACTGTGTTTAGGCCCAGGTTATTGGTTGATTACAAAGAATAATAAGACTATCATTAAAGAGGACAATCTTGAAACATGTACTACTGATGAGAGAGATCTATTCATGTGTAACATACTTGCAAGAGAAGCACTTTTGACAGCCCTTCTGGAGAATGAGTACAGTCAGGTAAAATGTTTGAAAAAATCTTATGAAATTTTGAAAGCTTTACACTCTACTTTTGAAGGTGATGAACATGCAAAGAAAGTTAGATTACATAATTGGATATGTGCATTTGAAGATATAAGAATGATGGAAGATGAATCTGTTAGAAGCTATATTGGTAGAATGTCAGAAATTGTTACAGGCATAAAATCTTATGGAGGAACAAAGACAGAGAATGAAGTGGTATGGAAAATTTTCAGGACATTTACTCCTATATTTAAGCAGACAACATAGATGATTGAACAAGTTATACCTTATACTACAAACTTTACAAGAGAGACTCTTCTTGGAAGATTGGAAGCAGCAGAGATGAACCTGAGGTTATCAGGAGACTTTCCTAGAATGGAGATAGCATTCAGTGCTCTTAGTGTTCGCCCTACTTTGTCAAGAAGCATTATTGTGAGTGGTGATTATGCTAGTAGCAGCAGATCTAGAAATGAAGAAGATAGGAAGATTGAAGAAGGTATTTCCTTGCTTGTGAAGAGAGAACCAGACGGTAAGAAAATTTTTAAATGTTGGACTTGTCAAGAATGTGGTCATTTTTCATCTAAGTGTCCTAAGAGAGTTAAAAAGTACAAAAACAATTTCAAACCTAGAAGATATAAAGAATGTTATTATGCTAATGATGAAGATCTTGAAACTAGTATAGAGATAACTCTAAGTGAAAGTGATACTGAGAATAATGATGACATAGGATTTGTAGTAATTAAAGAAGAGAATCCTGAAACTGATGTTAAGGAAGAAAATGCCTTAGTTTCTCAAGTTGAAAAGAAAGTTGATTGGATTATAGACAGTAGTTGTTCACATTATATGACTGGAGACACGAAAAAGTTCATAAAGTTTAATGATTATGATGGAGGAGTTGTTAGAGTTGGAAATAATGCACCTTGCTTGATTAAAGGTATAAGATCTATTACTCTTGATGGAAAGACTAATATTGATGATGTTTATTTTTTCGATGGATTGAAACATAATCTGTTAAGTGTTAGATAGTTAGTTGATAAGGGATATCAAGTTTGGTTTATTGAGAAAACTCATGTGATAAAGGATAAAGATAGAAATTTGATTGGAACTGGATTTAGAACTAGAGGTAATGTATTTTAGTTGAATCCTACTGAGATGACATGTTTGATTACTAAGATTGATGACAGTTTGTTATGACATAGAAGGTTTTGTCATATAAACTTTGAACACATTATGAAAGTAATTACTACACTTGTAGTAAGGGATTTGCCTAAAATTATGAAGCCTACTAACATGATTTGCAAAGAATGTGTGATGGCTAAACAGAAGAGAAGTTCTTTTCCCAATAAGAAGTTTACATCTGCAAAAAAGTTGGAGATTGTTCTTATTGATTTGAGCAGTCCTACCAGGACTAGAGGATTCTATGGAGAAAGGTATTTTATGATTCTTGTTGATGATTTTACAAGAATGATGTGGATTGCATTTCTTAAAGAAAATTTTGAAGAATTTGATAAGTTTAAGATCATTAAGAATAAAGTTGAGAATAAATTTGGAATGAAGATTAAATGTTTGAGATCTGATAGAGGTGGAGAATTTACTTCTAGAGAGTTTAACACTTTTTGTGAAGAAAATGGCATTAAGAGATAGTTTTCAGCCCCTAGGACACCTGAACAAAATGGTATTGTAGAAAGAAGAAACAAATTAGTGACTGAAGCAACAAGAGCTATGTTATTTGAGAATGATTTGGTGAAGATATGCTGGAGAGAAGTAGTGAACACAATAGTGTATACAATGAACAAAGTACAAATTAGAGCAGACACAGACAAGACACCCTATGAATTATGGTTTGGACATGCACCCTCAGTTAAGTATTTTAGAATTTTTGAAAGCAAATGTTATATAAAAAGAGATGATGATATTGGAAAGTTTGATCCTAGAAGTTATGAAGGTATATTTTTTGGATATTCTTTGAAAAGAAAATCTTATAGATGTTACAATAAAATAACTAAGACTACTGTTGAGAGTGCAAATGTTAAAGTTGATGAAAAGTTCAAAATTCAAGAAAGAATGCTT
Source organism: Chamaecyparis obtusa (assembly GCA_027943335.1). Lineage (NCBI taxonomy): Eukaryota > Viridiplantae > Streptophyta > Pinopsida > Cupressales > Cupressaceae > Chamaecyparis > Chamaecyparis obtusa. Next base: position 1,258,179 of record BSBK01003919.1, read on the forward strand.
GATTATGAATTAGATGAAGAAGCTCATCCTAAACCTAACACTGGATCTACTGAATTATTTTATGAGACTGACAATGATTTGTTGAATGAAAGCCACAATGAAGTCATTGAAGAACCTTCACCTAAAGTGAGATCTGAGATAGTGTCACCTAACAAGAGTTTATCAAGAAATCATCCTATTGGGAAAATTATTGGAAGCATTAAAAGAGGAGTTCTAACTCAGAATAAGGTACAAGAACAGTTATGTTTGATTTCTCAAATTGAACCTAAAACTACTAGTGAAGCTTGTGATGATGAAAGTTAGATTAATGCTATGAAAGAAGAACTAGATCAGATTGAAAAGAAAAAGACATGGGAATTGGTCCCTAGACCTAAAGACAAGAATGTTATTGGAACTAAATGGGTATTCAGAAACAAGATGAATGAACAAGGAGAAGTAGTAAGAAACAAAACAAGATTGGTATGTAAGGGATACTCATAGTAAGAAGGAATTGACTATGAAGAAACTTTTGCACCTGTAGCAAGAATTAAAGCAATAAGAATGTTTTTGGCCTATGTAGCTTATAAGAAATTCAAAGTATATCAGTTGGATGTAAAGTCAGCATTTTTGAATGGAGAATTGGAAGAAGTCTACATTGAGCAGCATAAAGGTTTTCCTTTGACTCAAGAAGGAGACATGGTATGTAAATTGAAGAAAGCCTTATATGGACTAAAGCAAGCACCTAGAACTTGGTATGCAAGACTGGACAAGTATTTGTTAAAGTTGGGATTTACAAAAGGAACAGCTGATAGCAATCTATACACAAAATAAATTGAAAATAGTTTGTTGGTTATAGTTATTTTTGTTGATGACATTATTTTTGGAGGAGAAGATGAAGCTAGTGACATATTTGCTGATGAAATGAAGACTAAATTTGAAATTAGTATGATTAGTGAAATGAAATACTTTTTAGGATTACAGATGACATAGAATAATGATGGTATCTTTATAAGTCAGACAAAGTACTTGAATGACTTGTTGAAAAGATTTGGAATGGAGAGCTGTAAACCAGTTGGAACACCTATGGTAACTGGACATAAATTATCTAGCACAAATGAAACATCAATAGTTGAATAGAAGAAATACAGATCTATGATTGGAGGATTGTAGTACTTGACTCATACAAGACCTGATATGGAACATTCAGTTGGAATTGTAGCAAGATTTCAAGCTAAACCTAGAGAATCACATTATGCAGTAGTAAAGACGATACTAAGATATTTAAGAGACACAATGGACTATGGATTGTGGCATGAAAAATCTGATGACTTTACCCTATGTGCATATACATATGCTGATTGGGGAGGTAGTGTTGATGATAAGAAAAGCACCAGTGGTGGAGCATTTTTCCTTGGAGGAAGATTGGTTTCTTGGCTAAGAAAGAAGTGGAGTTGTATCTCATAGAGCACAACATAACTAGAATATGTAGCAGTAGCAAACAATTGTAACTAGATAATTTGAATGAAGAAAATGCTGAAGGATATTGGAATAAAGTTTGTTGAACCTATTGTCATACATTGTGACAACACCAGCATAGTTAGTATGTCTAAGAACCCTGTATTACATTCTAAGACAAAACATATAGAGATTAAGTATCATGTAGTAAGAGAGAAAGTTGATGAGAAAGAAGTTAGACTTGAGTACATAAGTACAAAGGAGCAGACAGTAGACATATTTACAAAGCCTTTTCCTAAGGATACATTTGACTATCTGAGAGGTATGCTTGGGGTTATGCCCCAGCCTACTATTGAGAAGTGATGTAGTTGATTGCATCTGTCCAGTGGTATATGAGCCTTATCTTTCTTTTGGACTAGATGTTGGTACTTCCTCTATGGGGGAGTATGTGTATCTGAGATGAGTCATGAGGACTCTAGTGAATGTGTTTTCTGAATAGTGTCTTTTGACATTGGAGTTGTTGTTAACATGATGATGAGATTTCTATCATTGATGTCAATGGGGGAGAAGTGTACATGAAAAAACCATTTTATTTATCTGAACAGGAAAATGAAGCAAGATTTGATTGATGAAGAGGATTTGAAATATTTATCTAGAGAAGCAGTATTGCAGTATTGAATTTTTGGAACATTGGATGTTTTTTCATCTATGTTGCCATTAATGCCAATGGGGGAGATTGTTAGGAATGAATATTGAATGTTTGGCAACCATTATGTAGCAGTTGTTGTTGCATTCATGACTATGATTGTCATTGATGTCAACACAATGATCTACCAGAGACTTGTAGAGAAGAAAATAGTGTTTGGATTAGCGCATGTGGGATATTGCAATTGGAGCTATGCAATGTTGAGGATATACTCTTTGAGCATTTTGGTGGAAGTAGTATTCAAGCAGTGTTCCTAAGTAGCAGTTTGTGGGAATCGGATGATATCTCCTAATCGGGATGGAATCTGGTTTTGCACAGTTAAAGGGAAGTTGAAGCCACATTATTAGTGACGTGGATGACAGTGCAAACTTTGAGATTGCACGAGTGAAGAAGTATTGTAAATGGAAGATGATAGTTTTGTGTAATTTTGATGTAGCATGTGGAAACTTTTTTTTTTAGTTGTATGCTGACTCATTTGTAATTACTTGAGTGTGGTATAAAGGAAGGAATGTTTTTCCTTGTTGTAAGATGGCTGGATGTGATGATTTATGCATGAAGTGAAGAAAAGAGCTAATGTAGTTGTGAAAGTGAATTTGTGAAGGAAGACATGCGAAGTACAGAGATCTAAAATTGAGATCTGGTGAAGCAAAGAATGTAGTTTGGCACAATAAGGAAGGAGGTAACATATTTTCTATTATTATGTTGAATAATCTAGAGATCAGTTGAACAGTGTGTTCAATGGGTCCTTTTTTCTTCCATAACTCTTAACAGGGTTAGAATCTTTTAACAGGGATTCAAAATCTCCTAACAGTGATTCATATGTACTGAATGTATTTCATAAGACTCCTAACAAAGTCCATCCTTTCACAAGGAATATTCATATTAGTGCATCTTTTGTGGGCATCATTCCCACCAAGATTTACTCTTTGATCAAGAGGTTCCCTAGTCAACATATCTTGTCTCATTCTGTTATTGTGTATGAATATCTTTCTATGGTTGGTACTTATATTGGTTACATGGTTTAATATTGTTGAAGTTGATAAAAGTTATAATTATCAGATAACTGATTCACCCCCCCCCCCTCTCAGTTATCTTGGTGGACTTTACTTTCTAACATTGACTTCCTTGCTTTGACCAAACTTTGACCATACGTATCTTGAGAAGAGAGGCTCTATTTTTTGAGATTCAAGATGTTTTTTGGTTCATCTCAATGAGATCTTTTATTTGAGACCACTTTTAGGAGACTTGGAAATGGTCAAATTTTTAGCAATGAAAACTTTATTGACTTTATTTCTTTGACCAAACTTTGACCATCTACATCTTGAGAAGAGAGGCTCCATTTTTCATAATTCATGGTGTTTTTTGGTTCATCTCGATGAGATCTTTGATTTGAGACCACTTTCACGAGATTTATGAATGGTAAATGTTTTAGCTATGAACACTGTACTAACTTCCTTTCTTTGACCAAACTTTGGCCATCCGTACATTGAGAAGAGAGGCTTCATTTTTTAAGATTCAAGGTATTTTTTGGTTCATCCTGATGATATCTTCGATTTGAGACCACTTTCACTAGATTTGGAAATGGTCAAATTTTTATCCATGAACATTGTACTGCCTTCCTTTCTTTGACTAAAATTTGACCGTTCATATCTTGAGAAGAGACGCTCTATTTATCAAGATTCAAAGTATTTTTTGGTTCATCTTGATGAGATCTTCAATTTTAGACAACTTTCACCAGATTTGGAAATAGTCAAATTTTTAGCTACGAATACTGTATTGACTTCCTTACTTTGACTAAACTTTTACCTTCTGTATCTTGAGAAGACAAGCTCCATTTTTCAAGATTCAAGGTATTTTTTTGTTCGTCTAGATGAGATCTTCGATTTGAGACCACTTTCACAAGATTTGAAAACTATCAAATTTTTATCTACGACCACTCTACTAACTTCCTTTCTTTGACCAAACTTTGACCATCCATATCTTGAGAAGAGAGGCTCCATTTTTCAAGATTCAAAGTGTTTTTTAGCTCATCTTGATGAGATCTTCGATTTAAGACAACTTTTAGCAAATTTGGAAATAGTCAAATTTTTAGCTATGAACACTGTACTGACTTCCTTTCTTTGACCAAACTTTGACCATCTGTATCTTGAAAAGAGAGGCTCCATTTTTCAAGATTCAAGGTGGTTTTTAATTCATCTCAACGAGATATTCGATTTGAAACCACTTTCACCATATTTGGAAATGGTCAAATTTATAGCTACGAACACTGTATTGACTTTCTTGCTTTCACCAAACTTTGACCCTCCATATCTTGAGAAGAGAGGCTCCATTTTTAAACATTCAATTTGTTTTTTGGTTCTTCTCAATAAGATCTTCAATATGAGACCACTTTCACAAGATTTGGAAATGGTCAAATTTATAGCTACGAACACTGTACTAACTTCCCTTCTTTGAACAATCTTTAACTGTCTGTATCTTGAGAAGAGAGGCTTCATTTTTTAAGATTCAAGGTGTTTTTTGGTTTATCTCGACAAGATCTTTGATTTGAGACTACTTTCACCAGATTTTGAAAGTGTCTAATGTTTAGCTACAAATATTATACTGACTTCCTTTCTTTGACCAAACTTTGATCGTTCGTTCTTGAGAAGAGAGGCTCCATTTTTCAAGATTCAATGTATTTTTTGGTTCATCTCGATGAGATCTTTTATTTTTAGACCACTTTCAATAAATTTGGAAATGGTCAAATTTTTAGATACGAACATTATACTGACTTCCATGCTTTGACCAAATTTTGACCATCTGTATCATGAGAAGAGAGGCTTCATTTTTCAAGATTCGAGGTGTTTTTTTGTTCATCTTGATGAGATCTTCAATTTGAGACCACTTTCACCAGACTTGGAATGGTAAATTTTTAGCTACGAATATTGTACTCACTTCCTTTCTTTGACCAAACATTCACAATCCGTAATTTTGAGAAGTGGCTCCATTTTTCAAGATTCAAGGTGTTTTCTAGTTCATCTCGATGAGATATTCGATTTGAGGCCACTCTGACTAGATTTAAAAATGTTCTAATTTTTAGCTACGAACACTGTACTGACTTCTTTGCATTGACTAAACTTTGACAGTCAATATCTTGAGAAGAGGGGCTCTCTTTTTCAAGATTCAAAGTGTTTTTTGATTGATCTTGACAAGGTCTTCGATTTGAGACCACTTTCACTAGATTTGAAAATGGTCAAATTTTTAGCTACGAACACTTTACTGACTTCCTTTCTTTGATCAAATTTTTACCCTCTGTATATTGAAAAGTGAGGCTCTATTTTTCAAGATTCAAGGTAATTTTTTGTTCATCTCGACAAGATCTTTGATTCAAGACAACTTTCACCATATTTGGAAATGGTCATATTTTTTAGCTACGAATAATATACTGACTTCCTTTCTTTGACCAAACTTTCACCATCTGTATCTTGAGAAGAGAGGCTCCATTTTTCAAGATTCAAGGTGTTTTTTGGGTCAGCTCGATGCGATTTTTGATTTGATACCACATTCACCACGTTTGAAAATGGTTAAATTTTTATCTACGAATGCTATACTGACTTCCTTACTTTGACAAAATTTTGACCATTTGTATCTTGACAAGAGAGGCTTCATTTTTAAAGTTTCAAGGTGTTTTTTGGTGCATCTCGAAGAGATCTTCAATTTGAGACCACTTTCACTAGATTTAGAAATGTCAACTTTTTAGCTACGAATACTGTACTGACTTCCTTACTTTGAAAATTTTTTGACAATCTTTATCTTGAGAAGAGAGGCTCTATTTTTCAAGATTCAAAGTGTTTTTTGGTTCATCTCGATGAGATCTTCAATTTCAGACCACTATTACTGTATTGACTTCCTTACTTTGACCAAACTTTGACCATCCGTATCTTGAGAATAGAGGCTCTTTTTTTTCAAGATTCAAGGTGTTTTTTGGTTTATCTTAACGAGATCTTCAATTTGAGACCACTTTCACCAAATTTAAAAATTGTTAAATTTTTAGCTATGAACACTATACTGACTTCCTTGCTTTGACCAAATTTTGATCATCCGTATCTTGAGAAGAGAAGCTTCATTTTTCAAGATTCAAGGTGTTTTTTGGTTCATCTCGATGAGATCTTTGGTTTGAGACCACTTTCACCAGATTTGAAAATGGTCAATTTTAACTTCCTTGCTTTGACCAAATTTTGACCATCTATATCTTGATAAGAGAGGCTCCATTTTTCAAGTTTTAAAGTTTTTTTTGCTTCATCTTCATGAGATCTTCGATTTGACACCACTTTCACAAGATTTGCAAATAGTCAAATGTTTAGCTACAAACACTATACTAACTTCCTTATTTGACCAAACTTTGACCATCTGTATCTTGTGAAGAGAGGGTCCATCTTTTAGGATTCAAGGTATTTTGTGGTTCATCTCGACAAGATCTTTGATTTGAAACCACTTTCACCATATTTGGAAATGTTTAAATTTTTAGCTACGAACACTGTACTGACTTCCTTGCTTTCACCAAACTTTGACCGTCCATATCTCAAGAAGAGAGGCTCCATTTTTCAAGATTCAAAGTATTTTTTGGTTCATCTCGACGACATCTTTGATTTGAGACCACTTTCACTAGATTTGGAAATGGTCAAGTTTTTAGCTACGAACACTGTACTGACTTCCTTGCTTTGACCAAACTTTGACCATCCGTATCTTGAAATGAGAGGCTCCATTTTTCAAGATTCAAGATGTTTTTTGGTTCATCTCGACGAGATCTTTGATTTGAGACCACTTTCACCAGATTTGGAAATGGTCAAATTTTTAGCTACAAACATTGTACTGATTTCCTTTCTTTGACCAAACTTTGACCGTCTGTATCTTGAGAAGAGAGGTTCCATTTTTCAAGGTTCAAGGTGTTTTTTGGTTCATCTTGATGAGATCTTTGATTTGACACCACTTTGACTAGATTTGGAAATGGTCAAAATTTTAGCTATGAACACTTTAGTGACTTCTTTTATTTGACCAAATTTTAACCCTACATATCTTGAGAAGACGGGCTCCATTTTTCAAGATTCAGTGTTCTTTTTAGTTCATCTCGACGAGACTTTTGATTTGAGACCACTTTCACCAGATTTGGAAATGGTCAAATTTTTTGCTATGAACACTGTACTGACTTCCTTGTTTTGACCAAACTTTGACCATTAGTAGCTTGAGAAGAGAGGCTACGTTTTCAAGATTCAAGGTTCTCTTTGGTTCATCTTGACAAGATCTTTGATTCGAGAAAACTTTAGCCAGATTTTTAAATGTTCAAATTTTTAGCTACAAACACTTTACTAACTTTCTTGCTTTCACCAAACTTTGAACGTTCTTATCTTGAGAAGAGAGGCTCTATTTTTTTAGATTCAAGGTGCATTTTGGTTTATCTCGATGAGAACTTCGATTTGAGACCACTTTCACTAGATTTGGAAACTGTCAAATTTTTAGCTACAAACATTGTACTGACTTCCTGGCTTTGACCAAAATTTGATCATTTGTATCTTGAGAAGATAGAGGCTCCATTTTTCAAGATTCAAGGTGTTTTTTATTTCATCTCGACAAGATCTTTGATTTGAGACTACTTTCACCAAATTTGGAGATGGTCAAATTTTTAGCTACGAACATTGTACTGACTTCCTTTCTTTGACCAAACTTTTATCATCTGTATCATGAGAAGAGAGGCTTCATTTTTTAAGATTCAAGGTATTTTTTGGTTCATCTCGACGAGATCTTTAATTTGAGACCACTTTCACCAGATTTGGAAATGGTCAAATTTTTAGCTACAAACACTGTACTGACTTCCTTGCTTTGTCCAAACTTTGACCATTCGTATCTTGAGAAGAGAGGCTCCATTTTTCAACATTAAAGGTTTTTTTTGGTTCATCTTGATGAGATCTTCGACTTGAGACCACTTTCACCAGATTTGGAAACAATCATATTTAGCTACGAACACTGTACTGACTTTCTTGCTTTGACCAAAATTTACCATCTCTATCTTGAGAAGAGAGGCTCTGTGTTTCAAGATTCAAGGTGTTTTTTGGTTCATCTCGATGAGATCTTCGATTTGATACCACTTTCACCACATTTGGAAACCATTAAATTTTTAGCTACGAATACTCTACTGACTTCCTTGTTGTGACCAAATTTTGACCATCCGTATCTTGAGAAGAGAGGCTCGATTTTTCTAGATTCAAGGTATTTTTTGGTTCATCTCAATGAGATCTTTGATATGAGACCACTTTCACCTGATTTTGAAATGGTCAAATTTTTAGCTATGAATACTATACTGACTTCCTTGCTTTGACCAAACTTTGACCATCTATATCTTGAGAAGAGAAGCTTTATTTTACAAGATTCAAGCTATTTTTTGGTTCATCTCGATGAGATCTTTGATTTGAGACCACTTTCACCAGATTTGCAAATGGTCAAATTTTTAGCTACGAACATTGTACTGACTTGCTTGCTTTGACCAAAATTTGACCATTTGTATGTTGATAAGAGAGGCTCATTTTTCAAGATTTAAGGTGTTTTTTAGTTCATCTTGATGAGATCTTCGATTTGAAAATGATCAAATTTTTAGCTTTGAACACTGTACTGACTTCCTTTCTTTGACCAAGCTTTAACTGTCTATATCTTGAGAAAAGAGGTTACATTTTTTAAGATTCAAGGTGTTTTTTAGTTCATCTCGATGAGATCTTTCATTTGACACCACTTTGACTAGATTTGAAAACGGTCAAATTTTTAGCTACAAACACTTTAATGACTTCCTTTATTTGACCAAACTCTAACCCTCTGTATCTTAAGAAGATGGGCTCCATGTTTCAAGATTCAAGGTGCTTTTTAATTTATCTTGACAAGATCTTCAATTTGAGACCACTTTTTCTAGATTTGGAAACGATCAAATTTTTTGCTACGAACACTGTGCTGACTTCCTTGCTTTGACCAACCTTTGACCATCTACAGCTTGAGAAGAGGCTGCATTTTTCAAGATTCAAGGTGATCTTTTATTCATATTGATGAGATCTTTGATTTGAGACAACTTTCACTAGATTTGGGAATGGTCAAATTTTTAGCTACGAACAATGTACTAACTTCCTTGCTTTCACCAAAGTTTGACTGTCTGTATCTTGAGAAGAGAGGCTCCATTTTTTATGATTCAAGGTACTTTTTGGTTCATCTCGATGAGATCTTTGATTTGAGATGAGTTTCACCAAATTTGGAATCGGTCAAATTTTAAGCTTTGAACACTGTACTGACTTCCTTGCTTTGACCAAACTCTAACTATCAATATCTTGTGAAGAGAGGCTTTGTTTTCCAAGGTTCAAGATGCTTTTGGTTAATCTAGATGAGATATTCGATTTGGGACCACTTTAACCAGATTTGGAAATGGTCAAATTTTTAGCTACGAACACTTTGTTGACTTCCTTCATCTATATGTTGAGAAGAGAGGCTCCGTTTTTCAAGATTCAAGGTGCTTTCTCGTTCATCTCGATGAGATCTTTGATTTGAGAACACTTTCACTAGATTTGGAATAGGCAAATTTTTAGCAATGAACACTTTAGTGAATACCTTGTTTTGACCAATCTTTTAGCGTCTGTATCTTGAGAAGAGAGGCTTCATTTTTCAAGATTCAAGGTGTTTTTTGGTTCATCTCGACAAGATCTTTTATTTGAGACCACTTTCACCAGATTTGGAAATGGTCATATTTTTAGCTATGAACACAGTACCAACTTCCTTGCTTTGAAAAAACTTTGACCGCCCATATTTGGAGAAGAGGGGCTCTGGTTTTAGTGATTCAACATATTTTTTAATTTATCTAGATGAGATCTTTGATTTGAAAAAACTTTCACTAGATTTGGAATCGGTCAAATTTTTATCTACGAACACTATACTGACTTCCTTGATTTGACCAAACTTTGACTATCCATATCATAACAAGAGAGGCTCTATTTTTCAAGATTCAAGGTGTTTTTTGGTTCATCTCGACGAGATCTTTGATTTGAAATGACTTTCACCAAATTTGAAAATGGTCAAATTTTTAGCTACGAACATTGTACTAACTTCCTTGCTTTGACCAAACTTTGACCATCTGTATCTTGAGAAGAGAGGCTCTGGTTTTAGAGATTCAAGGTGTTTTTGGTTCAACTACACAAGATCTTTGATTTGAGATACTTTTCACCAAATTTGGAAACACTCAAATCTTTTTCTACGAACACTATACTAACTTCCTTGCTTTGACCAAACTTTGACCATCCATATCATGACAAGAGAGGATCTATTTTTTAAGATTCAAGGTGCTCTTTAGTTCATCTTGAGGAGATCTTCAATTTGAGACCACTTTAACCAGTTTTGGAAATGGTCAAATTTTTTTACTACGAACACTGTACCGACTTCCTTGCTTTGACCAAACTTTGGTTGTCCTTATCTTGAGAAGAGAGGATCCATTTTTCAAGATTCAAGGTGTTTTTAGTTCATCTCAATGAGATCCTTGATTTCAGACCACTTTCACTAGATTTGGAAAGAGTCAAATTTTTAGCTACGAATACCGTATTGACTTCCTTGCTTTGACCAAACTTTGATTGTCCGTATCTTGAGAAGAGAGGCTTCATTTTTCAATATTCAAGGTATTTTTTAGTTCATCTCAATGAGATCTTTGATTTGAGACTACTTTCACCAAATTTGGAAATGGTTAAATTTTTAGCTACGAACATTGTACTAACTTCCTTTCTTTAACAAAACTTTGACAGTCTATATCATGAGAAGAGAGGCTTTGTTTTTCAAGATTCAAGGTGTTTTTTGGTTTATCTCGATGAGATCTTCGATTTGAGGCCATTTTCACCAGATTTAGAAATAGTTAAATTTTTAGCTACAAATATTGTACTGACTTCTTTGCTTTGACCAAGCTTTCACCGTCCGTATCTTGAGAAGAGAGACTCCATTTTTCAAGATTCAAGGTGTTTTTTGGTTCATCTCGACAAGATGTTCGATTTGAGACCACTTTCACTAGATTTGGAAATGGTCAAATTTTTAGCTCTAAATATTGTACTCACTTCCTTTCTTTGACCAAAATTTGACCGTTTGTATCTTAAGAAAAGAGGCTCCATTTTTTAAGACTCAAGGTGTTTTTTTGTTCATTTCGATGAGATCTTTCATTTGAGACCACTTTCAACAGATTTGGAAATGGTCAAATTTTTAGCTAAGAACACCATATTGACTTCCTTTTTTGGACCAAACTTTGACCATCTGTATCTTGAGAAGAGAGGCTCTATTTTTCAAGATTCAAAGTTTTTTTGGTTCATCTCGATGAGATCTTTGATTTGAGACCACTTTCACTAGATTTGGAAGCAGTCAATTTTTTAGCTACAAACATTGTACTGACTTCTTTGCTTTGACCAAACTTTGACCATTCTTATCTTGAGAAGAGAGGCTCTATTTTTCAAGATTCAAGGTGCTTTTTGGTTGACCTCGATGAGATCTGCCATTTGAGACCACTTTCACCATATTTTGAAATGCTCAATTTTTTAGCTACAAACACTGTACTGACTTCCTTGCTTTGACCAAATTTTGACCATTTGTATCTTCAGAAGAGAGGATCCATTTTTCAAGATTCAAGGTGCTTTTTGGTTTATCTCGATGAGATCTTCGATTTGAGACCACTTTCACCAGATTAGGAAATGGTCAAATTTTTAGTTACGAACATTGTATTGACTTCCTTTCTTTGACCAAACTTTGACCGTTCACATCTTGAGAAGAGAGGCTCCTTTTTTAAAAATTCAAGGTGTTTTTTGGTTCATCTCGACGAGATCTTTGATTTGAGACCATTTTCACCAAATTTGAAAACGGTCAAATTTTTAGCTACAAACACTGTACTGATTTCCTTACTTTCACCAAACTTTGATCATACGTATCTTGAGAAGAGAGGCTTCATTTTTCAAGATTCAAGGTGTTTTCTAGTTCATCTAAACAAGATCTTTGATTTGAGTCCACTTTCACTAGATTTGGAAACGGAAAAATGTTTAGCTATGAACACTATACCAACTTCCTTGCTTTGGCCAAACTTTGACCATCTGTATCTTGAGAAGAGAGGCTTTGTTTTTAAAGATTCAATGTGTTTTTTGGTTCATCTCGATGAGATCTTTGATTTGAGACCACTTTCACCAAATTTGGAAATGGTCAAATTTTTAGCTACGAACACTGTACTGACCTCCTTGCTTTGACCAAACTTTGACCATTTGTATTTTGAGAAGAGAGGCTCCATTGTTCAAAATTCAAGATATTTTTTAGTTCATCTTGAAAACATCTTCAATTTCGGACCACTTTCACCAGATTTGGAAACAGTCAAATTTTTAGCTACGAACATTGTACTAACTTCTTTGCTTTGGCACAACTTTGACCATCTGTATCTTGAGAAGAGATGCTCCATTGTTCAAGATTCAAGGTTCTTTTTGGTTCATCTCGACGAGATCTTCAATTTGAGACCATTTTCACCAAATTTGGAAATGGTCAAATATTTAGCTACGAACATTGTACTCACTTCTTTGCTTTGACCAAACATTGATCATCCATATCTTTAGAAGAGAGCTCTATTTTTTATGATTCAAGGTGTTTTTTGGTTCCTGTTGACGAGATCTTTGATTTGAGACCATTTTCACAATATTTGGAAAGGGTCAAATTTTTAGCTATGAACACTGTACTGACTTCCTTTTTTTGACCAAACTTTGACTATCCGTATCATGAGAAGACAGGCTCTATTTTTCAAGATTCAAAGTGTTTTTTGGTTCATCTCGACGATATCTTCGATTTGAGACCACTTTCACCATATGTGGAAATGGTCAAATTTTTAGCTACGAACACTGTACTGACTTCCTTGATTTGACCAAACTTTGACCGTTTATATATTCAGAAGAGAGGCTCTATTTTTCAATATTCAAGGTTCTTTTTGGTTCATCTCGAGGAGATCTTCGATGTGAGACCACTTTCACCAGATCTGGAAATGATCAAATTTTAGCTACGAACATTGTACTGACTTCCTTTCTTTGACCAAGCTTTGACCATCTATATCTTATGAAGAGAGTCTTCATTTTTCAAGATTCAAGGTGTTTTCTTTTTCATCTCGATGAGATCTTCGATTTGAGACCACTTTCACTAGATTAAAAAATGATCAAATTTTTAGCTACAAACATTGTACTGACTTCCTTGCTTTGACCAAACTTTGACAGTTTGTATCTTGAGAAGAGAGGCTTTGTTTTTGAAGATTCAAGGTTTTTTTGGTTCATCTCGATGAGATATTCAATTTGAGAGAACTTCACCAGATTTGGAAACAGTCAAATTTTAAGCTACGAACACTGTACTGACTTCCTTGCTTTGATGGAAGTTTGACTGCCTGTATCTTCAAAAGACGGGCACTATTTTTGAAGATTCAAGGTACTTTTTAGTTAATCTTGATGATATCTTCGATTTGAGACCACTTTCACAAGATTTGGAAATAGTCAGATTTTTAGCGATGAATAGTGTACTGACTTCATTGCTTTGACCAAACTTTGACAGTCGGTATCTTGAGAAGAGAGGATCTATTTTTCAAGATTCAAGGTGGTTTCTAGTTCATCTCTATGAGATCTTTGATTTCATACCTTATTCACTAGATTTGGAAATCATCAAAGTTTTAGCTACGAATATTGTACTAACTTCCTTGCTTTGACCAAACTTTGACCATCTATATCTTGTGAAGAGAGGCTCTATTTTTCAAGATTCAAGGTGTTTTTTGGTTTATTTTGATGAGATCTTTGATTTGAGACCACTTTCACCAGATTTGGAAATGGTTAAATTTTTATCTACGAACACTATACTGACTTCCTTGATTTGACCAAACTTTGATCATCCATATTTTTAGAAGAGAAGCTCTATTTTTCAAGATTCAAGGTGCTTTTTGGTTTATTTCGATGAGATCTTTGATTTGAGACAACTTTCACTAGATTTGGAAATGGACATATTTTTAGCTACGAACACTGTACTAACTTCCTTGCTTTGACACTACTTTAACCATCCATCTCTTGAGAAGAGAGCCTCCATTTTTCAATATTCAAGGTGATTTTTGGTTTACCTTGATGAGATCTTTGATTTCAGACCACTTTCACTAGATTTGGAAACGGTCAAATTTTTAGCTATGAACACTGTACTGACTTTCTTGATTTAACCAAACTTTGATCATTTGTATCTTGATAAGAGAGGCTCTAATTTTTAAGATTCAAGGTGATTTTTTATTCATCTCAATGAGATCTTCGATTTGAGACCACTTTCACCATATTTGGAAAAGGTCAAATTTTTAGCTACTAACACTTTACTGACATCCTCGCTTTGACAAAACTTTGACCATCTGTATCTTGAGAAGAGAGGCTCCATTTTTCAAGATTCAAGGTGTTTTATGTTTTATCTTGACAAGATGTTTGAAATTTGAGATAACTTTCACCAGATTTTGAAACAGTCAAATTTTTAGCTACAAACACTATACTGACTTCCTTGCTTTTACCAAACTTTGACCATTCATATCTTCAGAAGAAAGGCTATGTTTTTTAAGATTCAACATATTTTTTGTTCATCTCGAGGAGATCTTCAATTTGAGACCACTTTCACCAAATTTTGAAATGGTCAATTTTTTAGCTACAAACATTGTACTGACTTCTTTGCTTTCACATAACTTTGATCATCTGTATCTTGAGAAGAGAGGCTCCATTGTTCAAGATTCAAAGCTCTTTTTTGTCCATCTCCATGAGATCTTCAATTTGAGACCACTTTTACTAGATTTGGAAACTGTCAAATTTTTAGCTACGAACATTGTACTGACTTCCTTGCTTTGATCAAACTTTGACCATCTGTATCTTGAAAAGAGAGGCTTTGTTTTTCAAGATTCAAGGTTCTTTTTGTTTCATCTTGATGAGATGTTCGATTAGAGACCAATTTCATGAAATTTAGAAATGGTCAATTTTTTTGCTATGAACACTATACTGACTTCCTTGCTTTAACCAAACTTTGACCATCTGTATCTTGAGAACATAGGATCCATTTTTCATGATTCAAGGTATTTTTTAGTTCATCTCAACGAAGTCTTCAATTTGAGCTGACTTTCACTAGATTTGGAAATGGTCAAATTGTTTGCTTTGAACACTATACTGACTTCCTTGCTTTAACCAAACTTTGAGCGTCCGTATATTTAGAAAAGAGGCTTCATTTTTCAAGATTCAAGGTTTTTTTGGGTTCATCTTGATGAGATCTTTGATCTGAGACCACTTTTACCAAATTTGAAAATGGTTTAATTTTTAGGTATGAATAGTGTATTGGCTTCCTTGCTTTGATGAAACTTTGACCATTTGTATCTTTAGAAGAACAGCTCCATTTTTCGAGATTCAAGGTGTTTTTTGGTTCATCTCAATGAGATCTTCAATTTGAGACTACTTTCACAAGATTTGGAAATGGTCAAATTTTTAGCTAGGAACACTCTGCTGACTTCTTTGCTTTGACCAAAGTTTGACTGTCTATAGCTTGAGAAGAGAGGATTCATTTTTAAAGATTTAGGGTGTTTTTTGGTTCATCTCGATGAGATCTTCAATTTGAGACCACTTTCACCAAATTTGGAAACGATAAAATTTTTAGCTACGAACACTGTACAGACTTCCTTACTTTGACCAAACTCTAATCTTCCATATTTTGAGAAGAGAGGCTCCATTTTTCAAGATTCAAGGTGTTTTTTGGTTCACCTCGACAAGAACTTCAATTTGAGACCACTTTCACCAAATTTGGAAATGGTCAGATTTTTAGCTACGAACACTGTACTAACTTCCTTACTTTCACCAAACTTTGACCATCTGTATCTTGAGAAGAGAGGCTTCATTTTTCAAGATTCAAGGTGTTTTTTGGTTCATCTCGACAAGATCTTCGATTTGAGTCCACTTTCACCAGCTTTGGAAATGGTCAAATTTTTAGCTACGAACATTGTACCGACTTCCTTACTTTGGCTAAACTTTGATTGTCCGTATCTTGAGAAGAGAGACTCTATTTTTAAAGATTCAAGGTGTTTTTTGGTTCATCTAGATGAGATCTTTAATTTGATACCACTTTCACCAAATTTTGAAATGTTCAAATTTTTAGCTACGAACACTGTATTGATTTCCTTGCTTTGACCAAACTCTGACCATCCATATCTCAAGAAGAGAGGCTCCATTTTTCAATATTCAAGGTGGTTTTTGGTTCATCTCGATGAGATCTTCGATTTGAGACCACTTTCATCAAATTTGGAAATGGTCAAATTTTTAGCTAGGAACATTGTACTGACTTCCTTGCTTTGACCAAACTTTGATAGTCTGTATGTTTAGAAGAGAGGCTCTATTTTTCATGATTCAAGGTGTTTTTTGGTTTCTATCAATAAGATCTTTTATTTGAGACAACTTTCACTAGATTTTGAAATGGTTAAAACTTTAGCTCTAAATATTGTACTATGCTTTGACCAAAATTTGACCGTTTGTATCTTGAGAAAAGAGGTTCCATTTTTTAAGATTCAAGGTGTTTTTTGGTTCATCTCAATGAGATCTTTCATTTGATACCACTTTCGCTAGATTTGGAAATGGTTAAATTTTTAACTAGGAACACTATATTGACTTCCTTGCTTTGACCAAACTTTGACCATCCGTATCTTAAGAAGAGAGGCTCTAGTTTTCAAGATTCAAGGCATTTTTTGGTTCATCTCAATGAGATCTTTGATTTGGGACCACTTTTGCCAGATTTGGAAGTGGTCAAATTTTGAGCTATGAATACCTTACCGACTTCTTTGCTTTGACAAAACTTTGACCATCTATATCTTGAGAACAGAGGCTCTATTTTTCAAGAGTCAAGGTGTTTTTTGGTTCATCTTGACAAGATCTTTGATTTGATACCACTTTCACCAGATTTAGAAACAATCAAATTTTTAGCTACAAACATTGTACTGACTTCCTTATTTTCACCAAACTGTGACCGTCGGTATCTTGGGAAGAGAGGCTCTATTTTTCAAGATTCAAGGTGCTTTTTGGTTCACCTTGATGAGATCTTCGATTTGAGAACACTTTCACCAGATTTAGAAATGGTCAAATTTTTAGCTACAAACACTATACTAACTTCATTACTTTGACCATCTGTATCTTGAGAAGAGAGGCTCCATTTTTCAAGATTCAATGTGTATTTTGGTTCATCTCGATGAGATCTTTTATTTTGATGCAGGTGCATCTTGGGTCCTTGGCAATCCTGTGTCACCAAAAACATATTTGAAGTTTTGTCTATGTTTCTTGATTCCTTCTTTGACCTAGTTGGTTTGGTGTTGCTCAATTTCCTTTATTGACTGAGTTGGTCAGTCATCTCTCTGGCGTTCGGTTAATTCCCTCACAATCGATGATGCTTGTCTGGCGCTTAGTTTTCCTTGCTTAACAAGTTGTTTGTTTTGGATTTCCTTTGAGGCTGACTCATGTATTTAACTACGGTCATGGATTTAATGCTGGTATCCATCATTGGGAAGCATGTTGACCTAGATCTAGTTGTCCCTTTTGTTGATTATGGATCTAAAGGCTGACTTGATTCGGTAGCCTCTTGTATAAATGTAGTGTTTTGGTTAGAGTTTAGGGAGTCAATTTTTGGATAGAATATAGGAGATAGAAGATTAGTGTTTGTTGGTAGATCCTCACATGTTTGAGGACTTCTATACTTGATTATAATATCTGGCCTAAACTAGGAATGCCTTACAGCCCGACATGTATGAATCAATTTGAAGATAACATAAGAAAGTGATATGCATTCTCTCTCACTCTGTTGTGTTGTTGCTTTCACGTGTTGTTATGCAAGGTGGATCTTGTTAGGGTGTTCCTTTGGCCCCTCTTGTCCTCTCCTTGCGTTAGGTGGCACTACTACATTTGGGGCAAAATTCGATAGAAGTTTTCGACAGGTAACTTTTTATTATGAATTTGGTGTTTTTTTTTTGTAATAGGCCCCGATGATGTCAATATTCCAATGGGTGTTTAATTGACCATCAAAATTCTGACAGTTTCAGGGTATAGATTAAAAAAAAAAAGTGAAATGGCCTCATCATTTTTATTTCGATTGGATAGAGGGAGTGGGAGAAAAGGAGTGAAAGTTGAGCGCAGGAGAAGGTATGTGATTTCTTCATCTTTTGAGCCTCTGGCATCATATTTGAATGCATTTCATTTTATTTCATCATGAATGCTCTCTGAAATAATCACATTCTACTGGTGTCATGTCGTAGCCAGTGCGTTATCTTTATTATTTGATGTTATTAGTGCTTGTGCTCAAGGATATCGATTCACTGTATTCAAATGTTTGGATTTACGTTTGTTGATATTACTAGCATATATGTTTAATGATGCCATTGTAAATTGTTGTCACTAAAATGATTGCATTCTATTGGTGTCATGGCCTAGCCCATGCTTTAACTCCATTATTTGATGTTATTGGTGCTTGTGCTCAAGGATATCCATTTTTTTGAAATGTTGACTATGGTTATCAAATGGACAGCCCATGAGCTTCTAGCTAGGTGCCATTTGTATTGATAGCTTAGGGAATCAAATTTATTGTATCATCGATAGTTGATACTTTGTTAAAATGAAATAGGACAAAGAATGATTTTTATTTAGTTTCTCTATTTTGATCCCTAAGTGGCTTACAACCCTAGAGAAGTATATGTAGATTTATGGATGCAGTTACAGGATACATAGCAACTGATAATTCATAATAAATCCATGCATACAATTTGAATAGAAATTAATACAAAGAACTAGGGTCCTCCAATGGCCCAATCATCTGGACCTTGACTGTCCCCTCAACTGGTGACCCTTCAAAACTGGGTTATCATGCAATCAGTGAGTGATCCTTCATTCTCCTAGTGAGCTTCTAGGTAGGTGCCATTTGTATATTTGATAGCTTAGGGCATCAAATGTATATTTTATCATTGATAGTTGAGACTTTGTTAAAAGGAAATAGGACAAAGAACAATTTTTATTTAGTCTCTATATTTTGATCCCTAAGTGGCTTACAACCCTAGAGAAGTATATGGAGATTTATGGATACAGTTGCAGGATACATAGAAGCTGATAATTTACAAGAAATCCATGCATCCAATTTGAATAGCAATTACTACAAAGAAATAGAGTCCTCCAATGGCGCAATCATCTGGACCTTGACTGTCCCCTCAACTAGTGACCCTTCAAAACTGACTTATCATGCAATCAGTGAGTGATCCTTCATTCTCTTGGTCTACCCTGCATCCAAACATATTGGAAATACACAATACAATGATAAAAAGTCTATCAAAATCCCCCTTCCCTCAAGGAACACTATCAACCATCCCTTCCACATAGCATTTCACTATTTTATGAGTGGATTGTGTAGGAACGGTTAACATTAAACAAGGAGAAAACTCCTCAACACATCTTGGAAACCATTGAATTCAATAATAAATGAAACCTAACACCAACACTATTCCTTCCATAGTTGCAGGATACATAGAAGTTGATAATTCACAAGAAATCCATGCATCAAATTTTTATAAGGATATCCTACTAATCAATAGGAATTTTCTTGAGATGACCAATGATTATGCATTTTGATGGCAGTGTGCTAGTTCAAAAGGATAATATAAATCTGAAACAATTTTTTCTGATTTTCTCAAACTATAAATGTGGTTAATGGGAAAATATTATGTGGAAAACCCACAAACCAAGCTAGCAAATGATTGTGCATCAAATTATTCCTATATTCATTCAAGTATTGCTATGCTTCAGCTACCTGACCTTTGAGCTTCATCTAGAGGAATGTGTAGCTTTAAGATAGAGTTACTTCTTGGGCCTTACAATAGGGTGGAATATGATCAAGATTTGTTTAGGTTGTATCTTTGTTAGTCCCATTGTTAGGTTCTTATAGTTCATGGTTTGAATCTATTATGGTTGTGTAAGGGATTTGTAGATGCTTTTTCTAACATAATTATTGGACACCATGATTGGAACAACTAGTTGTTGGCTATTGTACACATGAATGATATTTGTCAATGGTTCTTTATGTTCAAGAATTCATTGATCAATCTTTGAGATTTATTGTCCCAGCTTTAAAAGAGTGATAAAAGATATAGTGAGTGCTATCTTTTCCAAGTGTTTTGTGGGTATCATTATCTTCTAGGAGTAATTGTTGGAACCAAATTATGTTCTTTGCCTCTAGTAAATATTGTAGACACAACCATCTTCTTGGTGAAGGGTTTCTTCCATCCCCATGAGGCACTATTGCATGGTTTCCATTCCCTTGTAGTATACTAAACCTAATTTAATACAAGTGTGCACTATTTTGGGTTCCATAATTTATGGCCCCTATACTATGGTTGTTAGCCTAATTAAGATAGGCCTACCTTTGCATATAATAAGAGGCCAACATGAAACAAACATCTAGAGGTTAGGGGGTTGTTCCCTGTCCATAATTTATTATTTAAGTGCTAAGTGATGATGGGTATATCGTGTAATTCATACCTAGTGTGTCTCTTTCTTTCTCTCCACATTTCACATTAGGAGTATATGTTATAAAATACTAATGAAATCACCTATAGGTCAAATCTAATCAAAATTTCAATATAAAGATTAAAATAGATCTTGAAGAAATATGGGAACCATTTTTTATAGATATTGTACAAATGAAGAGAATACTCCAAAGAGGAAATGCTTCAATATGGAACAATTGAAGGACAATACTATACTTTTATATGCACATCTACAATATTTTTGATATATTTCTGAGATAACAAAACCATAGAAAGAATAGCATATAGAAGAAAGTAAAGAATAATGATCATACTTTGAGATATTGTGGAAAATTAAAGGAAAGAATGCTTGGTGGAGTTATCATGCACTCAGTGAGTGATCCTTCATTCCCCTCTTCCAGTGACCCTTCAAAACACAATTTTTATTTAGTTTCTCTATTTTGATCCCTAAGTGGCTTACAACCCTAGAGAAGCATATGCAGATTTATGGATGCAATTGTAGGATACATAGCAGCCGATAATTCACAATAAATCCCTGCATCCAATTTGAATAGCAATTAATACAAAGAACTAGGGTCCTCCAATGGCCCAATCATCTGGACCTTGCCTGTCCCCTCAACTAGTGACCCTTCAAATCTAGGTTATCATACAATTAGTGAGGGATCCTTCATTCTCCTGGTGAGCTTCTAGGTAGGCACCATTTGTATATTTGATAGCTTAGGGCATCAAATGTATATTGTATCATTTATAGTTGAGACTTTGTTAAAAGGAAATAGGACAAAGAATGATTTTGATTTAGTTTCTCTATTTTGATCTCTAAGTGGCTTACAACTGTAGAGAAGTATATGCAGATTTATAGATGCAGTTGCAGGATACATAGCAGTTAATAATTCACAAGAAATTCATGCATCCAATTTGAATAGCAATTAATACAAAGAAATAGGGTCCTCCAATGACCCAATCATCGGGACCTTGACTGTCCCCTCAACTAGTGACCCTTCAAAACCGGGTTATCATGCAATCAGTGAGTGATCCTTCATTCTCTTGGTCTGCCCTGCAACCAAAGATATTGGAAATACACAATACAATGATAAAAAGTCTATCAAAATCCCCCTTCCCTCAAGGAACACTATCAACCATCCCTGCCACATAGCATTTCACTATTGTATGAGTGGATTATGCAGGAACAATTAACATTAAACAAGGAGCAAACTCCTCAACACATCTTGGAAACCATTGAATTCAATAATAAATGAAACCTAACACCAACACTATTCCTTCCATTCACTTCTACCAAGAATAAAACATTTAATCCATTCAACATTACATATAATCATTAGATAGTTACATTTCTTGACTGTGTAGAGGAACAGTCACAACCAAAATGATCAAAACTACTTTCACCCTTGCACAAGCTATTCATCACTCTTAATGAGTTATAAACATGCCATTGTTTCAGTTTTTCTTGTGAGTTATGATAATTTTTGTAAACATATCATTGGTTCAGTTTAGTGTATTCATTTTTGTTAGACAAATTTTCATTGTCTTCTAATTGTCTTCTTTATATAGTATCATGTATTAATTGGTTGACAAATAAAGAAACATTTAGACAATAAGAAGACAATGAAAATAATTTTAAATGCATCTAACACAATTTTTTTTTACAAAACTGAACCAATGGCATGTTTACAACAAAGAAATAGAGTGATAATAATATGCTAAAAATTGTATTCTATTTAATACATGCCAAAGGACCAGTCCCAACAATTCTTAAACATACTTTATCTGATATGATGAATTCTTAAACAATTAAGGTTGGAGTAGACATAGTTATCACATAGTTTTTTTGTGTGGTACAAGGAAGATTTGGCTGATTAAGAGTGAGGCCTTCTTTAGAATCTTATATAAATTTGGCCGATTAAGATGAGAAGAAAAACACAATTCATTAGCTAAATTCTTCAATTTCATGTATTTTTTCTCCTATTTATTAGGTGCATGAGTTGAAGGTTGAATGTAAGAGTCTTATAATGTCGTGTTACCTTAAATCTTGAGTTTTTGATACTCCTATAATGTCATGTTACCTTAAATGTAAGAGTCTTATAATTGTTGCTTTTTGAATAACATATTGGGAAAATAAAAAATTGTGTACTTCTATAGGACAGTTAACACAAAATTGAAGCATGAAACAAGACTTGATCAAGTTGTAGGTGGAACGTGCACTCAAATAGTAAGTAATGTAGTATAACAAAATAAGTATTCTATCATGTCTACATTTTGTTATTTTCTAAGATTACATCCATGTTCTATATTCATAGAATGGTTCAAAATTGAAATTTACAATTCGATAAAAGTACTGACGGGTGTTGTTCCCTGCACCCTCAATCAACAACTTGCCTCCATTTTATTTTGATTTACAAACTACTATATTATTTGAATATCTTTCTTTCTTGCCACAATAGGAAAGAGTTTGAGGTGGAAGACTACAATAATAGAAGTGTTTCAATTTGGTATACTATACTACAACATCATTTCATAACTAAGTTTTCAATTTCTATATATAATTAGGTTATAGATAATCTAAGTGAAGAAGCATCATGTCAGACAATCCAAGTGAAGAAGGTAATGGGGATGCAATCAATAGATTGTGGTTGAACTTGAAAAGAAAAGGTGATAGAAAATGTTATTGTCCCTGCAATAATTGTCAGGGCTTAAACATTAGAAGATTGCTAATCAAAATAGCTAAGAGACATTGTAGGGATAATGGTCACATTGAAGGAGGCTTTGATTATCATGAATTGGTAAGTTTTTCATTATATTTATTTAACAATTAATATATATATGAAATACACCTGATGATGAGATCATTATCATGGTTTATTCATGTTCATCATTTTAATATAGTTTGACCTCCCTAGGGGAACATGTGATATGGACCATGGAGGTGTGAATATTGAGAATATGGCTTTGGAAGTGGAGGATCATGGAGGTGCAAATATTGAAGCTGAAGATTATGATCCCATGGAAGATGACAATGATGCACCAGATGATGGTACTAATACATTGATCCATGACACATTTGGTATTGGCATAGCTGATGATGATGATCAAGATGATGTTGATGTCATCCATGATATACCTCTACTTGAGAAGGTAGCCATGCCCCTTTACGAAGGCTCCCAAATGACTCTTCTCTCTACTGTATTGGGGTTGTTGAACTTGAAGGTTATGAATGGTTTATCCAACACAGCAATGTCACGTATGCTATGGTATGTCATATATGTCATTATAGTAATTAAATGGTGAAACATGTACCTTAAATATTGTTAATATTAACAACATATATTTTTTTCTACAGATTGATAGGTGACTTCTTGTTACCACCATCGAATATTCTCCCTCTCTCATACAGAGAATTATGTGCCACTATGAAAGATATTGGAATAGAGTATCAAGCAATAGATGCTTGTCCCAATGATCATATTATTTATCATAAAGAATATGAATTTGCAACAGAATGCCCTAAATGTCATACGAGTAGATATCAAATAGATCAAACAACAAAAAAGGTGTCTCACAAGGTTCTTCGTTACATCCTCATTATACCATGTTTGCAAAGATTATTTAGGTGTAGTAGCTTGGCACAATTTATGGATTACCATGCATGCAATAGGAGTCAAGATGACATTATTTGAATGCTTGTAGATGGTTCTATATTTAAGGACATAGAGGAAAAGTGGTCGCACTTTATCGAAGATCCTCAAAATCTCAAGCTTTAAGTGGCAACAGACGGTGTCAATCCATTCAGAGAGCTAAGATCTGTTTGTAGTGTTTGGTCTATATTTGTCATCAACAATAACATTCCTCCATGGATGTCAATAAAGAGAGAGCACATTATGTTGGCAATGATTGTTCCAGGTATTTGATCATTTAATAGTTATCTTCATGTAATTATAAATCTTGTAGTAAAATGGTCACAATAATTATGTAATATTGTTGTTCATTCAACTAGGTAAATACCAAGTTAAAGATATGAATGTTTATATTGAGCCTCTTATCCCCGAGTTGGTGGAGTTATGGAAAGGTGTCACTATGTATGACATCTCTAGACCAATAGGAGACAGACAATTTCAATTCCATGCAATGCTTGTATGGACAATACATGATGCCCTAGGGCTAACACATTTTTTTGCTATGTTATGGTGAATTCAAGTTGCACATGATAATTCTAAAAATAAAAATTAACATATTTAATCCAATTGTATCATTACCTTGTAGGTCTTCAAACAAAGGGAAAATTTGCATGTCTAGTTTGTGGTCCAAAGATGAAATCTCCTTATTCAAAAAGTTTAGGAAAGTAGGTGTTTGATGAGTATAGACACTTTCCCCACAAAAATCATAACTATCGAATTACCGAAAAACATCTTTTCAATGGGAAAGAAGAGACTACATCTAAGCCATGGAGAATGACACCTCACTTATGGAAGTTGGAATATAATAGAATTAATCGTCAAGGTACTACCATTCTACCTAATGGTTTATGTTTGGAATTTGTATATTTTTATTATGTTTTGTTTTCTGATTATGTGATTGATGATCATGAATTTTGTCAAGGCAACACTACTAAGCACCTTCCAAAGGGACTAAAGAGTTATCCCAGACAATTTAGTAAGTTTCCCTACTACGAGTAGCTGCTTGATGTGCATTTGTTTGATACTATGCATATTGGAAAGAATGTAACGGAGATATTGTGGAAGATATTGGATGGAAGGTGTGACAAAGAAAAAATTATCAAAATTTGTAGCGACATTCATGAATCCAATCATGCAATGAAAAATTTCATTGAATCAAATAGAAATGGAGAATGGATTAATACAAGTGCCCTTCCTTGGTTATTAACAAAACAACAAGGTGATGCCATAAAAGAAGTCATATGAAAAATTCAATTTCCCATAGGATTTTCTGCAAACATAAGCAGTACCATATCAAAGAAAGGTGAATTTGGGCCAGGGTTGAAAATGCATGATTGACATACCTTCATCAAGGTAAGTCATGTTCTTTTGTATTTACAATATATTTTTAAACTACATGTACATCTCATTGTATTATATGAGAAAAGAATGACATGATTATTTTTATAATTGTTGTAGTACATGCTACCCCTATCTCTCCCAGAGAACTTTGACAATAACATCAAAAAAGTGATACATGATCTTAGAAAATACATGAGGTAAGCAATGATATCTATTCAATTTGTTGTATATATATATTGTAAAGTCTCATGTTTATATATTTTTGTGTCTTGAATGTCTTGTAGGTGGTTGTCATCTAAAGAAATCCACAGAGCAGATATAAAATACTGGAAGAGAAGAATTCCTCTTCTAATGTGTGAAATGCAAAAGTGTCTACCTTCAACCTTTTTCAATGCACAAGAACACTACCTCATACACCAAGTTGAGGAGATTGAAATGTGTGGACCCATACACACTCGGTCAATGTGGATGGTTGAGAGGTACTTGAAATTTTTGAAGGCTTTGGTTCGGCAAAGAGCACATCCTGAGGGTTCTATGGTGGAGGGATATATGGTATACTAGACTATGGTGTATGTTACTGAATATCTTCCTAAGCTTGCAGTAAAGATCCATATAGATCGCATTTGGGATCTCGACACCATTAGAAAATTAGAAGGGGAGTACTTGGTGGGGGAAGGCAGAATGAGGAAAGTGAGAGGTAATAAATTATAAGATGTTATTGTAGCTATTAATTAATTTTTAATCTTCAAAATTAATTAGTTGTAAGTCATCTATTTATTTTTTGTACAGCTACTCGAGAGTGGGATGCAATACATTTGTATATTGCAAACAATCAAGATTGGATGATGAAATGGATTGAACGAAGTCATCATTTAGGTCACACATTAACATGGGAAGCTATGTCTTCATTGGTTAATGAAGCTCATCGTAATGGAGATCCAAATGTTACCCAAAGGGAAATAGATTTAGCACATGGTTTAAAAGATTTCTAGGTACATATAAATTTGTTAATCACTCCTACGTTTATGAACTCTCGATGCATTAATTTATACATGTTTTACATATTTTTGTAGGTCAAACACCACAAGGCTATGTTTTGCAATGGTCATAATTTTCACATCAAAAATTTGGATGACACAAAGAAAACTTGTGATTCTAGGATAAGTGCAGTCTTTCAGGTGACTAATATTTCATCTAGAAATGACTTACATCCTCAAGAGTTCAAAAATCAATACTATGGCATTTTGGATGATATACTTGAGTGTGACTTTAATTCCTTTAGATTAGTTCTCTTCGTCATCAGATGGTATAGGCTACGACTTAATCAAAATGATCCTGATAGAACTGTTATTGAACATGACAATGGATTTCCAATGATTAATACAAGGTGGTTTGAGCCAATGTGAGTAGGTATTTTACTCAGAGGTTCCGCATAAATTGAGTTGGTCATTTGTTGTTAGACATAATCCAAGAGGAAGGCCAATAAGGTATAATGCGATGGAAGAAGATTGTGAACAACTAGAAGATGATGTAGATGATGATCATGAACAATAATTAATTGATGATGTTCCTGACGCAACTTTTCTTGAAGAAGAAGAAGAAGAAGATGATGATGATGCTACTGATGATGCTACTAATGATGATGATGATGATTATGATGATGATAATGCTAATGATGATGTTGTTGTTGATGATGATGATGATGATGATGATGATGATGATGATGATGATGATGATGATGATGTCGATGATGATGATGACGATGAAGATGAAGACAATGACGGTGGTGGTGATGATGTCGACATCAATGATGATCATGGTGATTAGTTGGATGAAGAAGAAGATGAATGACATGAATGAAATGTACAGTTATGTGATCACTACTTAATCTATTTAATATTGATTTCTTGATAGAAATGTGCAATTATGCAATCAATTCTTAATCTAATTAATTCATGATGTACTTACTATGGGATGCTTATGGTTTTTAATGTACTTACTATGTGGTTTTGATTATATGTATCATGAGTTTTTTAGCTAACATTAGATAATTGAATTACATATGTATGTACCCATACTCCTTTCACGAGCATCCCACACAGTCTCATGGATCGGCAAGACAAACTGACCTCGATGTTGATGATGTGACTAGATTAGGTAAAGAGCTATACGATTATGGCCTATAAAGAACTGAAATACTTTAAAATGTTTAAAATGTTTTTAATTTAACCCTTTTATATGTTATTACAGATGACCCCCCTTTGCATCAACAGAGAACTAGGCATGCATTGAGATCTAATGAGAGGCTGGATGATCATGATGATGATATCGATACTCATCTTAACAATTATATCTTAAAAACTAGAAATCAAAAGAAATAAAAGAAATGATTGTCATCTATGCACCTTAATTGATAATGACTGATTTTTATATGCCAATGAATTTAATTATGTGGTAGTGAATGTTCATAAATTTTATAATGTGTTAATGAATGTTATCATGTGATAATTAATGAATGTCACATTTTATTAATGTGTGAATGAATGTTATCGTGTGATAATTAATGAATGTTACATTTTATTAATGGATGAAATAATGAATGAATGTTAGATGTTAACAGAGAATTTAAAGTGATGTTAGGGGGGGGGGAGGGGGGTGGGGCAAAATGAGCTTCCACCTTCACGTGGTTGGCACTATTTAGTACATAATATAAAACTATTCTTGAAACAAAGTGAAGCTCAATAAGTTTGTTCCTTATATAGGGTCTCAAGTGTAGCTTTTATCCCACTCTCAACATTGCAAGGCTTCAAGTGGTGTTCTGATGTTGGTTTCTCCATCTCCCACTAACATCTTGTCTTTCTCCTAACAACTCTCACCGAGCTATGATACATGGATGAGCAGAAGATGTCCCTTACAGGCTACACATATATAATATGGTAGATCTAGGGAACAAATATACTACAACATAGAATGAGTCAACTTGAATCTATAGTTTCTTCATTCACAATGAAAATTCAAATTACAAGCCATATTCTAGATTTAATATTCATATTTATCTTCATCATGATCATAGCCATCACTGTCAGCATTTGGTTCAACTTCATTTGAACCACACTCCATGTCGGGTACCATTATAAGGCATGGAGTGTGGTCATACCCATGTTACCATAATAATGAGTTAGCCTATAAAATTATGAATAAAATACCTCATGTATCATATTTATAATACTGCAAGTGCACCCAAGATTAGCCTAGGCACCCAAGTTCCTACCAAAGGAACCCAAGTCGAACCCAGAGGAGAACAAAAGTAGAATTAGAACCCAGCCTCAAACAAAGAACCAGATAACTTGGCTTTTTTCTAATTCAAGTTTATTTATGAATTCTTCTCCAATTCCAACCTGATTATTCCATATCTTATTTTCCAATTTTCCTTCTTCCTCACTCCAAATTCAAGGATCACCACCCATGACTTATGTTGTTATTTCCCTTTACTAATTCTACTATTTCAAGGATCACCACCCATGACTTGGTTAAGATGATGAATGCTGGCAATGCCTTTATTACCAAGGAATCACTGCCCACCATTAAAGAATATTAATGATCATTGTTTCCTAAGGGTAATCATTGTTTGTGTATGCTGATCACCCAAGTCTTTGGCTATGATTTGCATGCTGTGAGGTTTGTTAGAAGTGGGGGTATAACATCTTGGTTGGATTATAACATATTGACACGTACACCATGAAGAAGACAAATGATTAAATAGAAAGAGAGGACCAACTAAACCATCTTGTGGTCATTCTATATCACATTGAGAAACAACGTCAAGACTTGAGAATCAAAACAATCAAAAGTTTCTTCAAGACCATGAATGATCAAAAACATTCCATTAGAAAACAAAACATTAATCTATATTATCACTAAGCCATAAAATATGTCTTTAAAGTTTAGAAGCATCACAAGAACTTTCAAGAAACATAGTACTATCCAAGGACCAAAATGAATACCCTCCAAATGATTATGATTATGTTGATGTTGATGTCTATAATTTATGTCTAATGATTATGATGATGTTGATGTTGATGTCTATAATTTATTTCACTTACTGATGCTTGCCTAGATTGAATTTTGAATTGCCAAGCTAGAGAATGCTTTCAAAGTTTAGGGTCTATTCTACATGATACTCTTAGTTACAGCTCAAATGCAACTCAACATATTTTTGATGTTGGGCAGCCCACTGCAGAAACTCATCCGCAGGTGAAATTTAATGTTTTGAATCTTGGCATTGTTAATGTTATTACTTTTCCTCACATTTCATATTTGTGAAAATGTTTCTTGGCACTATCTTATTCTTATTACAATGTTCTTTGTTGTGGGGCAAGAGGTCAATCTTCATTGTCTTCATTGTGGGGGACAGTGAAGATTTCTCTAACAAATAGTAGGTCTTCTTTAGTATCTTATAATAACATGCTAAACCGATAAAGGTGTTATGGGAATTTAATCTGGAATTACTAATAGACTAAGCATATTATTACTATGCTTAATGTTCCATATAAATGCATTTAACACAAAAAAAAAATTACAAAACTGAACCAATAGCATGTTTACAACAAAGATGTGCTGAGGAGTTTGCTCCTTATTTAATGTTAATTGTTCCTGCACAATCCACTCATACGACAGTGAAATACTATGTGGAAGGGATGGTTGATAGTGTTCCTTGAGGGAAGGGGGATTGTGAAAGACTTTTTATCATTGTATTGTGTATTTCCAATATCTTTGGTTGCAGGGCAGACTAGGAGGATGAAGGATCACTCACTGATTGCATGATAACCCAGTTTTGAAGGGTCACTAGTTGAGGGGACAGTCAAGGTCCCAATGATTGGGCCATTGGAGGACCCTATTTCTTTGTATTAATTTCTATTCAAATTAGATGCATGGATTTCTTGTGAATTATTAGCTGCTATGTATCCTGCAACTGCATCTGTAAATCTGCATATACTTCTCTACGGTTGTAAGCCACTTAGAGATCAAAATAGAGAAACTAAATCAAAATCATTCTTTGTCCTATTTCCTTTTAACAAAGTCTCAACTATCAATGATACAATATACATTTGATGCCCTAAGCTATCAAATATACAAATGGTGCCTACCTAGAAGCTCACTAGGAGAATGAAGGATCCCTCACTAATTGCATGATAACCTAGATTTGAAGGGTCACTGGTTGAGGGGACAGTCAAGGTCCAGATGATTGGGCCATTGGAGGACCCTAGTTCTTTGTATTAATTGCTATTCAAATTGGATGCATGGATTTATTGTGAATTATCTGATGCTATGTATCCTGCAATTGCATCTGTAAATCTACATATACTTCTCTAGGGTTGTAAGCCACTTAGGGATCAAAATAGAGAAACTAAATAAAAATCATTCTTTGTCCTACTTCCTTTTAACAAAGTATCAACTATCAATGATACAATACATTTGATGCCTTAAGCTATCAATACAAATGGTGCCTAGCTAGAAGCTCATAGGCTGTCCATTTGATAACCACAGTCAATATTTCAAAAAAATGGATATCCTTGAGTACAAGCACCAATAACATCAAATAATGGAGTTAAAGCATGGGCTAGGGCATGACACTAGTAGAATGTGGTCATTTCAGTGACATCAATTTAGAATGTGGTCCTTTGGTGTGTATTAAACAGAATATAATTTTCAGCATATTATTATCATTCTATTTCTTTGTTGTAAACATGCCATCGGTTCAGTTTTGTAACTTCATTGTTGTATGAGTGGATTGTGCAGGAACAGTTAACATTAAACAAGGAGAAAACTCCTCAACACATCTTGGAAACCATTGAATTCAATAATAAATGAAACCTAACACAAACACTATTCCTTCCATTCACTTCTACCAAGAATAAAGCATTTAATCCATTCAATATTACATATAATCATTAGACAGTTACATTTTCTGACTGTGTAGAGGAACAGTCACGACCAAAATGATCAAAACTACTTTCACCCTTGCACAAGATATTCCAAACTTCAAGTAAAATGAGCAATATGCTATATCAAATCATTCATATTCATAGTAACCATTCGAAGGATCATTTTGTCAATGAACCCTCTTACTGTACCCCTGCGGCAGAGAAAGGAAACCTCAAAATAGAGAAAGGAAACTTAGTAAAACCAGTCTATGCCGATGTTTGTGAGGGTACACTCATGATAAGTGCCTCTCAAACCTCTCTAAACATGTAAGATTGTCTTTAAATACTTTATCGATCTCTTCTAAACATTAACCAAATCAAACCTACATTTGAATCCACACACAATAACCCCAAAATGAAGGGTTTTTTATCCTTTAATGAATCTCAGTCACTAGTAGCACATCGATAGTCAAACCAGTAGTCTCCAAAGCATTGAATAAGTGACTGTATTCTATTTAATACACACTATTCCTTCCATTCACTTCTACCAAGAATAAAATGTTTAATCCATTCAACATTACATATAATCATTAGATGGTTACATTTCCTGACTGTGTACTAGATGAATAGTCAGGAAATGTAACTGTCTAAATGATCCAAACATTTGAAAATAGTGAATTGATATCCTTGAGCACAAGCACCAATAATATCAAATAATGGAGATAAAGCACGTGCTAGGGCATGACACCAGTAGAATGTGGTCATTTCAGAGAGCATTCGTGATCAAATAAAATGCAATGCATTTGAAATTTGTAGTCGAATATGATGCCAGATGCTCGAAAGATGAAGAAATCACATACCTTCTCTTGCACTCAGCTTTTGCTCCTCTATCCAATCGAAATAAAAATGATGAGGTCTTTCACTTTTTTTTTTCATAGCCAAATCTTCCTTGTACCACACGAAGAACATGCCATTGGTTCAATTTTGTAATTTGTTTTTTGTGTAATTAGTAATTGGTAGATTAAATGCAAATAACACATTTATTAGTTTAATTATCATGTTATTATCATATCAAATAAAGTATGTTTAAGAATTGTTGGGACTGGTCCTTTTGCATGTATTAAACATAATAGAATTTTCAGCATATTATTATCAATCTATTTCTTTGTTCTAAACATGCCATTGGTTCAGTTTTGTAGATTTGTTTAATCCGTTAAATGGATTTTTCATGAGGAGGGGTCTTGTTCTCAGGAGAT
Source organism: Chamaecyparis obtusa (assembly GCA_027943335.1). Classification (NCBI taxonomy): domain Eukaryota; kingdom Viridiplantae; phylum Streptophyta; class Pinopsida; order Cupressales; family Cupressaceae; genus Chamaecyparis; species Chamaecyparis obtusa. The sequence goes on from BSBK01003919.1 coordinate 1,291,130, forward strand.
TGATGAAGATTGTGCACCTCAAAAACCAATTCATAAGGTACCAATCATGTTTCATATTCACTTATATTTTTGGATTGGTAAATATCCTTATAAGTTTCATGTCCTTTCTTTTGATTACTATGGATGAGATATATATCTTACATTTAACATTCAACTTCTTTACATTTTAGAACATGTAGTGTGTTTTTTGAGGATTTTACCAAATCAACTTTTAACATAAACCAAAAACACCAAACTGATATCTTGCCCTTTCAACCTAACAAAATATTTGCATTTGACCAATAACTGCAAGCAACTAAATGATAAATCCACATACCTGTATCTTTGTAAAATACCTGGAACATCAAAAAGATGGCTAATTGGCTGCTGCCATGATTTTTATCTACTGAATATGGGAAAAAAAAACACCAAAAAAAATTGAATAGAAAACATGATTGGTCATTTCAAAGAGCATTCATGATCAAATAAAATGCAATGCCTTCTCTCACGCTTGATCAACTTTCACCCACTCATTTTCTCCCACTCCTTTTCTCTACAAATGAAATAAAAATGATTTGGTCATTTCAAAATAGTGAATTGATATCCTTGAGCACAAGCACCAATAACATCAACTATTTTGATCTATGGGTACCCTAATGTTGGCAAGAGTTCTTTTATTAATAAGATTACTCAGCAAGCTTGAAGAAGCAATATATTTTGGCAAATGAAGAGTAGAAAGATGATGATATTCCTGAGATGATGGATGGACACAATGTTGCAAATAGAATGGGAAGACATCTTTCTAGACTGGCCCTGGATCCTTCGACAATTGGGGTAGGATCCAGACCCAGACTAAAAAGATGTCTTCCTTTCTATTGTGGAATTATCCCTTCTTTGGCCTGCACTCATTCCTCTTCTCAAAAATAGTTATCTAGAAACTTTGGATACTGTTTCTCATCCATGCACGAAATGTGCTAGTGATCGTATAAAATTACTTTAGGCCTCTAGTATTGATGAGATGTACAAGTGTAAAATTTTTTTGCGAGACTAGGATCAATTTGTGTAGTGTACATAAATTTAAGGCAGTGATTATTCTCGATGATCGACGGGTAGCTAGGACAGTAGCTAGGACTAAAGATAACACAGCTCAAGAGACCATCATAGGTTGTCTCTTTCTTTAGTCTATATTATTGACAGAATGTTTTACCTTTCATTAGCTCATCAAATCTGGGGAGTTGAAAGAATTTAATAGAATATTTTCATGACAACTTATATTATTTAAGTTGACGTTGCATGAATTTATCTACTTTGCACACTTGTATACTATGAAGATGGTGATAAAGAAGCATCTCCTCCCATGGCCATGCTTCTTTATCATCATCCTCATAGTCTACAAGTGTGCAAAGTAGATAAATTCATGCAACGTCAACTTAAATAATATACATTGTCATGAAAATATTCTATTAAATTCTTTCAAATCCCTAGATTTGATGAGATAATGAAAGGTAAAACATTCTATCAATAATATAGACTGAAGAAAGAGAGAACGTATGATGGTCTCTTGAGCTGTTTTATCTTTAATGTGCATATCTGTCAGTTTTTTGACACTTCATAATTAATTCTGACAGAAGTGCTACGCATTCGACAGATACAATGTCGAAAAAAAATAATTTACAACAATACTTCCAATAGTAATGCTATAGTTCGATAGGGAAACCTGTCGGAGAAATGTTGAAGGATTGTCACTCTTTCGACAGTTGAAGTGTCGAAAATAGAAATTTTTTCACAGAAACTTTGACATTAATGTCATATCACCGACGAGTATATCTATCAAAATTAGGTGGAAACTATCGCTATTCCAATAGTTATAATGTCGGAAAGGATATGTTTTCAATAGTTAATTCCGACAGAGATTGTATATTTTCGATAGGTTGTTGTGTCATAATTTTGATGGATGAACCATAGAAAATGCCATAATGAAGTTGTTGCCATGTGTAAGTTTTTGATGTGATATGCTGTCGATAAATTGAAGGATATGTCTTCTATCACAATTTTCTATGCAAAAATGGTGATGGACTCATCTGTCAAAATGCTGACAAATTAGCATTGCAAATCTGAAAAATGGCTGTCAGAATTTGATCTCAAATTTAGTAGTGTGGTATCAGAGCAAGGTTAAATCTGGATCTAGGTTTGTGAATCTAGGTTTGAAGGTTCCTTCTTGTGAAGCCCTAGTTGAATTGTTGTGGGGTAGTATATTACAATTTGACTTGCAATTGCAGAGGGTTTTCAAGATGGTTCATGGGAGGTGAGATGCAGATCCAAGATTGGTAGATATGCTAAGATAACTTGCTACTAGATTAGAATCTATTGAAACAACCCAGAGAAGAGGAAGACATCTTGAAGATGTTATTGATGATGAAATTGAGGTAGAACAAGGTAATGCATAACCTGCACCTGTGATGGATCAAGGTGAGGAAAGATTCTTGAAGGCTTTGACAAGCCTAAAGTCAACACCACATTTTAATCCTCCTGAGTATAGTGGAAAATTGGATTCTGATGAACTGGTGGATTGCATCACTAAGATGGAGAATTATTTTGAGTATGAAAATATACCTAAGGAAAAGAAGGTGAAAATTGCAAGCACAAAGTTGAAAAGTCATGCATCCTTATGGTGGGAACATCTGCAGCTGGATAGAAAGAGGAAAGGAAAAGACAAAATCAAGGTATGGAATAAAATGGTCAATAAATTGAAAGGAAATTTCTTACCTTGTGATTATCAAATTTACCTAGTTAGGCGAATGCAAAGTTTAAGGTAGAAAGATAGCTCGATAAAGGATTATACTAAGGAGTTCTATAGATTAGATATTAGATATGGACATGATGAAGATGATGTGGAAATATTTTCTAGATACTTGAATGGTTTGAAAGTTTCCATCTAAGAATAAATTAGTTTGGTCAACTTGGAGAACATTGAAGAGGCTTATCAATTCACTTTGAAAGCCAAGGAGAAATTGAACAAGAGACATGAGCAAAGACAAAGAGGTAGAGGTGGTAGATTCCCTAGAGGAAGAAGTAGATCTAATGGTGAAAATAGTAGATCTGAACTTGAAAAGACAAATCTGGATAAAGGCAAGACCGAGTGGAAAGGTGAAAGTTCATCTAGAGGAAGAGACAGTAACTACCGAGGTGGTTATAATAGAGGTGGTTTCTGAGGAACTTGTACAATTGTGGAGAAGAAGGACATAGATCATTTGAGTGTACACATGCAAGTAAGAAGGTCAGTAATAGTTGGAATGCTTTGGTGCAAGAAGAGTCACCGAATGATCTTGAGAAGGAAAATAACTTGATGGTAAGAAGAGAACTTTGGAATGAAGGTAAAAAGGAAGATCCGGTAAGGAAAAGTTTATTCAAGACCAGATGTAGAGTTTCTAATAAAGTTTGGAAGGTAATCATTGATAGTGGTAGCTTGGAGAATCTAGCATCTGAGAAAATGGTCACAAAGTTGCAGTTGAAAAGGTTGGAACATCTGAAGCCCTGTCAGATTCTGTGGATCAAAGATGAGCATACACTCTTGGTAAGTGAAAAATGTTATGTGAATTTGAAAACTGGAAAGTAATATGATAAGGTGCTATGTGATATCATGCCTATGGATTTTTGTCATATTTTGTTAGGTAGACCTTGGCAATATGATAGACATGCTATATATGATGGAAGATTTCATAAATATACTATTTGGGTTGATGAAAGAAGACAAATCTTGTTACCTTTGATGGAAGAACCTGTTAGTAATGTTTGAACATCTGTGAAAGTTTTATTGATGGAAGGGAGAAACTTTATTAAGGATTTGAAGAAGAATTATGTATGTTTTGTTGTGATTCCTAACAAGTCGAGTAGGAAAATAGAGGATAGTGTCCCTGAGGAGATTGATAAGTTACTCACCAAGTATAGTGAAATCATTTTTGATAATGTACCTGATGGTTTTCCACTGAAAAGAAGCATTGACCATTTTATGGATCTAATCCCTGGAGATAGTTTACCAAATAAGGCACCTCTTCGGTTGACAGCTACCAAGAATCAGGAATTGAACCGACAGATTCAAGAATTGTTGGGGAAAGGTTTGACTAGAGAAAGTTTGAGTCCTTGTGCAGTACTTTCTATATTGGCACCTAAGAAGAATGGAGAATGGATAATGTGTAATGATTCTAGAGCAATCAACAAGATAACAGTGAAATATAGGTTTCTTATACCGAGAATGGATGACATAATGGATAGTTTGACTAGAGCAAAGTATTTTACCAAAATTGATTTGAAAAGTGGGTATCATCATATCAGAATCAGAGAAGGTGATGAGTGGAAGACTGCTTTCAAGACAAAGGAAGGTTTGTATGAGTGGTCGGTTATGCCTTTTGGTTTAACTAATGCACTGAGTACATTTATGAGGTTGATGAATGAAGTTTTGAAGAAATTCTTAGGTAAGTTTGTGATTGTATATCTTGATAATATTCTGAAATTTAGTAAGACTAGAGAAGAACATTTGTTGCATGTTAGATAAGTTTTGCAGAGATTGAAAGAAGAAAAGTTGTTGATAAATCTGAAAAAGTGTTCATACATGAAACAGGAGATTGTGTATTTGGGATTTGTGATTTCAGCTGATGGTTTGAAGATGGATCCTAAAAATATTGAAGCTATTTTGAATTGGCCTACACCTGAGAATTCTAGTGAGGTAAGATCATTTCATGGTTTGGAAAGTTTTTATCGAAAGTTCATAAGGAATTTTAGTTCAATTTGTAATGCTATGACTAAGACTATGAGAGGAGACAAAAGAGAATTCGAGTGGACACTTGGAGCTGATAAAAGTTTTGAGACTCTAAAGCAGAAGGTTTCTGAATTGCCTATTTTGGTATTGCCTGATTTCAATAAGGTATTTCAAGTGGAATGTGATGCAAGTGGAAGTGCAATTGGAGATGTGTTGAGTCAAGAAGGTAAACCTATTGCTTTCTTTAGTGAAAAGTTGAATGATGCAAGAATTCTATGCTATTGTTCAAGCACTAAAGAAATGGAGACATTATTTGATACTGAGTGAATTTGTGTTGTATACCGATCATAAGGCTTTACAGTATTTGGGTAGTAAGAATAAGTTGAATTAGAGATATATGAAATGGGTTGAGTATTTGAAAAGTTATACATTTGTGATAAAGCATAAGAGTGGAGTCACTAACCAAGTTGTTGATGCATTGAGTAGAAGGAGATCTTTGATGACCAAGATGAAAATTCAAGTTCTTGGCTTTGATGACATGAGAGATTCTTATGAAGTTGATCCTATTTTTTTTGAACCGTGGAGAAAGTGCAAAGCACCTATTCAAGATCAACCAAGTACTAAATGGGAAGAATATTTCATTCAAGAAGGTATGTTGTTTAAAGGTATTCAGTTGTCTATACCGAGAGGACCAATGAGGACTAATTTTATAAAGGAGAAACATAGTAGTGGTTTGGCTGGACATTTTGGAATTGATAAGACATTGAACTTGCTTAAGGAGAAATACTTTTGGCCACAGTTGTATAAAGATGTTCAGAAATTTGTGAAAAGTCATGGAGTTTGTTAAGTTGCAAAAGGAGTAAGTTAGAATACTGGATTGTATATGCCTATTGTTGTCCCTGAGAAACCTCAGATTGACATCAGTGTGGATTTTGTTCTTAGCTTACCGAAGATAGTAAAAGGTAATGATTCTATATTTGTTGTTGTGGATAGATTTTCTAAAATGGAACATTTTATACCTTGTAGAAAGATATCAGATGCATTACATGTAGCAGATCTTTTCTTTAAGGAAATTGTCAGATTAAATGGATTACCGAGGAGTATTATCTCTGATCGAGATAGGAAATTTGTTGGATACTTTTGGAAGACACTTTGGAAAATGTTTGGCACCGAGTTGAAATGTACTTCTACATTTCACCCACAAACTAATGGACAAACATAAGTTGTAAATAGAAGTTTGGGAAATCTTTTGAGATGTTTAGTTGGAGACACACCGAGTAATGGAGATTCTATGTTGGCACAAGAAAATTTTGCATACAATAATTTAGTGAATAGGAGTACTGGAAAAACACCTTTTAAGATTGTAAATGGCATAAAACCGAGAGGTATATCAAATTTGAGAGACATTGCTAATGAAAGAAAGAGAAGTGCCTAAGGAGTAAAATTTGCTGAGTACATGAAGACATTGCATGAAGATGTGAAACATAAGCTAGAAATGAGTAATCAAAATTACAAAGACAAAGCTGATAGATCAAGAAGACATAAGACTTTTGATGTTGGTGATGAAGTGATGGTTCATTTGAAGAAAGGCAAATTTCCTGTTGGAACATATGGGAAGCTAAAAATGAAGAAGTTTGGACCTTGCAAGATTTTGAGAAAATTTGATAGTGGAAATGCATATGAGGTTGAGTTACCTGATGACATGGATATATCACCTATATTCAACATTACTAATTTGTATGAGTTTCATGAACCTAATGAAGACATGACAGTACCGATGGATTATCCTAAGAAGAAGAATGAAGAAGTTGAGAAGATCTTGGAGCAAAGCATTGGCAGAAGTACAAGAGGAAAATAGTATATGGAATATCTGGTAAAGTGGAAGAATAGACTGATTGAAGATAGTTCATAGATTTCACAATTTGAGTTGGATGCAGCTTGGATCATACCTATTTCATGTTTCGGAGAATCATTCTCAAATAACCCCAGGTGTCTGATATAGGAGCATCTCGGGTCCTTGGGAATCTTGTATCACCAAAAACATTTTCTTAAGTTTTTTCTATGTTGCTTAGTTCCTTCCTTGACCAAGTTGGTTTGGTGTTGCTTGGTTTCCTTTGTTAACCGAGTTGGTCGGTCATCTCTCCAGTGCTTGGTTAATTCCCATGCGCTCGGTGATGCTTGTCTGGTGCTCAGTTTTCCTTTCTTACCGAGTTGTTTGTTTTAGATTTCCTATAAGTTCCACTCATGCATTTAATTATGGTCACAAATTTAATGCTACTATCCATCATTGGGAAATGTGTGGACCTAGATCTAGTCATCTCTTTCATTGATTATGGATTTGAAGGCCGACTTGATTCGGTAGCCTCTTGTATAAATGTAGTGGTTGGTTAGAGCTTAAGGAGTTATTTTTTGGATAGAAGATAGGAGATAGAAGATTAGTGTTTGTTGGTAGATCCTCGCATGTTTGAGGACTTATGTACTTGATTGTAATATCTAGCCTAAATTGGGAAGGCCTTACAACCTGACATGTATGAATCAATTTGAAGATAATATAAAAAAGTGATTTGCATTTTCTCTCTCTCTCTCTAATGTGTTGTTGCTTCCGTGTGTTGTTCTGCAAGGTGGATCTAGTTAGGGTGTGTCTTTGGCCCCTCCTATCCTCTCCTTGTGTTAGATTTGAGACCACTTTCACCAGATTTGGACATGATCAATTTTTTAGCTACGAACACTGTACTGACTTTCTTTCTTTGACCAAACTTTGACCATTTGTATCTTAACAAGAGAGGCTCTTTACAAGATTAAAGGTGTTCTTTGGTTCATCTTGATGAGATCTTAGATTTGAGACCAGTTTTAGTAGATTTAGAAATGGTCAAATTTTTAGCTACAAACACTATATTGACTTCCTCGCTTTGACCACACTTTGATCTTCTGTATCCCTAGAAGAGAGGCACCATTTTTCAAGATTAAAGGTGTTTTTTCATTCATCTCAATGAGATTTTTGATTTGAGACCACTTTCACTAGATTTGGAAATAGTCAATTTTTTAGCTACGAACACTATACTGACTTCCTTGCTTTAACAAAACTTTGACTGTCTATATCTTGAGAAGAGAGGCTCCATTTTTTAAGTTTCAAGGTGTTTTTTGGTTCATCTCAATGAGATCTTCATTTTGAGACCACTTTCACTAGATTTGGAAATGGTTAAATTTTTAGCTACAAACACTATACTGACTTCCTTTCTTTGACCAAACTTTGACCATCAGTATCTTGAGAAGAGAGGCTCCATTTTGCAAGATTGAAGGTATTTTTTGGTTCATCTTGACAATATCTTTGATTTGAGACCAATTTCACCAGATTTTGAAACGGTCAAATTTTTAGCTACGAACTCTGTACTAAATTCCTTGCTTTGACCAACTGTATCTTGAGAAGAGAGGCTCCATTTTTCAAGATTCAAGGTGTTTTTAGGTTCATCTAAATGAGATCTTTGATTTGAGACCACTTTCACCATATTTGGAAACAATCATATTTTTAGCTAGGAACAATGTACTTACTTCCTTGCTTTGACAAAAATTTTACCATCCCTATCTTTAGATGAGAGGCTCCATTTTTTAAGATTCAAGGTGTTTTTTAGTTCATCTCGATGAAATCTATGATTTGAGACCACTTTCACAAGATTTTGAAATGGTGAAATTTTTAGATACGAACACTGTACCGACCTCTTTGCTTTGAAAAAACTTTCACCATTTGTATCTTGAGAAGAGAGGATCCATTTTTCAAGATTCTTAGTATTTTTTGGTTCATCTAGACGAGATCTTCAATTTGAGAACACATTCACTAGATTTGGAAATGGTCCAATTTTTAGCAACGAACATTGTATTGACTTCCTTGCTTTGACAAAACTTTAAACATCCATATCTTGACAAGAGAGGCCTCATTTTTCAAGATTCAAGGTGTTTTTTATTTCATCTCGATGAGATCTTCGAGTTGAGATCACTTTCGCTAGATTTGGAAATGGTCAAATTTTTAGCTACGAAAACTGTATTCACTTCCTTGCTTTGACCAAAGTTTGACTACCCATATCTTGAGAAGAGAGGCTCCATCTTGTAAGATTCAAGGTTTTTTTATGTTCATCTCAACAAGATCTTTGATTTGAGACCACTTTTACCAGATTAAGAAACAATCATATTTTTAGCTACAAAAATTGTACGGACTTCCTTACTTTGACCAAACTTTAACCATCCGTATCTTGAGAAGAGAGACTTTGTTTTTCAAGATTAAAGGTGTTTTTTAGTTCATCTCGATAAGATATTAGATATGAGGCCACTTTCACCAGATTTCAAAATGGTCAAATTTTTAGCAACGAACACTGTACTAACTTCCATGCTTTGACCAAACTTTGATCATTCGTATCTTTAAAAGAGAGGTTCCATTTTTCAACATTCAAGGTGTTTTTTGATTCATCTTGATGAGATCTTCAGTTTCAGACCACATTCACCAAATTTAGAAACAATCAAATTTTTCACTATGAACACTGTACTAACTTCTTTATTTTGACCAAGCTTTGACTATCCATATCTTAAGAAGAGAGGCTCTATTTTTCAAGATTCAAGGTGTTTTTTGGTTAATCTAGATGAGATCTATGATTTGAGATCACTTTCACCATATTTGGAAATAGTCAATTTTTAGCTACGAACACTGTACTGATTTCCTTGCTTTGACCAAACTTTGATTGTCCCTATCTTTAGAAGAGAGGCTCCATTTTTTAAGATTCAAGGTGTTTTTTAGTTCATCTCGATGAGATCTTCGATGTGAGACCACTTTCACCAGATTTGGAAACAATTAAATTTCTAGCTACAAACACTATACTTACTTCCTTTCTTTGACCAAATTTTGACCATCCGTATCATGAGAAGAGAGGCTTCATTTTTCAAGATTCAAGCTATTTTTTCTTCATCTCGATGAGATCTTTGATGTGAGACCATTTTCACTAGATTTGGAAATGGTCAAATTTTTAGATACGAACACTCTACTTCCTTGCTTTGACAAAACTTTGACCGTTAGTATCTTGAGAAGAGAGGCTCTATTTTTCAAGATTCAAGGTTTTTTTTGGTTCATCTGGATGAGATCTTCGATCTGAGACCACTTTCACTAGATTTGGATATGGTCAAATTTTGAACTACGAATACAGTATTGACTTCCTTACTTTGACCAAACTTTGACTGTCCATATCTCGAGAAGAGGCTCCATTTTTTAAGATTTAAGGTGTTTTCTTGTAAATCTCGACAAGATCTTTGATTTGAGACCACTTTCACAAGATTTGGAAATCATCAAGTTTTTAGGTACGGGTACTGTACTGACTTCCTTGCTTTGACCAAACATTAAGTGTCTGTAGCTTGAGTAGAGAGGCTCCATTTTTCAAGATTGAAGGTGTTTTTTGGTTCATCTCAATGAGATCTTTGATTTGAAACCACTTTCACAAAATTTGGAAATAGTCAAATTTTTAGCTATGAACACTATACTGACTTCCTTGCTTTGACCAAACTTTAAGTGTTTGGAGTTTGAGTAAAGAGGCTCCATTTTTCAAGATTCAAGGTTCTTTTGGCTCATCTCGATGAGATCTTCGATTTGAGACCACTTTCATTAGATTTGGAAATGGTCAATTTTTTAGCTACGAACACTGCACTGGCTTCCTTTCTTTTACCAAACTTTGACCATCTCTATCTTGAGAAGAGGCTCCATTTTTCAAGATTCAAGGTATTTTCTAGTTCATCTCCACAAGATATTCAATTTGAGATCACTTTCACCAGATTTGGAAATAGTAAAATTTTTAGCTATGTACACTCTATTGAGTTCTTTGCTTTGACCAAACTTTAACTATTTGTATCTTGAGAAGAGAGGCTTCATTTTTTAAGATTCAAGGTGTTTTCTAGTTCATCTCGATGAGATATTTGATTTGGGACCACTTTCACCATATTTAGAAATGGTCAAATTTTTAGCTATGAACATTGTATTGACTTCCTTTCTTTGACCAAACTTTGACCATCTGTATCTTAAGAAGAGAGGCTCCATTTTTCAAGATTCAAGGTGTTTTTTGGTTCATCTTGATGACATCTTCAATTTGAGACCACTTTCACTAGATTTGGAAATGGTCAAATTTTTAGCTACAAACACTATACCAACTTCCTTTGACCAAACTTTGACTGTCCATAAGTTGAGAAGAGAGGCTCTATTTTTCAAGATTCAAGGTGTTTTCTAGTTCATCTCGATGAGATCTTCAATTTGAGACCACATTTTGTAGATTTGGAAATGGTTAAATTTTTAGCTATGAACACTGTATTAAATTATATGCTTTGGCCAAACTTTGACCATCTATATCTTGAGAAGAGGCTTCAATTTTGAAGATTCAAGATGTTTTCTGGTTCATCTCAATGAGATATTCGATTTGAGACTACTTTCACAAGATAATGAAATGGTTAAATTTTTAGCTATAAACATTGTACTGACTTTTGTACTTTGACCAACCTTTGACCACCTGTATCTTGAGAAGACGGGCTCCATTTTTCAAGATTCAAGGTGTTTTCTAGTTCATCATGATGAGTTCTTTGATTTGAGACAACTTTCATCTAATTTTGAAATGGTCAAATTGTTAGCTACAAACACTGTACTGACTTCCTTTCTTTGACCAGACTTTGACTATCTATATCTTGAGAAGAGAGGCTCCATTTTTAAAGATTCAAGGTGTTTTTTGGTTCATCTTGATGAGATCTTTGAATTGAGACAACTTTCACCAGATTTGGAAACAAATAAATTTTTAGCTATGAACACTGTACTGACTTCCTTGCTTTGACCAAACTTTGATCGTTTGTATCTTGAGAAGAGAGGCTCCATTTTTTAAGATTCAAGGTGTTTTTTGGTTCATCTCGATGAGATCTTCGATTTGAGACCACTTTCACCAGATTTGGAAATTGTCAAATTTTTAGCTATGAATACTGTACTTACTTGCTTTCTTTGACCAAACTTTGACTGTATGTATCTTGAAAAGAGAGGCTCTATTTTTTAAGATTCAAGGTGTTTTTTTGGTTCATCTTGATGAGATCTTTGATTTGACACCACTTTTACCATATTTGGAAATATTTAAATTTTTAGCTACGAATACTGTACTGACTTCCTTGCTTTGACAAAATTTTGACTACCCATATCTTGAGAAGAGAGTCTCTATTTTTCAAGATTCAAGGTGTTTTTTGGTTCATCTCGACAAGATCTTCAATTTAAGACTGTATCATCGAAAAATGGAAGCACTTCCATTTAGGACTGATTTAGCCCTCTGAGTAAGTGGTTTGGGGTCATGTAAAATGCCTTTATTTGGTCTTTGGCTTAGATTTAGCTTTTCCTCTGTTCTGCCATTATAGACATCAAAAATAGGGCAAGTGTCTTAAAATCATTCAAAGTGCAAAACCTTAGCCAAATGCTCTAATTCTCATCAAAATGGATCAAATCAATTTTTAAATAGACATTTATTAATCAAAATTGGACAAAATCATTAAAATCAAAGAAAAAATCAAATGATGACATTAAATAATTAAATACAAGCTTAAAGGGGTCAAAAACACTAGATAATTGATTTTAATCAATTAATTATATAGTTTTAAATCAAAAATCAAATTGAACCTATTCCCTTACATGGCTAATTTAATTAATTAATGGAATTTAATTAATCCTAATATCTTTCAACAATATTTGAGCAACCAATGAGAATTGAGAACAAAAGCACATGGATCACTCCAAATGGTTGAATCTCAATCACACATTTCAACTTTGAATCTCAACAATTCAAATTTATCTTTTTGTCCAAACCTTTGAGACAAACATTTAAATTATCCCCCCATTTAAAAACATTTCAAAGTTTTTGACTCAACCAAGGCTAAATCATGATTAAATATCTCTACCCCCTACCCTTGGGATTTTACTATAAATAAGAGTCATTTTGAGAGCATAAATATACTAGAGAATTCAAGAGAAAAGCATCATCATTATAGGCAATTTCATAGTAATTGAGTCATATTTTGAGTAATATTGTGAGATTGAGATCATATCATGAGTACTTGAATTGAATCTTTGTATCATTTGAGAGTTTGAGAGCTAGACTAAAAATTGTACTATCATTTTCTCATTCTAGGATTGTCACTAGTAGAGAATAGGTTGAGAGCTCTACTTACCAAGCTTCGATAGAGAACCATGAGATGTCATGGATGTTAATTTCAATTATTAGCTTAAATTTATATTGTATTTTCATATAATTGTAGTTGATTATCCTAATTTCATGAAGGTGTAAAACATTCACACAGCCATTTTTTCTACTTCCTTTCTGCCTATTTTTGCAATCTTGCTCTCTGTATCTGAGGTTCTTGACTTCAGGGTCAAGGTCAACCTTCTAGGTCAAGGTTGACCTCAACCCTGACCTAGGTTAGGGTTTAAAATTCAGATTCTGAAGGTTTTCGGATGTCAGGTTTTGGAAATATTTATTTCTCACTTCAAGGTTTATTGTTTTGGGCTTTGAAATAGTAAACTCTTAAATTATATTTAATTTAGGTCTGCTTCCAAGGGTATAGGCTTAATGAGAATTTAATTCTCCTATGTCGGCCCCTCTAGAAGTTTGTGCCCTAGACTAGTATACAAGGAATCCTTCTCCTCTCATTTTTATCAATCCCCAATCACTCAATCAAGCATATCTTCATCAATCAAGTATGCCATCCAAGATCTCAAGCATTATAAAGGAAGAATTTTCAATCAAGGAAGCATCCAAGTTCTCCATTGAAGATCAAGGATTCAAGCATTCAAGCCTTTAAAGGGATTTGGTTCAACCATTCAAGATTCATCATTGAAACCCTAGATCTATCTAGCATGGTTGTATGATATTACTTCAAGATCCTTTGTTCATCTTCAAGATCTATTCATTATTCCTTCAGGAGTGATTCCAATCATACAATCAAGGAGGTTTTGATTTACATTTATAGTTATTAGTGTTGAGTCCAAGCTTTCATATTAACATACTTGTTTACATTTCAAATACAATTGCATATCTATTGAATATCATAGCTTTGTTGTTAGATCTACTTCTACTACTTTCTAGCATTCTCCATTTTAATTATATTTTAAGGTTGATTCCAAAACTGGGGTTTGACCAAGGCAAACCCCTCATCCCAACAAAAAAACCATTTTTCTTATAGGAATAGGTGTAGAACAGTGAATTACAGTGCAGATTCAGACACCCTTTTTGGAAAAATTTCAGGATCTGTAAATAGAATTTCTGTCGAAGCAGAGCAAGTCAAGGTCAACATAAAGGGGTCAAGATTGACCTTTCTTATAAAAGAAGAATATTTTTGGGTTTTCTCTATCTCTATGTTTCCAAGCCAAACTTGGTTGTATATTTTCTTGAAATTGAGTACAAACATCAGAAAACAACATTTTCCAGACCTTCTACCTTTCAAGATAAGTGTTTATATTTTTTTAGTAATTTATGTCCATAACATTCCCCAAATAAATACATACATAGATATAAAAATATATATTCTTTATATATTTTTTTATATCTTACATTTTGGTGAACCCGCGATAGAAAATTCTTTCTTTTTGGTGTTGGATACTTTCTTTCATTTCTTGCATTTCATTCACTATGAAGATCTTTAAGATGCTTTGGTGTGTGGCTATTTTCCTCATTATTCTCCTTTTAGCATATCTTTATGGTACTTATGATGTTTATGAGAGTATTATCCATTTCATTATGTTTGTCACTCTTCATGTTTCACTTGCTTATGCTATTGTGAGATTAACTAATACTAGCCTTCCTACTTTTAAAACTTTCATTAAGGATTTATGTGACGGGATTATTACTCTTTTGGATTATGTGAAGAATTTGGTGGATGATACAACATCTCCTAATATTCCTAATCATAATCCTATCCTTCCTAATCTAGTTCCTAATCCTAATCCTATCCTTCCTAATCTAACTCCTAATATTCTCGTTCCTATTTGTCCATCTTCTATTCCTAGTTCTTCCCACACTTATGATGGGGCTCAAACTATGGTTCATGATGTAGATGTGCAAGAATTTTTGGATTTACCTTCCCCTTCTTATCTGACCCATGATGATATTAAAGGGAAGACAAAAGAGACTTCATCTAAACCTATCATTCCACCTTATACAACCTTTTCTCATGATCGCAATAAACAATCACCTCCTACAGAAGCTTTACAAGATATGTATAGTACAGGATATAATATGATGGCTAAACATGGTTATAAGGGTTTAGGGCTTGGTGTTAATGAACATGTATTAAGTATCTAGTTCATCTATCTCCTAAACAAGATATGTGTGGTCTTGGTTGTCTACTATCTCAATTTAAGGTGGTTGATTTTGATCATCTCCCTCCTCTTCGTGTTCTTCTTCCAACACCTTCCTTAGATTACCCTGATACCCCTCAAGATGTGGATAAAAAGGTGTATGTTTAGTTAATGAGTTCTAAGAAAGAAATATTTAAACAGTCGATGCTGAAAGATTCTCTATCCAAGTACAAATTTCCTTTTCACAATAATAATACACATTTACTTTATGATTGTGTGCATTTCAAGTTGTATGTTAGAGAAAGAGATGCTTTAGGAATTATATCACACTCTCGTGCGGTTTTACAATTCCTTCATAATTTTGATATGGGGAATACCCCTCACTCTTCTATAATTTAGATCTTTTCTCCTCTTATCTCTTCACTAGTGGAAAGAGGTATCTCTTCCAGTTCTCTAGAATCCATTCTGCTCTTAACATGTATTCTATTTTGAGCATAATTGGTTATTCTTTCTATATTTTTATCCCTATGGTTTTGTATTATAATCATAATCATCCATAGTTATCTTTTCAAGATATCTTTTCTAAAGACATTTGTTTTGAAAAGGTATCCCTTTCTTTCTTCTCTAGGGGGAAAGGTCTTCCTTCTTTCTCTTTGTCTAGGGATCTGCTTTCCTTAGCTTAGTGGCATTTTTTTATTCTACAACATTATTTCATTATATTGAGTGATGTTTTGGCCATGGATATCCTTTTAGGTGAGAGGTTGTTGTCCTAGGTCATCATCTCTTCTCTATTTTGCAAATTGTGTTCTTTATAAATGTTATACACTAAGTTTTCACCCTTGTTTCAAGCTCTCTTGGTCTTGATAACCTAGTATAACATGGGAATCATCTCCAGGTGTGGGACCTATGCTAACTGAGATGAGACCTCTAGGTTCTAGGCTGGTTCCTCTTGGATAATCACCTTAATTTTCTTATTGACATGAAAAGTAAATCTTTGAAGTCAAAAGGGATAGAAGGAATGCTGAAAGGGAAAGTAACTTGAAAGAAAACTACCTACTAGGTGATACACCAAAAATATGGTATGAATTGCAGTATAAAGGATGGAATCAGTACATAAGCTTAGGTCTAGGAGATCACAACTCACTAAATAGGCTTGCATCAATATTTTATAAAAGGGTCTTCAATAGAGAGATGCTATGTAGGGAAAGAGATAATTTCAAAAGGCAATAGCACTCTCAAGAACTTAGACACAAACTATAACCTGCAAACAGACATTCACCTCCGCAATTGGGTATAAGAATGAGATAGATTGCTAGGGGTGGAAGTATACCCACAAGAGCATTCAAATCAAATCATTCATAGGCATACACATAGACTACAGAAAGAAAGAGGGGTCAAGAACCCTAAGATATCACTGAAAACATTCAAATACTCAATTCATTAAGAGACAACTCAGACAAGAAAGCATAGGGACAGAAAGAATGTCACAAAGTACCTTGCAATATCTGAATGATCAATGAAAGCTTACAACTTGCAGAAGCTAGAGGGTAGAAAGAATGCCATAGATAGCTTCCTGAGAAAGAGAAAAACTCCTTTAAAAAATGTCAACTCTGAGCTCTAAAAGCTCCCAAAAATTAATATATACATCTCTTTTTTTTCACATAGGTAGGAGTCAAAACCTAATTAGGGTTACATATGTTTACATAAAATAATCAAAAACCCTAATTATGTCATGTCTGATCATAAATGCATCATTATCTCTTTGAGATCAAAACTATCTTTGTGTGTCCATGCATGTACTAAATCTACCTGCAAACAAGCCACCTTGATCTATCTACCCTTCTGTAACTCAGACTCGCCATGAATGCTCCAAATCCGATCCTTACAGATATTTTTGTTTTTTAAAATTTTAAATTGGTGATAGGTGGTGGCAACCCTTAATACTTCTGTAGCATAAGAACAATGTATGAAGTACCCAAGAAAATCCACAATGCTAACAATCAGATCTTCCCCAACATTCCCCCAACTGCAACTATCCTGGAACTATCAATTCTGAGCTACCCACGCCACACCATCGACCAAGTGCAATGAACCAGAAAGAAAACCTTGAAAGATATTTAAATTTGAAAATAACAGCTAGCGGGTCTAATTTTAAAATGTGGTCATCAGTATTATCCTTTCCCACTAGATGAAAGGCCTAGATCATTCTTGTGACAGTCAGGAGTCCCTTTGAAAAGTCTTTGGCCACCCCATCGGTCAAAACAAATGAGAAGTGAACACTTCAGCATGACTAGCACCTCACTTAAGAAAGAATCTTGACTCTGCATTGAACGGTGGTCACATGATCACATGGCCTTAGAAGATCCCTTGCGATCACGTGACAACCATAGATCTTCATCAATTCTGTGAATCCTCTAACAATCAGACGCACTGACAAGCACCAACTATTCTACCCAGCAGCCAATGAGAATCAAGCATGTCAACACCAGGTAACACATAGGACCCATGACATTCTAAATCCTTCATCAGATAATTGTCATTATACCGTAGCTTTAACTCTCGAGCACTTTTCCTCGATGGTATAACGAGAACCATAGATCTTGTTCAGATCTTAACCCACCACATAAGCCAAAGACCACAGGCCCACTGATAGGTTTCCACATCATAATCTAGCCAACCAATGAAATGTGAGCATGTCACTAGGAAAGGACCCACCTGACAGAGCCTGGAGATAAAGTAAGATCAACGGTTGGTCGTATGATCACGTGGGCTTGGAATATTCCATGCAATCATACGATAGCCATAGATCTTCAAGAAAGATAACATGCTAGGCCCACTCTAACATGGTACCACATCACCAACTTTGACCAATCAGAAGTGTATAGCTTAGACTACGTGGCAGTGGACCCACCGGCATGAAGTGCTGATGACAATGAAGATGGACGGCCATCACATGATCGCATGTAATATCCTAGCCTATGTGATCATGTGACCAGTCATAGATCTAGATCCCTTATATTAACCACTGAACTGGGACCGCCAACTAAACCATAACCACTCACCAGATCACTAGGTGTTAAGGGATAAATTGCTAGAAATAAGAGATCACACGAACACAGTCACTTAGTCACTAGAAGGATTAGTGCCCCTAGATTTTATTGAGTGATTACCCGACTGGAAAGACCATCACCAAGTCATGGAATAAAAATGAAAAAAGGCTTTCTGACTGGGAGATCTTGCGAACATAGGTATTCACATAGTCAGGGAATGAAAATAATATTCCATTAGAGATTAAGAGATCTCGTGACTGAAGGAAGATAAAAGAGCACATGGAAAAAGAAATCACTTAAGCGGCTGAAAAGGTAACGGCAAATTAGAACAGGCCTAGGTTTTTTTAGGGTTTTAAGGGTCCAACGGCTAGATTTTGAATTTAAACTTGCAGACCAGAGGGCAAGAGGTTTACAGAGACCAGGAGAACTGGTAGAAAACCCATGAAATTTTGAGGTGCATCAAGATTTGTAGAATATTGGACCTCCCAACCAGTGGCCAAATTTGTATGGGGCAGGAAAATCTGGGTAACATTTTGGTGATTTCTGCTAGATGTCAGCCTGCTAGACATTAGATTAGTGGCCTTGACATATTCATTGGTCATGGAGTAACATTTGAATGCAAAAATCTTGATAGAGAGACATATCTGGAACCAGAGGAACAAAACTTGTGCACGAGCACTTCTTGGAAAGCAGGGAGACTAAACTAGAAAACTAGAAGAAAGTAGGGAAACATATTTACAAGTATCTATAGAGAAGGTCTAACCTCAAAGTAGGGCTTCAAGTGGAAACCATTGACTAAAAGGGGCAAGGTATCTCCTCCAAGAGTTGATAGCTAAAAAGCATTAGGCCCCTTGCACTCTATAATAACAAATGGTCCACCCTAGAAGGACCCAAATTTTGTGTGTCTGCCAGGCTTTGATTTGAATTCGTCCCACTTGAGAACAATATCTCCAACCTTGAAGTTTCTAGCCCTAGTTCTTTTATCAAAACTTTTCTTTGTTTGTATCTAGTGAAACTCCATATCCTTCATGGATTTGTCTCTGAGTTCTTCTAACTCTATTAGCTGAGCATACCTAATTTGTAAGGGATCTCCATCTTCAAATAGGGCATATTGAGTAGCCAAATCCAAAGTTGGAAATTCATTTGAAATGGATAACATAGCCTCTCTACTATACACTAATACATAAGGAGAATTCCCAATGATCTTCTTTGGAGTAATCCTATCTAACCATAAGGCAGACTTCAACTTAGTATGTCAATCTCTTTGGTTATCTTGTAGAGTTTTCTTGATTATCCTAATCAAGTTCTTATTAGTTGATTCTGCCAAAACATTGCCTTGAGGATAGTAATTTGAACTTGTATTCAGATAGATGCCATTTTTTATTTCCCATTCTAAGACTTTAAGGCCTGTGAATGCCAATGCATTATCTGATATTATAGAGTTTGGAGTGCCAAATCTGTGAATTATATCATCATAAAAACTTAAGATAGCACTCTCACTTGATTCTTTTAAGGCAACTACCTCTGTCCATCTAGTGAAATAATCAGTAGCAGCGATTATCCACTTGTGTCCTGCACTAGATGGAGGGTTAATCATACCAATAAAGTCTATGCCCCACCTCATGAATGGTTTTTCTATTTTGATTGGTTGAAGGGGTAGAGCTGCAAGTCTTTCTTTTCCTACAAACATAGCACATTTGATGCATCTTCTCACATAATCATGACTATCCTTAAAGATAGATGGCCAATAGTATCCAGCCCTCATGATTTTAAAAGTAGTAGTCCTAGGAGAAAAGTGACCTCCAGAAGGTCCATCATGAAATTCAAATAGGACATCAACCATCTTTTCTGAATCAATACATCTGAAGAGGACACCATTGTGATCCTTTCTGAAAAGAATTTCATCTATCAGCACAAAAGGAACAGATTGTAACCTATAATATCTTCTTTTTGTTGAATCTAGGCCTACAAGACATTGTCTTGTTTTCAATTAATGAACCATATTAGGCAAACAACATGATGCCTTGGCATGTTCTTCTATAGAATGCACAACTAGAGATGCATATGTTTGTTCTATTTTCTCTAAACTTTCATCCCCTACCAAATGCTCACAAAGACCTCTTCCTCTAACCAGCTTGGTGGTTTGGACATCAATGTCATATTCCATTACCTTGGTAATCCAACCAGCTCCCTTTTCATTTACGTCCTTGGAAAGAAAAAATTCTTTGACACTTGGATGAGTAACTTTCAAGTGTACTTTGTTATGGGTCAATAGATATCTAAACTTTTTAAGGCTCTTCACCATAGCAAGTACATGTTTTTTCTGTAAAAGTGTATCTTTGTTCATATTCTTCTAAATGTTTGCTAAAGAAAGCAATAGGCTGCTCCAACCCTTCTAAATTTTCTTGAGTCAACATTGTAGATATAGCATCATGACCTCCATAAGCATAAAGGATAAAATCCTTACTGAAATTTGGGTTTAATAGAGCAGGATTTTCTGTCAAGGCTTCTTTGATGGCTTGGAAATTGGTTTTTCCTTCTTTAGTCTAGCTGAAAGTTGAACTCTTCTTTAACATGGTTGTTAAAGGCTTCAATAAGTCTGCAATGTTAGGCAAGAAACACCTAACAAAATTAATCTTTCCTATGAAAGATTGGAGACTTTTCTTATGATGTGGCAATGGTAGCTCTAGAATGGCTGCAATCCTCTCAGGGTCTACTATAATTCCTTTCTTGGATACTATATATCCTAGCAATTTTCCTTCATGTGCTGCAAACACACATTTCTTGGTATTAAGAGATATCCCAAACTCTCTACATCTTTCAAAGATTTTCCTCAGATGTTTGATGTGGTCTACTGCATGTTTAGAATAGATAGTTATGTCATCTAAGTAGACCAGTACAAAGTTGTACATGAGGCTTTTAAAGGCCATATCCAATAGTTTCTATCTAGGATAGTACCATATCTTTTGATTGATGAAGAAGATTTGAAAAGAGGAGATAACAAGATGACCTAAGGAAAGGTTGATTTATGTGATACTTCAATGGGTACTTGATTACTTGGCACATCGACAAGGTAATGTGTTATTTATCTAGTAAGAAGAAAGACTAGAAATGTAGGCTTAACTGAGCAAAAGTGAAGAAATCTAGTTTAATGTAGCACCTGTATTTGACAAACCAAAAGGGATCTTTTGATAAGCCATGGTTCCCCACTTGGTTGTAAATGTAGTCTTGTATTGATCCTCCTCATTAACTAGGATCTAATTGTATCCTAGATAGCCATCCAATAATGAAAATCTCTTAGATCCAGAGACACATTGTAAGATTTGTTCCATAGAGGGTAATGGATGGCGGTCTTTTAGAGAGGCCCTGTTAAGATCCCTAAAGTCAACACATAACCTTAATTCCCCATTCTTCTTCCTTACAGGAACAAGGTTGGAAACCCAACTAGTATGTTTGATGGGGTAGATGATACCACTTTCTATTAATTTGAGCACCTCTTTATGCATAAGTGGCTCAAGCTTGGGATTAATAGGCCTTTGCTTTTGCCTCACTAGTTTGGCATTAGGTTCTAATTCAATAGTGTGTTGAGTAAGGGCTGGATTAAAACCTTTGAGGTCTTCATATTGCCATGCAAAAACATCACTGAATTCTCTAAATAATTGGGTGTAAGCTTTCTTTTCTAAATCAGTGTTCACCTTTCCAAATTGTAAAAATTTACCTGGTTCCAACTCTAATTCAACACAATGTTCTTGTTGAACTACCAAACCATCTTTATTCTTCTTATCTTGATCATCCTTGTTGAAGATAGTCTCTAAGGTGACAAGACCTCTAGACATCTTATTAGACTTAAGTTGTATCACTTGGTCACCATAGTTTTGTGATAGCCTATCTTGGTTATATTTTGAGAAGACATCCTCTTCAAACAAGAATTGTAGAATTTGCTCATCATCATCAAACACTTTCCAATTAGTGTCATTGTTAGGGATAGAAGGTCTAACAATCACTTTAATGTGTTGTTGGTCTACTTCTTTTGAAATACTATTAGGAATGTCATACTAAGACCCAACAGTAGCTAATCTATCTGCATTCTGATTTAGCCTCCTAGGGATAGCAACAATATTGAAAGCGCAAAAGTCTTCAATTGCATCCCAAACTCTATGTTTGTATGCTCTCAAAGTATCATTTTTGGTTGCACTTATCCCTCTCACTTGGCTGACTACTAGCTCACTGTCACCATAAAATTTTAGGGCCTTAAGCCCTCTTTTCCTAGCCCATTCCAGTCCATTGACTAGGCTTTCATATTCTGCAATGTTGCTAGAGTAGGAGAAACTAAATCTGAAAGCTATATAATACCTTTCTCCTTTTGGAGACACTAGCATGGCACCACCACCAGAACCATGTCTGCTTCTAGCTCCATCAAAAAACAATTCCCAAACCTGATTGCTCTGATCCTCTAAATCAGTGTCTTCCTTGAGAAGATTTGGCTCTATGGATCCACTTTCTAGTATTAAATAACTTCCCAAACTAGCATCCCAAATGACATTCTCTTGGGCTTCAAAAACCTTTTTTGACTCTAGTTCATCAAGGAAAATATCAGGGATACTTTTTGTCTTAGTGTTTGCTTCTCTGATAGTTGGGAAATCACTGTCATCGAATATAGGGCAGCTTGCATTGATGGTATTGGACACATATGGTTCTATGTGGTGTGCTACCAACGATTCTAATTTAATGGTAACCTTGGTGCCATATCTTGTGTAGAAAAGCATGTGAGACCAATCAGAAGAAAGGTAGCCTCCTATTTTGGCTGTAAACTCCCTTGAAAGACATATGGCAAATAAAGCAAGGAGATCTATGATGTAAATATCAAGTAGGATAGAGAAATTAGGACTAGCATGAAGGATTAGACTGGTATCCTTAGCCACACATATAGTGTTAACTGAGGATCTGTCAAGTTGGGTAACCTTCTTTTGGAGGGGTTCATATTGAATTCCTAATTGGTCAGCCACCTTTTTGGGCATTACAGTACTAGTAGCTCCACTATCTACCATACAATTATGTACTAAGGATTTTCCAATAAATAAGGATACATAAAAGGGAGGTGGTTTTGAGTTCCTACCTTGCATGGTATTGGCTTTGGAGTTGCAACTTGGAGCCTCCTTTTCTTGATTAGTGTTAACCAACACTGGCTTTGCAGTCTCTTTTGTAGGCTAAGGGGTTGTCATTTCAGTCATAGCTTTCTTCAACATCTCAAGTTGCCCTGGAATAGCCAAAGAGTTCCACATAGACATGGTAATGTTCACCTTCTTCATGTTGTCTACAATTTTGAAAGGTGTCATAATGTGTACTTTTTGTTTTGTCTTTATTATGATGGGCTCCACCTCCTTGAGAGTCTATCCCTCCTTGCTTGTAATGGAAAGAGTCATCTTGAATATGATGGGAGTAGCTTGCTGCATTGGCTCTACAAATGTAGTAGCTTTAGTACCAGAGTCTTCTTGCTCCATGTCTTGAGCTCTTCTCTTTGACCTTGTGTTGGCAGTAATAGAAGGTTCACCAATGACTCCATTGAAGTCTTGCTACTCTCAATTGAAAAGAGCAGTCTCATTATCTTGTGGTTCTTGCTGAGGAACTGATCCACTGGAAGAAGCCTCTAATTGAGCTTGTGAGGCATTTTGAACCATCAGAGCTTGGTTCATCCATCCATTTGAACATGTAGCCTAATTATGAGGTTGATTACAAGGGAAACACCATTCATTGTCCATAGCCAAGTTGTTTTGACTAGGGACCATATCCCTAACCGAATTCACAAAATTAAGAGGTGCAGGGTTGTATGGTTGGAATGGTCTTTGATTGAAAATTTTTCTTTGTCCTTGATAGCCTCCCTAGTATGGTGGCCTATTTTGTTGATAAGGCTGTCCTTGATTCTGATATTGTTGATTAGGACTTTGGCCTTGTGGCTAAAAGGGTGGTCTGATTCCTTGTCCTTGCCTCCTTAGGTTTGTGACCTCTTTAGTCAAAGTCTACAGAAAATTTTTCATTTCTTGCTGACTAGTTTGTTGATTGTTCTTTATCTCTTGCAGCTCTTGAGAGAAACTTGTTTTTAGCTCTTGACCACTAGTACTAGCTTGAGGTGCTAATATGGTGGGAATAGGGGTAAATGGGGCTACTTGTGGAGGTGCAATAGGCTGAAGGCTAGGAAAGATGGGCATGGGTGGCCTTCTAGATATCATACCTACTTGGATTAAACAATTTTTAGCCCTAACAGCTATGTCAAAAGCTTGGGCTAAAGAGGTACCACCCATAGATTGGATCATGATAGAGATTTGGCTATTCAAGCTTTGCAAGAAGTATAGGAAAGAATGATCAGCTGATGGCCTCAAAGAGACTAGAATTCTATTCCATGTCTTGAGGAATCTATTATTATAATCTATCATTTGTTCTTGAGGGTCTCTTTTAATGGTTGTCAACTTTTCAACCAAGGACAAATTGTCTAATTTATCCTCAAAATGCTTACTCAATGCATCTCCTAATTCATCCCATGAAGTAATGGAACCAACAGTTAAAGTTCTAAACCATTCAAGAGCCTTACCTTTTAGAGATGCTGCTAATAACTTGGTGGCCACATCTTCTTGAGTTATATTGTGTATGCTACAGATAGTGGTCACATCTCTTATATGCTCAAAAGTTGTAGTTTTTCCTTCACCTATGAAATCAGGTAGACTCTTTAGTGCCACCAAGGGTAGATCATGATGTTGAGAAAAGGCTAATGGACTCCCTTGGTTGAAAGGTGGAAAAGAAAACTGTCTAGCCATTGTAAGAACAAAAACTTGCTGAGTAGCAACTGTGTGAGTTGTGTTGGATGCTAGATTTGAATCTTCTTCTAGATCTCTGTTTAGAGATCTTCCTCTTCTTCTGAGATGAAAAGGAAAAGGTCTCCTTTCTGAGGTATCAGGAGGTGTAGACTGTACTCTCCTTGCAAGAGATGTTCTTTGAGCTGATCTACCTTTGTAGCCTCTTTTTAAGGGCAACTCTAAAAATTTGATCGACTTTGAGCTTCTAGTCTCAATCTTTCTCATAAACTTCGAACAAATTTAGCCTGGATCTATGAAATCAGTGGAGTCACCAGATATACTTGATAGAAAAACTTCTAAAAGTCTATATTATGCATTCAGTATATCAGAGATAATGTAATCTTTCAAAGATGAACCTCTTTTTTTGTCAGAAATGTTATGCCCAAGGTGAGGTATCTTTGGATCTGAATCCTTGATCTTAGTAACACCTTTGAACATAAATCTGAACTTTATTCCCACCGGGCATGTCAGAATTATTATACCCAAGGTGGGGTGTCTTCTAAATTTGAATCTGATCCTAGTCCCACCAAGCATGCCAGAAATATTACGCCCAAGGTGGGGTGTCTTCTAAATTTGAATCTAAACCTAGTCCCACCAAGCATACCAGAAATGTTACGCCCAAGGTGGGGTGTCTTCTAAATTTGAATATGATCTTAGTCCCACCGAGTGTGCCAGAATTGTTACACCCAAGGTGGGGTGTCTTCTAAATTTGAATCTAATCCTAGTCCCACTAGGCATGCCATAATTGTTATACACTAATTTTGCACCCTTGTTTCAAGCTCTCTTGGTCTTGATAACCTAGTATAACATGGGAATCATCTCCAAGTGTGGGACCTATGCTAACTGAGATGAGACCTCCAGGTTCTAGGTTGGTTCCTCTTGGATAATCACCTTAATTTTATTATTGACATGAAAAGTAAATCTTTGAAGGGAAAATGGATAGAAGGAATGTTGAAAGGGAAAGTAACTTGAAAGAAAACTACCTACTAGGTGATACACCAAAAATATGGTATGAATTGTAGTATAAAGGATGGAATCAGTACATAAGCTTAGGTCTAGGAGATCACAACTCACTAAATAGGCTTGCACCAATATTTTATAGAAGGGTCTGCAATAGAGAGATGCTATGTAGGGAAAGAGAGAATTTCACCAAGGCAATAGCACTCTCAAGAACTTAGACACAAACTATAACCTACAAATAGACATTCACCTCCACAATTGGGTATAAGAATGAGACAGATTGCTAGGGGTGGAAGTATACCCACAAGAGCATTAAAATCAAATCATTCATAGGCATACACATAGACTACAGAAAGAAAGAGGGGTCAAGAACCCTAAGATATCACTGAAAACATTCAAATACTCAATTCATTAAGAGACAACTCAGACAAGAAAGCATAGGGATAGAAAGAAAGTCACAAAGTACCTTGCAATATCTGAATGATCAATGAAAGCTTACAACTTGTAGAAGCTAGAGGGTAGAAAGAATGCCATAGATAGCTTCCTAAGAAAGAGAAAAACTCCTTTACAAAATGTCAACTCTGAGCTCTAAAAGCTCCCAAAAATTAATATATACATCTCTTTTTTTGCATGCAGGTAGGAGTCAAAACCTAATTAGGGTAACATTTGTTTACATAAAATAATCAAAAACCCTAATTATATCATGTCTAATCATAAATGCATCATTATCTCTTCGAGAATATCTGGCTGATCAGATCAAAACTATCTTTGCGTGTCCATGCCTGTACTGAATCTACCTGCAGACAAGCCACCTTGATCTATCTACCCTTCTGTAACTCAGACTCACCATGAATGCTCCAAATCCAATCCTTATAGATATTTGTATTTTTTAAAATTTTAAACCAATGACAAGTGGCGCCAACCCTTAATACTTCTACAGTGTAAGAATAATGTACATGTTACCTGAGAAAATCTGCGATGTTGGCAATTAGATCTTCCCCAACATTCCCCTGACTGCAACTATCCTAGAACTATCAATTCTGAGCTACCCATGCCATGCCATCGACCAACCACAATGAACCAGCAAGAAAACCTTGAAAGATATTTAAATTTGAAAATAACAGCAAGCGGATCTAATTTTAAAATGTGGTCATCGATATTATCCTTTCTTGATAGATGAATGGCCCAGATCATTCTTGTGACAGTCGGGAGACCCTTTGAAAAGTCTTTGGCCACCTCATCGGTCAGAACCAATGAGAAGAAAACACTTTAGCATGACTAGCACCTCACTTAAGAAAGAATCCTGACTCTGCATCAGACAGTGGTCACATGATCGCATGGCCTCAGAAGATCCCTTGTGATTACATGACAACTGTAGATCTTCATCAATTTTTTGAATCCTCTGACAACCGGACCCACTGACAAGCACCAACTATTTTTCCCAGTAGCCAATGAGAATCGAGCATGTTAGCACCAAGTAACACATCAGACCCATGACATTCTAAATCCTTCATCGGATGGTTGTTGTTATACCATAGCTTTAACTCTCGAGCACTTTTCCTCAGTGATATAATGAGAACCATAGATCTTGTTTAGATCTTAACCTGCCACATAAGACAAAGACCACATGCCCACTAATAGGTTTCCATATCATAATCTAGCTAGCCAATGAAACATGAGCACGTCACCAAGAAAGGACCCACCTAACAGAGCCCGAAGATAAAGTAAGATCAATGATTGGTCATATGATCACGTGGGCTTGGAATATTCCATCTGATCATATGATAGTCATAGATCTTCAAGAAAGATAACACGCTAGGCCCACTCTGACATGGCACCACATCACCAACTTTGACCAATTAGAAGTGTACAGCTTGGACTACATGGCAGTGGACCGACCGACATGAAGCGCTGACAAAAATGAAGATCAAAGGCCATTGCATGATCGCATAGAATATTCCTGGCCTATGTGATCATGCGACCAGCTATAGATCTAGATCCCTTATATTAACTGTAGAACTAGGACCACCAACCAAACATTAACCACTCACCAGATCACTGGGTGTTAAGGGCTAAACCACTAGAAATAAGAGATGATGTGAACACATTCACTTAGTTGCTAGAAGGATTGGTGCCCTTGGATTTTATTGAGTGATTACCTGACTGGAAAGACTATTCCCAAGTTGTGGAATAAAAATGAAAAAAGGCTTTCTGACTAGGAGATCTTGTGAACATAGGTATTCACATAATCGGGGAATGAAAAGAATATTCCACTGGGGATTAAGAGATCTCACGACTGAAGGAAGATAAAAGAGCATGTGGAAAAAGAAATCACTTAAGTGGCCAAAAAGGTAATGGAAAATTAGAACAGGCCTAGGGTTTTTTAGGGTTTTAAGGGTCCAATGGCTAGATTTTGAATTTAAACTTGCAGACCAGAGGGCAAGAGGTTTACAGAGACCAGGAGAATAGGTAGAAAACCCATGAAATTTTGAGGTGCAATAGGATTTGTAGAATATTGGACCTCCCAACCAGTGGCCAAATTTGTATGGGGCAGGAAAATTTGGGTAACAATAAATTATTTCCCTTGCTTTAGGGTTAGAGTTTGATTCCTTCATTCCAAGATTCCTGTTCCTCTTGATTGCAGGGGTCTTGTTGATTGAATCTTTGGTCCCTCTTTGTTTTTCTTTGAAAGATGATATTTTATCCAAAGCGCTCCTTTAAGGTGGGGGTCTTGTTGATAAGATCTCTTTCACTTTAAGGATCCTTTTTCCAGAAGTGACATATCCTTTTTTATGGTTATCTATGTTCTTTGAAGTAAGGTTCAATATTCTTCGCTAAGAATATGGTGTACATTGTTTTTAATAGGATATCTCCTTACTTTGTGAAGTAGGTATCCTATTTCTCTTCCTTATCTTGTCTAGTAGGTAGCCATGATAAGGAGGGGGGAATATATAGGGTCTCCCTTATGTTATAGTTTTTAATTTTTCAATATGCTAAATCCTTGGAAGGTAACGCACATAAGTTTCTAAATCCTAAAGAGACACGCATTTTCAATTTCAAATATGCTAAATCCTCAAAAGGTAATGCACATAAGTTGCTAAAGCCTAAAGAGACATGCATTTTCAAATTCCAATATGCTAAATCCTCAGAAGATAACACACATAAGTTGCTAAATCTTGAAGAGACATGCATTTTATATTCCATAGTGATACAAGAATGTGGATCTATGGATATTCCAAAAGTTGTCAGAAGATGCATTACAACTACAAAGCATAGTTTTTGGGTGAACTATTAGGTTTTGCTACCTGTTGGGCTCTCCCTCCTTGGTGATTCATGATAAGATAGGCATCTTACTAGGTGAGGTAATCATTCTCTCTTCTCTCTCTTTTTCTCTTTCATGCCAGTAGGATTAGATCATGAGGCTATGTTATTTATACTGTTTCTCTTGTCTTTCTTATGTAGTCATTTATGCCTGTATGATAGCTTTCCAAATATAATATTAGAATAGGAAGCATTTCTTAGCAAGGTTTCCTTTGCTACTTTATTTGGTTTTATTTTTGTACTAAACCCTCTTTTTGTGTCTTTTATCCTTGTCTATTTTCTCTTTATTTTTGCACCCTCGTACATGTATGTTGAGTTAGAATCCTTGGCCTGGGGGCTTATGTCCTTAACTAAGTGATATTCTACCTCATTGTGATCCACTGGAATATTTATTCTCCTTTACCAAGAGTTTGCATTGAGTCCATACTCTTGCTAAAGTTAGGGCTAAATGTATTGTCACAAAATGGAAGCACTTCCATTTAGGATTGGTTTAGCCATTTGAGTTAAGTAGTTTGGGGTCATGTCAAATGCCTTGATTTGGTCTTTGGCTTAGATCTATCTTTTTCTCTTGTTCTGCCCTTTTTTCCACTTCCTTTCTCCCTATTTATGGCATCCTACTCTTTGAATCTGACATTCTTGACTTCAGGGTCAAGGTCAACCTTCTGGGTCAAGGTTGACCTCAACCCTGACCCAGGGTTTAAAATTCAAATTCTGATGATTTTTGGATGTTAGGTTTCAGAAATATTTATTTCCTGCTTCTGGGTTAGCTATTTCAGGCTTCGGAACAGTAAACTCTTAAATTATATTTAATTTAGGTCCACTTACAAGGGTATAGGCTTAATGGAAATTCAATTATCCTATGTTTGCCTCTCTAGTTTGTGCCCTAGACTAGTATAAAAGCAAGCCTTCTCCTCTCATTTTCATCAATCCTCAATCACTCAATCAAGCATATCTTGATTAATCAAGTGTGCAATCCAA
Organism: Chamaecyparis obtusa; assembly: GCA_027943335.1. NCBI lineage: Eukaryota > Viridiplantae > Streptophyta > Pinopsida > Cupressales > Cupressaceae > Chamaecyparis > Chamaecyparis obtusa. The sequence continues at coordinate 1,321,361 of BSBK01003919.1, forward strand.
GATCTCAAGAATTATCAAGAAAGAATTTTCAATCAAGGATTCAAGCATTCAAGCCTTTGAAGGGATTGTGTTCAAGCATTCAAGATTCATCATTCAAACCCTAGATCTATCCATCATGGTGGTGTGATCTTCCTTCAAGATCCTTTGTTCATCTTCAAGATCTATTCATTATTCCTCCAAGGTGGATTCCAAGTATAAAATCATGGAGGTTTTGATTTACATTTATAGTTATTAGTGTTGAGTCCAAGTTTTCATATTAACATACTTGTTTACATTACAAATACAATTGCATATATATTGAATATCATAGCTTCATTGTTAGATCTACTTCTACTACTTGCTAGCATTCTCCATTTCAATTATATTTTAAGGTTGATTCCAAAACTAGGGTTTGACCAAGTCAAACCCCTCATCCCAACAAAAAAACCAATTTTCTTGTAGAAATGGGTGCAAAATAGCGAATTATAGTGTAGATTCAAATACCCTTTTCGGTAAACTTTCAGGATCCGAAAATGAAATTTTGGTCTAAGTAGCACAGGTCAAGGTTGACATAAAGGGGTCAAGGTCAACCTTTATTTGGGTCAAGGTTGTATATTGTCGAATGTGGACCTCTAATCCAACTACACACACAACATAGTCATTACTCACATGATCAAATTATGAGAGAGAGTATGAATTACTCAATCCAAAATCTATGGTGAAGTGACCTGTTGCCTCCTATGTAGATGAGGTGTTTAATTACTCTTAGAATGAGAGCCAACAACCATAAGACTAGTTCTACAATGGAGGATTTGAAAGCATGAAGATTGAACAAAATGAAATTAAGCTAAGATGAATATGCAATTAAAACTGAGAATGAAGATGCAATTATATTAAGAGCTTGAAAGAGATATGAAGTGCAATTTAATCTAAATAGCTTAAAATAAATAGAGATTAAAATATGAGAATGTAAGAAAATTAATCTAATATGAGAATGCAATACTATGCTAAATGAGAAATTAAGCTAATTGCAAAAATCTTGAAAATATTAAATTGAGATTAAAAATCGCTATAGTTTAATTACTCTAAAAAATTCCTCCCTTTGAATGAAGAAATAAGGTTCATTAAATAGACAAGCCTGGGAAGAGAATGAAGGGGTTCTTGATTTGAAACTCCTGACTTTTTATTCCCATTTGAGACAAAAAGACATGAATTACTTAATTAAAAGAATGGAAATTGCCACACAGGGTGACCTTTCGAATATTGTGAATTATTAATTCAAATAAGAGTGTCCATTCAAATAACAAGTAATTATTAATTCCTTTTTATGTATATTAGCCATATGGGGTGGGTTTAATTTAATTCCAAGCACTTAGGACTTTAGAATTAAATTAATTTATCATAGTGGTAATTTAGCTAATAAAAGTCAAAGACTTTAGTAATTAATTTTAATATTTGATTAATGAAATTTAGGGTTTTTGCAATTGACATCAAGTTGAATTAAGTCAGGTAGGAGAGAGAAAATTTCCTAGGAAACTAGGACTTTAGAGATGTAAAATTGATGAAAATGCACCAAAATTCATTAAATTTATTAGGTGCCAATTTTAGGGTATTACATTTGCCCCTCTTTGAATTGATGTGCGAACATCACGTTGATTCAAAGAATAGTCTGAAGTGACAGATGACAAGAAATTTAGAAGTCTAGGTTAGGTTGTCAAGATGTTGAACAGATCAAAGCATGATTTTCTGAAGCCTAAGTTAGATTGTGAAGACAACGGTCTTGAGAGAACTAGAATCGGGGTTAGATTACCCCAATACCAATTGATGAGAGATGCAGACTTAGGACTATCTTTGGAATCAAAGTTAGATTGTCCCAATATGAAGCTTAGCCCTCCAAGACCTAGGTTAGATTGCCTAGATAATGGTCTAAAAGAGATTTTGAGAGCTATCTCTAGAATGAAGATTGACTCCCAATAATTAGGGTTAGATTTCCCCAATACCTAAAAGATTTTGTGAACCATCTCCAGAACAAAGCTTGATCCTTGAGGATCCAAGTTAGATTGCTTAGATACCGGTCTAAAAGAGATTTTGAGAGCTATCTCTACAATGAAGATTGACTCCCAGGAATTAGGGTTAGATTGCCCCAATACCTAAAAGATTTCAAGAACCATCTCCAAAATGAGGCTTTATCCTCGAGGATCCGAGTTAGATTTCTCAGATACCTAAAAGATAGATGACTAGATAGCAAGATGTGAGGCACCGAGATGCCCCTAGCAATGAGAATTTCTGATTCAGATTAGACTGATTCAAGAATTGGTTTGACAAGGTTCAAATGATGCAAGCATCTTGCCCCCTTGTGAGTGAAATCAAAAGATGACATATCAAAAGGATGATTGACAACAAGAGGTTGCAGAGTAGAAGCAATTAGACTATATTCAAGAAGCTGTAGAAGCAAAACAGAGCAAAGCAGAGGTCCTGTTGACCAAGTTTGACCATGATTGACCATGGTTGACCATATTTGACTAGAGTTGACTTTGATGAAAAGAGAAAAGATCTTGAGAACATGATGAAAAGATGAGGATTTGGCAGGAAGATGACACCAGAAGGCTGACTGCACAAGTGTCTAATCCCAAAGGGTCCTAGAATTTAAAATGAAATTTTGAGCTATCTAGAGATGTTAGATTTCAATTTTGATCTCAAAAATGGATTCAGAGCAGTCGATTTAGCCTAGGGTGCAATTTTTGCACAAAATGGAGCACTTTTGAAAATTAGGTCAAAAGCTATATAAGGCCCAGAGGGGTCATTTTCAATTCATTATTCACCTTCGTCTTCTTGTGATTTTGAGCTCTGAGAGAGAAATAGAGGGTCTTCCACTACATACACATCAATTTGAGCACTCCTAATGACATGCCTAGCTAGCAGAGTATGACGCACTTGTAAGTAGTCGATAAACCTCCTTGCATTTCAATTTATACCACTTGTTAGGTCAATTTAGGATGATCTAGCATAGTTTTAGGTCATGTTCTACCAATCTCACACAAGGAAGTAGTTTCCTCATGTCGGCCTAGATCTCCCTTCATGCAAGCAAGTAGTTTCCTCACACAAATTAGGTCTTCTTCACCCGGGCTCTATCTGGAAGCTCACGCGAGCTGAAAGCTGGTCTTGCGCGAGATTTTTCCTATTCGCACAAGGTCAAGTCATGTCTCACGTGAGGAAATAGTTTCCTCATGTGAAAAGCTACTGCAAAGTTTGAATTCTTTTGTCAAAATTTGTCAAATTTGCGTAAAATCAGCCAAGTAGAGCATTGCAGAGTCATGTCTAGGATAGATGCCTTGCTGTATTTGTTGTTGTGTTGAAAATCATCATGTTGAGATACTAATCCAATGTCATCACTTGCTTTGCAGGTTGACTTCTCTGACATTACCTTTAGGACACACCATCCTATTATCACTACATTAGTGTAGAGACTGACAGATGTAGAGAGTACTCACATTGAGGGACTCAGCCTGGGATACTTGCATGATCTACCCAACATTTGGGTAAATCACGGTCTTCTTGGTGCACTCGTAGAGCATTTCCATTCGAAGATGAACACTTTCCACTTTTTGATGGGGGAGATGACTATGACTCCCAAGGATGTATATAGGATTCTATGAATACCCGTTCATGGTGCTCGAGTAGAGTATGACACATAGCCTCGACAGAGTACAGTAGCCTTGAGGACTATCTTCAGGGATGATCTAGTGATGGGCCGGGCCATCTCTTGGGAGGATCTCATGCATAGATATGGTAGTGCTCACCCATTAGCCATTGTACTTGCTATGTTCTTGAGCTGCTACCTTGTTCCAGATTGAGGTCAGCATGGTCTAGAGTGTGGCTGGGGGAAGATGCTGCAGAGGATGCTGACCAAACCAACAGCTAGATTCAGATGGGATGAGTGCATGCTCACACAGATGTACCATGAGCTTCATGAGATCATGTATCAGGGTGCAAGGATGATGGTAGTAGGTGTCTTCATCTTACAGATTTGGGCCTGGGAGCATCTCCCTATTTGCAGGCCTATTTTTCATGACACACAGCAGCATCTTCAGCCTTATATTTATAGGTACGTAGGTCTGATGACTCAGCCTCTACTGGGTAAGACAGAGCAGTAAAGAGGATAGCTGGATGACATGGTAGCTATAGTCTAGAGACCTTGGGTGGCTACTAAGCCATGGGCTGATGCTCGGAGAGAGCTTTCACATATGTTTGTTTCACGTCCACTGATTGGATGAAGTGTCACCATTATTGAGAGATTCCTTGTTACACAGTCCCATGCCAGTTTGGTAGGCAAAAGGACATATCACATGAGTAGTGCCCCTATGCCCACTTCACTAATGAGGAGAAGGGGTGGCACACAAGATTGGATCTAGGGCAATGTGTGATAGAGGCACACATTCCAATAGCATGATGGGACTATATGGTGGATGTCACCAATGCAAGGGAGATGCCTACATACAGGGACCAGTTGATTGCATGTCCACATTCAAGATTCATAGATCCTATTGGTATGGGAGCACAGTAGAAGCTTGTGTAGTAGTAGCAGGTACTTGATCAGTAGCCACTAGCTCAGTAGCCTACACAGCAGCAAGTTGCATAGCAAGAACATCAGCAGAGAGTGTTGAGACCATGATCATGATACACTAGCATCCCTGCTAGGACTATGGGCTCAAATGTAGGAGTTGGGAGTCATGGGGCCCAATAGAGATCCACTAGGTAGTGGATAGGAGATACGTCATAGCAAGAACCACCGAACAATGATACTAATATGCCTAACATTCTGGTAGTAGTAGGTACACCACAGCTATAGGACTCTCAAGAAGAGCCATGAGAGGGTGAGATAGATCCAATGAGAGCGAGATGACTATCACACTCGAGTCATCAGAGAGGAGACCTAGGTAGCTGATAGGGACACTAAGATCAGGTGGCTACGGGAGGAGTTGGCATGATCAAGGATTGAGACTAGATACGAGGCTGCTCAGGTAGCTTATTACTATGCAACTTACTGCGGGCTCATTCCAGATCTGTTGGAGTAGGTACCACCCTTTGCTAATTATGTTGGAGCTCCATAGGCACCTCCACCAGCACCCCCATAGGCACCACCACAGTAGGCACCATAGGCACCCCCATAGCAAGCACCTCCATAGTGGTCGATGCCTCTTCCACAAAGACCATTGCCACCACCTCCTCTAGGTGTTGTGGGACCTAGCTAGCACATTTTGATATACTTGTACATTGTAGCCCATTTTTGATACTGTGCTCGAGTAGCACCTTCTCTTTTGTACATGACATTGTTTGAGATATAAATACATATATATATATATATATATATATATATATATATATATATATATATATATATGAGATCGATGGTTTTGATATCATCATACTTGTTGACATATTGCTTTGATATTGATGTTTTATGAGATTTTTCTATATGCTTAGATGTATGGATAGAAATGTATGAAATGCACATGCTTCCTTTTATGAATATGAATATGCACATGGTTATTTTATGAATGATGTGATGTGAAATGTAGTGATAGATGGATAGAATGTATGCATATGTGTAATGTATGATTTGAGTTATGCTTATAGTGGATGCACATGTATATGTAGATGCAAATGAATTTATGGATGCAAATAGAAATGAAATGAAAATGCAATGGATATGTAATGTATATGGTACTAATCATCTCATGTAGGATTGTTGCAATATATGATAGGTACTAATCAAAAAGATTACATTTCAAAGATCAAGAGCGAGGACCAGACACTTGTGCAACTGAGATAAAACTGGGACAAAATATGAGAACCTTTGATGAATAGAAAGAAATCAAGAGAGTAACAAGATATCATCTCAAATGCAAGCTTAGCATGAAAATGCAAGCCTAAGCTAAAATGCAAGCCTAGAATGAAAATGCAAACCCTAGGACATGGTTTTTGGACTCATCGTATTATCATCATCGAGTTTGTTTAAGCACGGGATGATCACAAGATGCCATACAATCCTCACTAACATTATAATCATGAGAATATGAATATGACATAAGTCTTAGATTTGTCAGAATGAGGTGTAAGCATTAAGGCACAAGAAGCTAGAATGACCTAAACACCTATTCCTTTTGATTTAGCAAGTTAACATAAGCATCAAAGCACAATTGCTAGAATGACCTGAATGCTACTTGCAAACAAACACACCAGACACACAAGAGTTCCTTCTTTTTCCAAAGAGTTCTTGCAGTGACCCTTATGTTCACTTAGCAGGACAAGCATTAGTGATTTTACTTGTAGCAAAAAGAAGTCACTCAAAATAAACAAGGAGAAGAACTAACCTCACCAAAGCATCCATATAAAAGAAGTCGAGGTACACATGGCCATCCAATATGAGATGAAGGCTCCTACAGATGGACACCCCTCTTATATGAATTCATTAGATCATTGGAACTAAACCAGAAAATAGAAAGCAAAGGAAAAGCTTAGCATGCCTCAAAGGAACAAAAAGTCAATTTTCAATTTAGTTTACATTTGTGTTTAAGTGGATTGAAGTTGAATCAGAAGCACACAATGTTCAAAGCCTCAACAGGATAGCGATAGTAGGCAGACACAGTGAGAACCACTGGTGACCATCACAAGAGACAAAGTCTCAAGAAGATATTAGAACGTGAACCAAGTATCAGTAGGTGGACGTAGTGAGAACCACTAGTGACCGATACGAGGAATATTCTCAAAAGAGAGAATAAAACATGAGTGAAACATCAGTACGCAGTGAGAACCACTGGTGACTGATGTAAGGAAGAGATCCCAAAAGAGAGAGGTTCGAATGAGAACTAAGTATCAGTAGGTAGGCGTAGTGAGAACCACTGGTGACTAATACATGAGAGATCCTCAAGGAGAGAGATCTAAAAAGTAGCTAGGCATCAGTAGGCAGACACAGCGGGAATCATTGGTGACTGATGCACGAACAAAACTTTCGAAAGTGATAGGACAATGCCCCCCAGACTAGGAAGGTGCCCCCAAGTGTGAACCAGTTCCAATCCATGAAGAGTCAAGGAAAATCTTGAAGACAACTAAAAGCATGAGCGTGAGCTAGCAAACCAAAGAAAGAAATGAACTAAAAGCAGGAAACAAACTAAAGCGGGAAAGCGGGAAAGCAAACTAAGGTAGGAAATCAAAGAGACTAAAAAGTAGGAAACTAAGAGCCAAGCGATGCTGAGATGAGATGTAGCTTCAGGAAACAAGAGGTGCCTGTTTACCAGGTTTTCACCATCTTGGCAAAGATTCTATTTTTGCTACCATGACACCTATTTACTAGGTTTTCATCAATGGCACATTTTTCTTCTTTTTCAATTTTTTTGTACTTTTCTCTTTTTTTTTATTTTTTTGTATTTTTGAATAATTCATTTTTTTTGTATTTTTTATCTTTTGACTTTTTTTTGTATTTTTTCAATTTTCAATTTATTTTTTTTATTATTATCAAGGCGCCTATTTACCAGGTTTTCACCAAGATAATAGATACATCAAAGTGCCTGTTACCAGGTTTTCACTAAGATGATCATTTTTTTAAAGACATTTTGCAATTTTTAGGATTTTTTGCAATATATCATTTTTTTGGATTTTTTCAGGACCAATAAGTATGTACATGAGCATACAAAAAATGCCTTAGCTATAGAATTTCTTCAAGTGAAGAGCATTGATAGGCTCTTTGAGCTATTCTCCTTCAGTGGTGGAGAGCTGATAAGCACCAAACCCAAATGTTGCAGTAATGACGTATAGACCAAGCCAGTTTGGTTCAAATTTTCCTTTCTGGACTTGTTGTTGCTGATTTTTGGGGTTCTCTCTCAGGACAAGATCACCCACTTGGAATTCTCTTTGTCTGACTTTCTTATTGTAGGCTTTAGACATCCTCTTTTGGTATGCTCGTAGATGATCGAATGCCACCTTCTGATGTTCATCAAGTAACTCAAGCTCTTGAAGCCAAGATATTATATTTTCTTCATCAGTAATGAGGCCCCTTAGAGGGATTTTCAATGTCAAAATCTCAACCTCAATAGGCAATACTACTTTTGCTCCATAAACCAAGGCAAAGGTCGTAGCCCCTGTTGGTGTCTAGATACTTGTTTTGTAGGACCACAAAGCTGGATTAATCTAGAGATGCCAATCTCTACTAGATTTATGAACTGTTCGATGCAAGATCTTTAGAATTGTCTTATTAGAAGCCTCTGCTTGTCCATTACCCTGAGGATAATAGATAGATGACCAATGCTGAATAATTCTAAATTTGGTGCATAAGTTTATCAGGTCCTTATTTTTGAATTGTCCCGCATTGTCAGTGATAATAGATGAGGGTATACCATATCTACAAATGATATAGTTTAGTATGAACATAGCAATAGTCTTGCTGTCAGCTATAGCTAGAGGCATTGCCTCAACCCACTTGGTAAAGTAATCAGTAGCTGTGATGATAAACTTGTGCCCTCTTGAAGAAGAAGGATTTATTTGATTGACCAAGTCAAAAGCCCATTGCTGAAATGGCCAGAAACTGATGAGAGGACTAAGCTCATGAGCAGGAGCATGAATCAAATTCCCATGAAATTGGAATTGTTTGAAAGTCTTAGCATATTGAACAACTTCTTTTTCCATGTCTGGCCAGTAATAACCAGCTCTAATAAGTTTCCGGGCTAACATCAGACCACTAGAATGAGAGCCACAGATACCTTCATGTACCTCAGCTAGGGCACGTTTGGACACATTGGGTTCTAAACACCTAAGGAGGGTACCATCTAGACCCTGTCTATACAATTCATTTTCTATGAGGACATACCATGAATTAGTACGAATTAGGTGACATTTTTCATTCTGGGTATAGGTGTCTCGAATGATCTGGTCATGAAGGTAGGAAAAGATATGGTGGTAGCAGGATGAATCATGTCCAATGACTGAACAGATCATCCTAGATTCAAGAATATCATAGGCAGGGTAGTGTAATGACTCCACCAGGAATTCATGTCTGAAGTCATTTTCTGGCATTTGTAACATTGAGGCGAGAGTGGCCATAGCATTAGCTACTTTATTGTCTGCCCTTGGAATCTGCTGGAAAGAAATGTGTGCAAAGTACTATTTGAGATCATCCACCATTCTTTTGTAAGGTATTAGCTTGTCATCTTTTGTTTGGTAGACATCATTGACTTGGTTGATGATTAACTGAGAGTCTCCAAAGACCTTGAGCTCATCCACATTCCATTCAAGGGGTATCTTCATTCCATTAATGAGAGATTCATATTCAACTATGTTGTTTATGCAGGGAAACAACATTTTATACACTTTTGGCAATGAGTATCTTTGAGGTGTAACAAATAGAATGCTTGCACCAGATCCTTGCTGAGTGAATGATCCATCAAAGAACATGCTCCAAGATTGATGTGTGAGAAGCATGATGGATTCATCTGAGAATTCAATAATCAAAGGTTGGTGATCTTTCAAAGGAGCTTCTAACAGCTGATCAGCAATTACTTGTCCCTTAATAGCTTTTCTTTCCACATACTCAATGTGAAATTCACTAAGTATCATCACCCATTTCACTAATCTACCTATGAGGGCAGCCTTGCTCAACAAGTACTTTAGTGGATAAATTTTTGCAATAAGCTTTGTGGTTTGACCTAGCATATAATGCCGCAACTTCTAAGAAGCAAATACCACTGCTAAACAAGCCTTCTCAATGATAGAATAATTCATTTCATAAGAAACCAATGTTCTGCTAATATAGTATATGGCTCTCTATGTGTTGTTCTAATCTTCTTGATCTAGGAGAGCACCCAAAGATGTGTTTGTTGCTGAGATGAATAGTATAAGCATCTTCCCATGAATAGGAGGCATTAGTATAGGTGGATTAGAAAGATACTTCTTTATTTGAGTGAGTCCCTTGTCACATTCCTCATTCCATTCATAATTCACATTCTTATGCAAAGTTTTAGTAAATGTTTGTGACTTGTCGGCCAACTATGAAATGAAGCACTGATTAGATTGTAGCCTTCCCTATAATCCTCTCATTTGACTAATATTCTTGGGTGGAGGCATGTCCATAATAGCTTGCACCTTTTCAAGATCAACTTCTATGCCTTTAGCTGTAATGATATAACCCAAGAGTTTCCCAGAAGTAACACCGAAAGCACATTTCTTCGGATTAAGTCTGAGACTAAATTGTTCCATGTGGTCAAGGATGGGACCCAAATCTGTGAGATGAGTTCTTTGCTGCATGCTTTTGGCCAAAGTATCATCCACATACTCCTCCATAATTTTATGCATCATATCATGGAAAATAGTAGTAACAGCTCTCTGATATGTTGCTCCAACATTTTTAAGCCCAAAAGGCATGACATTCCAGAAAAAGGTGCCCCGAGCACATGTGAAAGCAGTCTTTTCTTGATCTTCTGGTGCAATTTTTATTTGATTATAGCTAGAAAAGCCATCCATCAAGGAATACATCTCATATCCTATTGTCATGTCTACTATCATATCAATATTAGGTAGTGGGAAGTCATCTTTTGGACATGCCTTATTTAGATCTCTGAAATTTGTACACACACAAATGGATTTGTCATATTTAGTGACTAGAATAATGTTTGAAATCCATTCTACATAATCAATAGTTCTTATGAAACCAGCCTTAAGAAGCTTTTCTAGCTCTACTTTTACCAAAAGTGCTACGTGTGGATGCATCTTTCATAGCTTCTATTTAATAGGTTTGATACCTAGTGTAATAGACAAATGATGCATGATTAGATTGGGGTCTAATCTAGGCATGTCAGAGTAGGTCCATGCAAAGTTTATTTTCTTTCTCTAAAAGAAGCTCGTGAACTCTTCTTTTTCTTTAGCAGACAATGATTGTACTAGATGAATAATATGTGGAGCAACCTCTGTACCCCAATTGACTAGTTGTGTCAGCTCAATCAATATTGATGACCTCTTTTGAAAGTGGCTTGGAAGCATATCAAGTATCTAATCCTTGGGCACCTTAGAGAGGTTTTCACCCTTGGATACATCTTTTATTTTTACTATTTTTGCCTCTGATACTGCCACAAAGTGGTTTTCACCATCAGAGCATCTATTTTTTCTTCTTTTAATTTTTTGACTAAGATACTTGATATCTGCCTCTGTCATGCTGACACTACTTTCACTAGTGGAGGACATCATAGGTTAGATAGCATGGAGGTAATAGGCTAGATCATAATCATTCTAGAATGTTAAGACTTCATTGGATGTAGGAGGAGAGTTCCAGTTTATTAGATCGAGACAATGGAGTGAAAGGGAAGTAGTGACTGGTTCAACTACATTCATGGTATAGCCCTCAAAAGTGTTAATGAGCAAGTCAAGACCTAGAGAAATCTCATCCAAAGGAGCATTTGAATCTCTATAAGACCTCACATTGGAAGTAGAGGACAAGTTAATACCAGTGGCATCTAATTCATGAGGCCTAATGCTAGACCCTTCACCTGCTTTGAGGAGTCTTTCATACACATGAATAGTATCTATGTCTACATCATAAGTAGCATCAGATAAAGAGTCAAACTCATATTCATGTGAGTCAGTACTTGATGTGGGATTTTCATTAGTAGTGTCATCAGACTCATTATTATCCCTTGTAGCATTAATAGCTTGCTGAAGTTGTTCTTGTTCAAAATACTTTTGAAAATGTGGTGGCCTATATCATTCACCTTGAAAATTAGGATCATCATTTAGTGTTGCTTGCCATTCCTCATATGTGAATTGATACACTAAAGAAGTTTTATCAGAATCATTATCAGTATCAGTATCTATCTCTACCATATGCACAAGTATTATAGGCTCATCAGGTTCTGCAAAGAGTGCCAAAAGATCTGAAGGAATAGGATATGGAAATGTATCTTCGTCAGAGCTAGCCTCTGGATTCACTTCTAGAGTAGCATCTTCAATTTCTTGTTCAGGTTCAGATTCAAGCTCAAGAGCTGACACAAAATTCTTGGTCCCCAAATTAAAGGGAGTCTTTTTAAAGCCTAAGCCACTAGTATCTTTTGTGCGGTGGCCTACAGCTTCAATGGGTTTTAGTAAGCCATTATCATTATTTCCTATAGGACCACTCCCCTTATAACCAAAGTGCTTCATGATCTTGAAGGCCTCACTGTATGGTTCTTGCTCTAAATCTAGAGGTGGAGTAGTTGTTTTAGCTATTTCTTTTCCCTTATAGATCCAAGCTCTGATAGCTCTCTCTTCATCCTCATCTTCTAAAGGTGTAGAGGCCCTTACAAAGGCACCATCATAAACTATTTGTGGAGGAGCATTAGAAAATTTATCATTCTTAGAAGGTCTCCCATAAGAGTGTGGAGATAGAGGTATAGCAACTAGTGATAGCACAGGTTCAATTCGGTATTCTCCCATGCCTTTATCCTTAAGTCTCAAAGTTTGTTCCATTTCTTTTAGCTTAGCATCATAATAACTCAGTGGATTCTCTTTTTGCCGGAACAAAGCTATCTGTGGATTGTGCAAGAGTGTTGCAACATAAATTGGTATTAGTAGGCACACTGACTTCTACCCCATGAAATGGAAACTTAATGCATTGATGGTACATGGATGGAATAGCCTACATCTCATGAATCCAAGGCCTACCCAACAAGATATTGTAGGTAAGAGGAATATCGAGCACTTGGAAAGTAACATCTCTTTCAACAAGACCTACATGGATAGGTAGCACAACTAAGCATTGGGACTTGTGTTCTTCCTCATCATAAGCTTTGATGGTAATCTTTTTGTGAGGGTCTATGCAATTCTCATCATAACCTAGCTAAGGGAGTAGTTTAGAAAAATAGATATTAAGACTAGCACCATTGTCTATGAGAACTTAGTGGACGTGCTTAGGACCTATCATGACCTCTATATGCAAGGGAGCATTATGCGGGTGACTTAAAGAGTGATCATCTTCTTCAGAGAAGGATAGATAGTGAGGCGAAGTCAAATGACCCACCATAGACTAGAACTGGTTGAGATTGAGATCCTTGGGAACATTTTCCTCAGCGAGGGCTTTATCCAAAATCTTCTTGTGAGCAGGCGAGATTTTCAACAACTCAAAAATGGTAATCTAAGCATTGGTTCACTGGATTTGATCTAAGATGCTATAACTAGTTGAGCTAGCTGTAGGAATAGATTTCATGTTCTTGTTGGTGAGGCCAACAACAGTCTTATCCATAATTTTTTTTAGAGTGGATGTGGAAATATTGGGTCTCTTATCCGTAGTTTGTTTCGGAGCGGACGTAGAAGTATCAGGACCTTTCAAAACAACTCTTCCTCATGATCGAGTGACAACATTAGCACAGTCTTGAGATTTTTCAAATTCAGATGAATGAGACACAGAACTACACAAGATAAAAAGGAGTCTTAGATTTGGGAGCATCGTCACTCCCTTTAGAAGTGATCACGTTACAATACTCTATCTCAACATGTTTGATCATACCAATAACATTGTCATTATTAGTGTATGTGTAATTGACTTTAGCATTCCTATTCTTGGCATTTGAAGACTCACCCTTCTCATGAGGAGGGAAGGGATCCTTAAAATCTTGATGGTCTAAATTCTTATTATGGTTCTCCATGAGAATGTCACCATTATCAATGAGATCTTGAACTTTATGCTTTAGTTGGAGACAAGTAGAAGTCTTATGACCAATGTTTTGGTGATAGTCATAGTAAGCATTATCATTCCACCAGTGAGGTCATGGTTGTGGGTCATAAGTATGCTTTTCCAAAGGGGTAAGAACCTAATTCTCTATAAGATTTTTATAGACCACATCAAGAGGCTCTCCCAAAGAGGTGAATCTGCACTTGGGTCGAGAGGCCCAAGGTTTGTTCCTAGCAAATCTTGAAGTTTGTTGATTATCCGTTGTGGTCTTTTTGACACCCTTAGCCACTTGTATAATGGAAGTAAGATTAAAAATAGGCTTTGAAAGCTTCACAGTAACATTATCCACCACTCCATCATTTACTACATATCTGTTCTTATTGACAGTCTTTCCTTTATCCTTGTTTGTGGAGAATCCTTGTTTATTGTCCTTATTCAAAGTTAATTATCCCTTCTTGATCATAAAGGCCTCTATTCACACTGCTTGTTTGATCATACTATCAAAAGTTAGAGGACCTTGCAATTGCACTTGGTATCCGAAGTCTGGGACAAGATTGTCTAAGAAAATATCGAGTCTCTCAAACTTTAGTAGCTTGTGAGGACACTTCATACATAATTGTCTCCATCCTTGGAGAAATGTTAGGAAAGATTTTCCTTATCACTGTTTTAAATTTCAAAGATCTCGAATGTTGACCGAATGCTGAATATTATATGAGTAGTGCTGGAGAAAAAGATTAGCCATTTCGTCAAAAGTCTTAATACCAGTATGCAATCTAGAGAACCATTCCATAGCGGGTCCACCCAAACTATGAGGAAATAAGTGCATAAGATAGGTTTGATCGTGCATGAATTCCATAGATAATGCACCAAAATCCCTTAAGTGATCTTGGGGATCAGTTGCACCCAAATATTTGTCATATTTAGGGAGTTCTACACCTCTAGGAAAAGGTGGCATATGAAGACTTCTGTCAAAAGGGAAAGGACAAATACTTTCCATCATGAATTGTTGAGTGGGTTTGTCTTTATTCTTCACAAGTTGACTAATCTAATCTTGCATGTCTCAGACCATCTTTTGCAACTTTGTAGTCTTAGTTTCTTCTTCCTTAGCTATGAGTGTTTCAACTTGATAGTCTCGGGGTAACTTGGCCCCTTGTTTAGCTAACTCAAGGAAGTATTTTTCTTTCTCCTCTAGGAGAAGGATCTCCATGATTTTAATGAGAACCTTATTAGCTTTGGTAGCATCTATATCCTATTGAGTTATCACCTCATTTTCATTCCCAAGAATCTCATAAATGCTTAGAATCTGATCTTGCTGCTGATCATCTTGGTTTTGATCGAACGAAGGAGGGTGATAGAAATATGCAGGTTGTCGATTGCCTTGAGGTTTGTTTCAAGATTGATCATTGTTATGTGACTAATTTTGGTCATATTGAGTTTGACCATGAGGCTACTCATTCCTAGGTTGAGCATGACATGGGTCATTAGAGGATTTACCATGATATTGATTATTTTGAGATTGATCAAAAGTTTGACTCTACTTGCCTAGTTGGAAGTCAAATGGATCTCCCATCTTGTCGTAGACTTGTGAAATATATGAAGACTTAGCAAAGTGATGTGAACAAGATCAAAAGGGTGCAGCCAAGGTAACCTTTGGTGAATGAATAGAATCAAAAGATTTAACAAATTCAGAATGAGAAGATATCGTCAACAGTATCACTAGGTTCAATGATAGAACTATTCTCAGCAAGATCAATAGGTACGATAATAGGATTAGTCTAAGGAAGAGGTCTTCCAAAGTTGTGAAACAATGAGTTGTCTTGGAAGAATGAGTTGTCTTTCTCTTGAAATGAGAAACTAGGTTGTGCTTCAAACAATGGATTAAAAAACTCTTGAAATACTGGAGGCGATGTTTGAGATGGACTATCTTTTGAAGTATTCAATGAGGAAATTGAGGATATCTCACAAAGTTTAGATTTCACAATAGATTCTGGATGATCTATTTCTTGATTAGGAGGTTCACTTCTACCTTGATCAGTATTTTGAATGGGATAAGTCTTGTCACTTCTATTCATGACAGTCATAGATGAAGATGAAATGAGAGAAGACTTGAGATAATGCTAGACTCTATCTCTAAGAACAATGCAAAGGAGATAAAGGCTAGAACAGCCAAGATGTGAGATGGACCTAGTACAAATCATCAAAAGAGGTGGCTAGAATAGCTGAGATAAGATTATCACAACACAAGATACAAAAGGCATAAAGAGATAAGGTAAACCAACGAGAGACAACACAGGTCAAAGAAAAGATCGATCGATTCCTACCTCAAGACAACTAGTTTATGATAGTGAACGATAGGAAAATAGAAAAATAGACCTCAGACAAAAAGCAAATCAGATAAAAAGTCAAATAGTCAATGGCAAACAAGTCTCTATTTTTTAAAATTGGGCTGAAGTCTCGTGCGAGAGAGTACCAGACCACACAAGAGAACACAAAACTTCGTGTGAGAGAGTGCTCTAAAGAGTGAAACTTTGCCTGGGAAAAGTCCAAAATCTAACAGTCTGACATAGTTTTTGAGGTTAAAGTTGAATTTTGAGGTACAGCTTGAATTGATGTCTGCAAAAAATCTAGTTTCCTGACAGGTTTGAAGAACAATTTAATCAACAATCTCATTTTGGGATTTCAATCATTCATTTAAAGACACAAAGGTTCAAATCAAGCAATTGTGATACAAGAAGCAGTCATTAATAGACCTATCAAGGACAAAGCAACTTGATAGCATCAGTGGAGTCTTTCTTTGATAATGATTGGACAATGTTTAAGACTTGATAACAAACACATAGCTTAGTCCTACAAAAAAAATGGTGAGAAGCCAAAACCTTTTCCTCATTTCTTATGCACATATGTGCACCTCACACAGTCATGTCACCCCCAAGAGGGTGCCCATGTTTTTGGTGTTTCCAAGGACTTAATAGTGTACATTCAAAGGTTACCCTTCTAGTAGGGGCCAGTGTCACAACCACCTTCAAGCGTCCAGGTGTATGCCTATGATGGGAATCTACGAGAGAGATTCTCCCCCCTCCCTGTGCAAAGATTATGACTCCTTTCGGAGGTGAACTAGATAGGCCACTAGTTAAGGAAAATTTTTAATAGGCTTTCGTTCATGCTAACTGATGCAGGAGCATCCTGGGTGTAAGAGCAATCTTGCATCACCCAAAAATATTTCTATTTTTTGTATTCAATAAGGGTTATTTTGTGCAGAGCTGCTATTTGTGGAAAATTACTATTTTTGGTAATTTTCGTATGTGCTCAGAATGATATGATTTCTTTCTTGGAGGTTCATTTTGGTCATATAAGTCTGCCAGTAAAGTTTCATTGCTAGATCAAGTGTATATTGGACGATATTGAAGATTTTCGGTATTGGCAGCAGGGTACAGAAACTTTGAACTCAGTTTTGAAGGCTTTAGAGGCCCCGGATGAGGTCAAAAAGTTGGGTGACGGGCACTTGCATAGGTCAAGCCTGTAGAGCGCTTCGTGGCGTTTCCGAAATGGGGTTATAATAGCCGATCGGGTCAACTGGTGATGACTTATGGTCTTCAGAAGTTGGGCCACCCGAAATGGCAGAAAATAATTTTCTTTGAAATTTTTGTTCTGGTTTCAAAGGTTATCTTGAGCCGACTATGATGTAATAAAATGTAAAATAAAATAATTCTAAGTTTGGTTGGCCTTATTGGCTAAAATTCTGGAACCTTCCCAGGCGGTGGAAAATTGCCTATATAAGGAAGGCTGTATTATTGTCTTAGGCAGTTCAGAATAGTTCTGGGTAGTAGATCTGGGTATTGATTTGAGGCTTTGTCCTACAGAATATTGTAAGGAATGCCCATGTGGCTTTGCATATTGTAATTCTGAAAGTTTGTAATTCCACATTTGTGGAGATAATAAGAAGCCAATTTTCTGTTCTTGCATATTATTGTTGTTGTTTCTCTATTTCTGTTATGTGTTTGTGGTATTAAGGGGAGCACCCTTCATCACTAACCTTCACTACCCCCGATACAGGGTTGAGACCTCACAGCCACACCAACACCCGAAAGTCATACACCCTCGCAAGCAGGGCTAGGAGTGGCACCTCAATATAATAGATGGAGCCTTCTCAAGATGATAGTCAAAGTCTTGAGAAGGAAGCTAGCATGGTTTTGGAGTCTTTAGACTCAACAAAACATTCTTTATTAGAGTGAGGTGGAATCACCGGCGATAGGTGTGTACTCACTTGGGTCATTCCCGGAGGTTCAACTTCCGGCAGGCCCTCTAAAGGTGACACAACTTGGCTTAGATCTGAGGGTTTGATTTTTTGTTTCTCTCAAAGAGAGAAGAGCATACTTCTCTACCTCATCAGTTCACCCAAACACATCAAGAAGATTCATCACCAAGTTAGCTTCACTCCACCACATCTACAAGCTTTTGGGTTTCTGTTTCTCTCAAAGAGAGAAGAGCATAATCCCCTGGCGAGTAGAAGCGTAAAGATTCACTACCTTTCTCCGCTTCTCCAAGAATTTTTCATATTAGTAAGATTATTAGGATTTCGGGTTCATTCATGGTCATCACCTCCATGTAATGAAGATCCAAATTCCCTACTCACTATCAAAATCCTCAAGAAATTTTAACGGAGCCCTATTTAGACTATGTGAATGAAAGCAAGAAACAAACACAACATTTTAGCAAGTCTTCGACTATCATCTTGCAATCAAACTATTAGCATGTTTTATGTTCTTGGTCAAACATCTTGCAGAAAATTGTTATACCATGAAAATAATAGAGAAATAGTAAACAACAACAAACAGGAAACTGTGAGAAATCTAAAATAGGAAAGACAAAAACTAAAAATTTTAAAACACTGTATCCAAATCTCACGCGAAGAAGTACTCCACAATGCGTGAGAAAGTACAGGATGCTATGCGAGGATGCATCAACTCGTGCAAGAGAGTGCTACAAGGAGTGAAACTTCACATGATATGCTCTGGATTCTTGCATGAGAATCTATACACAGATAGTACAGACGCACGATAGAGCTTAAATTTTATGTTAGAAAAAATTAAGAATGAGGCTACAAATTGATCTTTCTGCCCCACGGTGGGTGCCAAAATGTATATAGTTGAATGTGGACCTCTAATCCAACTACACACGCACCATAGTCATTACTCACATGATCAAATTACAAGAGAGAGTATGAATTACTCAATACAAAATCTGTGGTGAAGTGATTTGTTGCCTCCTATTTAGACGGGGTGTTTAATTACTCTTAGAACAAGAGCCAACAACCATCAAACTAGTTCTACAATGGAGGATTTGAAAGCATGAAGATTGAACAAAATGAAACTAATCTAAGATGAATATGCAATTAAAACTGAGAATGAAGATGCAATTATATTAAGAGCTTGAAAGAGATATGAAGTGCAATTTAATCTAAATAGCTTAAAAGAAAAAGATATTAAACTATGAAAATGTAAGCAAATTAATCTAATATGAGAATGCAATACTATGCTAAATGAGAAATTAAGCTAATTGCAAAAAGCTTGAAAATATTAAATTGAGATTAAAAATTGCTATAGTTTATTTACTCTCAAAAATTCCTCCCTTTGAATGAAGAAATGAGGTTCATTAAATAGACAAGCCTGGGAAGAGAATGAAGGGGTTTTCGATTTAAAACTCCTAACTCTTCATTCCCATTTGAGACAAAAAGACATGAATTACTTAATTAAAAGAATGGAAATTGCCACACAAGGTGACCTTTCGAATATTGTGAATTATTAATTCAAATAGGAGTGTCCATTCAAATAACAAGTAATTATTAATTCTTTTTTATGTATATTAGCCAAATGGGGTGAGTTTAATTTAATTCCAAGCACTTAGGACTTTAGAATTAAATTAATTTATCATAGGGGTAATTTAGCTAATAAAAGTCGAAGACTTTAGGAATTAATTTTAATATTTGATTAATGCAATTTAGGGTTTTTGCAATTGACATCAAGTCGAATAAAGTCAGGTAGGAGAGAGAAAATTGCCTAGGAGACTAGGACTTTGGAGATGTAAAATTGACAAAAATGCACCAAAATTGATTAAATTTATTAGGTGTCAATTTTAGGGTATTACAAAGGTTGACCTTTCTCAGAAAGTAGAAGATTTTTGGGTTTTCTCTGTCTCTGTGTTTCCAAACCAAATCCAATTGTAGAATTTCTCAAAATTGAGTACAGACATCAGAAAATAGCATTTTCCAAACCTGCTACCTTTCAAGATAAGTGTTTTTGTTTTAATAGTAATTAATGTCCACAACATTCCCCAAACAAACAAATACATAGATATAAAAATATATATTCTTTATATATAATTTTATATCTTACAAAGACCACTTTCACCAGATTTGGAAATGAACAAATTTTTAGCTACGAAAATTGAACTAACTTCCTTTGACCACACTTCGACCATTCGTATCTTTAGAAGAGAGGCTTCATTTTTATAGATTCAAGGTGTTTTTTAAGTCATCTCGATGAGATTTTTGATTTGAGACCAATTTCACCAAATTTGGAAACGGTCAAATTTTTAGCTATGAACATTGTACTGACTTCCTTGATTTGACCAAATTTTGACCGTTCGTAAGCTCCATTTTTCAAAATTCAAGGTGTTTTTTGGTTCATCTCGACAAGATCTTCAATTCAAAACCACTTTCACTAGATTTGGAAACAATTGAATTATTAGCTATGAACAATGTACTAACTTCCTTTCTTTGAGAAAAAGTTTGACCGTTAATATCTGGAGAAGAGAAGCTCCATTTTTACAGATTCAAGGTGTTTTTTGGTTCATCTTGACAAGATCTTCGACTTGAGACCACTTTCACTAGATTTAAAAATAGTTTGATTATTAACTACGAACACTGTACTGAATTCCTTACTTTTACCAAACTTTGACCATCCATATCTTGAGAAGAGAGGCTCCATTTTTTAACATTCAAGGTCTTTTTTGGTTCATCTTGACAACATCTTCGATTTTAGACTACTTTCACCAGATTTGAAAATGATCAAATTTTTAGCTACGAACACTGTACTGACTTCCTTCCTTTCACCAAACTTTACAAGTCTATATCTTGAGAAGCAATGCTTTATTTTTCAAGATTCAAGGTGTTTTTTGGTTCATCTTGACGAGATCTTCGATTTGAGACCACTTTCACCAGATTTGGAAATGGCCAAATTTTTAGCTACAAACACTGTACTGACTTCCTTGCTTTGACCAAACTTTGACTGTCCGTATCTTGAGAAGAGAGTCTCCATTTTTTAGGTTTCATCATGTTTTTTGGTTCATCTCGATGAGATCTTCAATTTTAGACCACTTTCACCAGATTTGGAAATAACCAAATTGTTAGCTACGAACTCTGTACTGAATTCTTTGCTTTGACCAAACTTTGACCATCTGTATCTTGAGAGGAGAGGCTCCATTTTTCAAGATTCAAGGTATTTTTTGGTTCATCCTGATGAAATCCTCGATTTGAGACTACTTTCACTAGATTTGGAAATGGTCAAATTTTTAGCTACAAACATTGTACTGAATTCCTTGCTTTGACCAAACATTAACCATCTGTATCTTGAGAAGAGGCTCTCATTTTCAAGATTCAAGGTATTTTTGGTTCATCTCGATGATATCTTCAATTTGAGAACACTTTCAAAAAATTTGGAAATGTTCAAAGTTTTAGCTACGAACACTCTACTGACTTCCTTACTTTGACCAAACTTTGGCCATCCGTATCTTGAGAAGAAAGGCTTCATTTTTCAAAATTCAAAGTGTTTTTGGTTCATCTCAATGAGATCTTCGATTTAAGATAACTTTCACCAGATTTGGAAACGGTCAAATTTTTAGCTACGAACACTGTACTGACTTCCTTGCTTAGACCAAACTTTGACCATCTGTATCTTGAGAAGAGAAGCTCCATTTTCAAAGATTCAAGTTATTTTTTGGTTCATCTCAACAAGATCTTCAATTTGAGACCACTTTGACCAAATTTGGAAATGGTAAAATTTTTAGCTACGAACACTGTACTGACTTCTTTGCTTTGACCAAACTTTGACCTTCCATATCTTGAGAAGAGAGGCTCCATTTTTCAAGATTCAAGGTGTTTTTTAGTTCATCTCGATGAGATCTTTGATTTGAGACCAATTTTACCTGATTTAGAAATGGTCAAATTTTTAGCTATGAACACTGTACTAACTTTCTTGCTTTGACTAGACTTAGACCATCCATATCTTGAGAACAAAGGCTTCATTTTTCAAGATTCAAGGTGATTTTTGGTTCATCTCGATGATATCTTTGATTTGAGACCGATTTCACCTGATTTGCAAATAGTCAAATTTCTAGCTACGAACATTGAACTAACTTGCTTACTTTGACCAAACTTTGACCGTCCATATCTTGAGAAGAGGCATCATTTTTCAAGATTCACGGTGTTTTCTAGTTCATCTTGATGAGATCTTTGATTTGAGACCATTTTCACAAGATTTGGAAATGATCAAATTTTTAGCTATGAACACTGTATTGACTTCCTTGCTTTAACCAAACTTTGACTATCTGTATCTTCGGATGAGATTCTCTATTTTTCAAGATTCAAGGTGATTTTTGGTTCATCTCGAAGAGATCTTTGATTTGAGACCAGTTGCACCAGATTTTGAAATGGTCAAATTTTTAGCTACAAACACTGTACTAACTTCCTTGCTTTGACCAAAATTTGACCATTCGTATCTTGAGAAGAGAGGTTCCATTTTTCAAGATTCAAGGTGTTTTTGGTTCATCTCGACAAGATCTTCGATTTTGGACCACTTTCACTAGATTTGGGAACGGTCAAGTTTTTCACTACGAACACTATACTAACTTCTTTTTTTTGAAAAAACTTTGACCATCCATATCTCGACAAGAGAGGCTCCATTTTTCAAGATTTAAGGTGTTTTTTGGTTCATCTCGATGAAATCTTTGATTTGAGATCACTTTCACCAGATTTGGAAACGGTCAAATTTTTAGCTACGAATACTGTACTGACTTCCTTTCTTTGACCAAACTTTGACCATCCATATATTAAAAAGAGAGGCTCTATTTTTCAAGATTCAAGGTGTTTTTTGGTTCATCTCGATGAGATTGTCAATTTGAGACCACTTTAAGTAGATTTTGAAATGGTCAAATTTTTAGCTACGAACACTATACTGACTTTCTTGCTTTGACCAAAATTTGACCGTCTGTATCTTGAGAAGAGAGGCTCCATTTTTCAAGATTTAAGTTGTTTTTGGTTCATCTCGATGAGATCTTCGATTGGAGACCACTTTCAACAGATTGGAAATGGACAAGTTTTTAACTATGAACACTGTACTTACTTCCCTGCTTTATCCAAACTTTGATTGTCTGTATCTTGAGAAGAGAGTCTTCATTTTTCAAGATTTAAGGTTTTTTTTGGTTCATCTCAATGAGATATTCGATTTGAGACCACTTTCACTAGATTTGGAAATGAACAAATTTTTAGCTACAAACACTGTACTGACTTCCACTAGTAGATTTGAGGTCAAATTTCGACCAAATTTATCGACCAAAGTGCAAATGGTCTTAAAATTTTCTTTTTTTTTCCTTTTATCCCCGTGTTGGTTGAAATTTTGACCAATACGGGGATAAAAGGGAAAAAAAAAAGAAAGATGCATTTCATTTTAAGTTTTCCCCTTTCTTTTTCGGCGCGGGCTACAGCGGGCGGGAGCGGGCGGGAGCGGGCGAGAAGGCGGGGACAACTGTGTATGAATTTTCTGACTTAGACGCTCCATTTGAAGATCTTTGTTTTTATCGAACGTGATTTAATTCATTGTATCCGCGGTTGAGTTAATGAAGGAAAGATGTTAAATTCATTATTTTTATCGAACGTGATTTAATTCATTGTTTTTATCGAACGTGATTTAATTCATTGTATCCACGGTCGAGTTAATGAAGGAAAGATTCTATTTACGATGACTTATGTATCAAGTTTTGTTGAAGATGTTAAATATTTAAGTGTGAAATCGGTCTTTGCGACAGTCAAGCAAAACCGTGAGCAACATTACTACATTGGTATTTCATTGATAGCAGACAAAAGGTAAAGTGCCTGTAGAAATTCCCACTTAATATTTCTTATTAAAAACATTCTCATGATAACATTCCATACATTACTCCTTCACTATATTCAGCATACTCTGTTCATTAACCTTTGGCATCACATTATAGTATACATGTACATTGTCTCACACTTGTAAATGTTCTTCATAAAATAATTAGGGAAACAATATCCTTTCATGCCCTTTCCATAACCTTGTCATGATTTGAAGATCACTGCCCTTTAGGTTTCCTGTTTCTGTGCAACTTACAAACACTATAGTCCATGAGACAGCATCCCCTTTGAGCTACCCTCAAACATTTACGTTTAGCAATATACTTGGAACCTCATCATTAGATAAAAGTCTTCTATACTG
This sequence comes from Chamaecyparis obtusa, assembly GCA_027943335.1. Taxonomy (NCBI): domain Eukaryota; kingdom Viridiplantae; phylum Streptophyta; class Pinopsida; order Cupressales; family Cupressaceae; genus Chamaecyparis; species Chamaecyparis obtusa. The sequence goes on from BSBK01003919.1 coordinate 1,345,538, forward strand.
TACATTTTATAATGGGTGTTCATACACAATCCAATACCCTAGAATTGTGCATCTCCACAATTATGACAATCCATGTGACGGTGTTTCTTTAGAGTATGCTATCAAGAAAACTATTTACACTCTCCATGATTACACATTTTGTAAGCACATTGAACAGAGCAATCCAAACCATATAATATCTGACAAAAATTCTCCTACCATTACTTTTTCACTGTCTCAAAACTTCAAAGGCCTTGAGAGTTTCCTTGCAAAACCCAGTTTGCAAAACTATTGTATAGATATATGCACAATTTCTGCATTTTATCTCCCCCAAATGACACATCAACAATTCACACTCTTTTCCTATGATTGCACAGTAATAATCCTTTGTATGAGAGGAAGAAAACAAAATGGCACCAACGAATCACATACTTAGCTAGTTACACTCATTGAAAGTGTCGTGCCCTGTCAATGTATCCTCACTATGTCTATAAGAGGAAATTGAAACTACAAAATCAGAAAAAAAACACATCCTTTCATCTCACTTTATCAAGCATACAAACATTGTTACAACACTGCTATACTAGCATAGTGATGTTCATCCATGATTTCATACTCTGAATGCCTATCTTCTAGCACGTTATGCCTCAATGGATGTTCTTTACCAAAACTTTGCATATTAGCTCACATTCTGAAATTGTCTCACTTCCTTCCATAAGGCAATTTCTCTTTGAGGCATTCTAACAAACACTTCGTGTGCCAAGTTCAGGCTTCCACATTTTACATTTAAGTCATTGGTAGTAACTACCAAAAATCTTCCTACCAACATACTCTGATATACATTCATTTTCGATTCCAACACTGTTTGCTCACATAGGCAGGGAAAAAATTGGCAAAAGATTTATTTCCATACCTACCAATTGCATTTGTTTGAAAGTTTCTGAAGCCCTAGTTTCAACTGATCTTTAATACAACACTTATACCATTCAAGGTATTTTGTCAAACAACTCAAATGCATTGTCTGTACTTCACACTTCACACACATGTCTGCACATCATCTGATAAAAATCTATGATGCTTCTATAGATACCCATATGAGATGAATGTTTGATCAATTAAAGAAATAGTTATTGTTATTCCCTGGAGAAAATGATTAGTGGGAACAAGAAGAACTATGCAGATTTTTTGAATGTTTTAATGATGATCTAAGAAAAGTTTTAAAAATATGTCTCTGACTCATACGCTTCATTTGCTTCCAATCCATCTGAACATGCTATAACATTCAAAAAACATTATTTAGGCAGCATTTTTACTCTGGGCATACAACAAATACAACTATCCACATTGTAGATTGCTTATTAGCATGTATGAGATGATATTAAAAAGCACAATTCAACAATACTAGGCGACTGGTGAGGAGCCTTAAAACTGACAACATATTCTGGCAGAATGTGTGTATTCATGTCAGTGCTCCAAATAATGTAATGCTTTGGATTGGTGATATCATTAATGCCAGAATCAAAGTTCTCACAGCTCGGATGGAACTGATGAGAACCAAGAGGAACTTCCTCGACATTCCCCAAAATAACTTGGCACAACACAGCATACTATTCCCCATTAATGTCCAAGTCTGAAAATGGAACACTGTAAAGAATAAGCAAATAATAGTCAGTCAAACATTCCTTCTTAGAAAAAAAAAAGTGTATTAAAGAAAAGAACATTCTAGAACTCAAACATTTAAAAGAAATCCCCACCAAAGAGATTATCTTTGAATATAATCTTTCCTACCTCAGGTACGAGCAATCTTCTGGAGCAAGATAAACACCAACACCATATGTCGGACCACCATTCATTAATCTGTTATTGCTAAAACCATGTAGTATAATTGATGATATGCTTGTATCAGATGCTCTATGCCATGCATATTTAACATTTGCATTACCACGAGACTTTCTTGTTATCTCAACCTGTTTGTTGAAAACCTGCAGCCAAGCCTGTCCCAGCCTATCTGTATGTGAATTTTGATAAATACCAGTAACATTGGTTGCAAGTCCAATTTTATTTAGGCCAGTAAGGAAATAATTTTTCACAGCTACATACTCTGTATCGCAATCCACTAATTTGATCAATTTGTCCCCCACCTGTTCAAATTCACGAGCCACAAAACTAGAACATTGTTGGGATTCAGAAAGAAAATTGTGATTAATGACACCATCCCTAACCTCATCATGCAATATCTGACCATTCTCCAACTGAGTTGCATCTGTACCTATTCGAACCTTAGCTGATGTTTTATGAAGCAACTACTTTGCTTGGAAAGTCTTTATAGGTAACTCGGTTACAGGCTGTGGCTTTGTATCCTTAAACAAGTTTGAATCTCTTAAATCTCTATACAATTCATTTGCGCCAGTGGGGCCCTTAGTTGAATATTTCTTGATCAATTCATCTAATTTAGGAACATTCATGGATACCACATCAGCCACAGGCTTCAAATTACTAGGAATACAAACTTGCTCAGTTTTGGAAACCTCCATACTAGTAGCAACTCTATCACAATTCTTAGCATTTGAGGCCTCGGTTGGACTTATTCGAATTTCAATCTTGACCTCAACTTTAGAGGCAACTTCTTCATCAGCATTACCCTCAATGATAACTTTGGGGAAAAAGCATGAACCATTCTCATCAATCCAAGCAATGGACCTTTGACAGCCGACCCTCAAATCTATTTGCAGCATTCGCAAAAAATCAACAAGATATGGAGAGCCATCTATTGCCAACTCTACAGTGGGCATGCTAGCCAAAAACTCATCTCTAAGTGAATCCAAAACTTGGATAGAAAAATCATTCCATGAGCCATTCCAAAAATACATCACCCTCATGGGAACTGAACTCTTACAAAATTCTCATAGTTATGCAATGCTGCCTTGCCCGAACAACACTTATACAGACAACTACATTTCATGCTTCTGTCTTTCTTGCCACAGTTAATCCTATTCTTCCATACCCACTTAGATAATCTCCTTCCTGAGGATAGGAAACCATATTTATTTCCTTGTTTTCATTTCATTTGAGCTCTCTCCAAAAAATTTCTACCAAGCTGACACAAATGCTTCTCTTCACCCTTCATTGCAAACAAAACCAATTTACAACCCAAACCGTTTCAACTAGGGTGTAATTATTTACAATGTCACTACAACACCATAATCTACAACCACCCCTAACAAGAGGCTACAATATACACCAAAATCCGATGCCACATTTTACATCGATACGAAGAGAAACAACATATAGAACAGAGAGTTAATCCCAGCATTCAGTCTCATTATTCAAACTCCACTCGAGCCATAAAACAATACTCAAATTGTCAAGAAGTTAAATTAGGCCAAGCAAACCCCAGTTCCACCATGAAACCTCAAAATCTCAATTTCTGACTCCACTCCAATAGTCCACTTCCTTTGTTAGGTCCACAGGCCTAATGCATGCAGTTTAGGATTGGGTTTCCAAACAAAGTATGAGGAATGGGTACCTAGGATCAAACACTGAGTTTTAGGTTTTTCTCCTCACCCTAGGTGTCCAGAAAAACCAAGTTTTAAGGTCCTTCACACACCGTAACCTTCTAATTTTTCACTATATATCATTTTCCTAGTAAAAAACATAGAAGCTTTTGACCTAGGGCTTGCTCCCAAATGGTGTAACCTCAACCTCTTGGTTCAAAGCTTTTGGAATATGAAAAAGGACCTCCCTAACTTGCATTGTACTAAGGACGAAGAATTTCCAACCATCAAAATTCAAGTTAGGGCCATTTGAATGGCTAAACCCTGAAAACAAGGGTTTCTCAGACCAGCAGACAAGAAAATTGAATAACTCTGATATAAAATGACTTGAAGTTATCAAAACAATTCTAAAAGCATAAAATGGAGATGCTCCAACTTTCAGACAGGTTTTGATCACCCCTTCACATTCGTACACCGTACTGTCACTGTGATTTGCACAGAAAATTGCTCTGAAATAGGTAGTTTTATTGATTTGAAAGCAATTTGAATACAATGAGGATCTCTTCAATTTCCTCAGTCATTTGGAAGCCTAAATAGGCTCTCCCCACCGTTGGCTTAACCATTTTTATGGTTGTAGCCATTTAACCAATTCAAACTCAAAATTGCTTAGCAACTTTAAAAGTTGCATTACAACTTTAAAACAACTTTTGTCGGGTAAGACAAAAAGTTTGTTTTGGAAGACTAAAAGACCTTATTTGATGTTTTGGACTTTCAAACACTCTTAAAACACCTAAAGACACCTAGATAACAAAATTTCATCCAAGGGACCAATCGATACCCAAGGTTTATAAGTGCACCAAGGGGTCTTGTGTCCATACATTTCGATGGGTTATAAGGAGATTATAAAATCAATCCTTTAACCTTTATTACAAACAAAACATCTTATATTACTTTATTAAAACCACTCAAAGATTTTGCTATCCCATACAAGGAACCTGCAAACAGTGTGTGTTCTTGCCAAGCAAGGAGTCCAAGTTGGATAGAATGTGAAAAGTCTGATAACATCTGATGGAATTGCTTATGGAATTCAGGTGCTCTGCACCAGTAAGTGTACATTATCATGTTGTCATGATAATGTACACTCACTATAAGTGTACATTATCATGTTGTCTTTATAGTGACAGTCCTCATTCAAGTGGCAATTACACAAGGGATAGTCACTGTGAGAACTTCTCATTTTGTGAAATTACACAAGGGACAATCACTGTGAGATGTCCTCATTTGTGACAAGGACAGTCACACATGAGGACATCTCATAGTGATTCTCCCTTGTGTAATTGCCACTTGAATGTATTTCTATTGAACCACATTAATGCTTTTCTTCTTCAACAAATGAGGACAGTCACTCTAAAGACAACATGATAATGTACACTCACTATAAGGACAATCACAACTGAGGACATCTCACAGTGACTATCCCTTGTGTAATTGCCACTTGAATGCATTGCTATTGAATCACATTAATGCTTTTTTCCTTCAACAAATGAGGATAGTCACTGTAAAGACAACATGATAATGTACACTCACTGTAAGGACAGTCACAAATGAGGACATCTCACAGTGACTGTCCCTTGTGTAATTGCCGCTTGAATGCATTGCTATTGAACTGCATTAATGCTTTTTTTCTTCAACAAATGAGGATAGTCACTGTAAAGACAACATGATAATGTACACTCACTATAAGGATAGTCACAAATGAGGACATCTCACAGTGACTATCCCTTGTGTAATTGCCACTTGAATGTATTGCTATTCAGCCACATTAATGCTTTTCTTCTTCAACAAATGAGGATAGTCACTCTAAAGACAACATGATAATGTACACTCACTGTAAGTGTACATTATCATGTTGTCATGATAATGTACACTCACTATAAGTGTACATTATCATGTTGTCTTTATAGTGACAGTCCTCATTCAAGTGGCAATTACACAAGGGATAGTCACTATGAGAACTTCTCATTTTGTGAAATTACACAAGGGACAGTCATTGTGAGATGTCCTCATTTGTGACAAGGACAGTCACACATGAGGACATCTCATAGTGATTCTCCCTTGTGTAATTTCCACTTGAATGTATTGCTATTGAACCACATTAATGATTTTCTTCTTCAACAAATGAGGATAGTCACTCTAAAGACAACATGATAATGTACACTCACTGTAAGTGTACATTATCATGTTGTCTTTACAATGACTGTCCTCATTCAAGTGGCAATTACACAAGGGACAGTCAATGTGAGAATGTCTCATTTTGTGAAATTACACAAGGTCACAAAAATTACAAAACAAAAATAATATTACAGTTCACAAAAATAATTTTGTGACCTTCTAATATTATGACACATGAGGACAGTCACTATGAAGACAACATGATAATGTACACTCACTATAAGATGTCCTCATTTGTGACTGTCCTTAAAGTGAGTGTACATTATCATGTTGTCTTTAGAGTGATTGTCCTCATTTGTGACTATCCTTATAGTGAGTGTACATTATCATGTTGTCTTTAGAGTGACTATCCTCATTTGTGATTGTCCTTACAGTGAGTGTACATTATCATGTTGTCTTTATAGTGACTGTCCTCATTTGTGACTATCCTTACAGTGAGTGTACATTATCATGTTGTCTTTAGAGAGACTGTCCTCGTTTCACTGGGCATGATGAGAAAGGCAGATATACCTATCAAATAATAGAGGCAAGAATCTTTGATTATAGACATATTTATAAGAACCTTGCTTAGTATTTGTTAGCATATGTGCAATGACTATATTTATGATCTTTGCAGGCATATCAATGTCCTCATTTGAAGAGCTAGCACAAAGTATATGTGTGAAAATTTATTTCTAATTATTAATATATTGATGGAGGTGACTAGAGCTCTATTACAAATGAAAGATAAAATATTAAATTATTTAATTAGTTTCAAGTTGAAAATATTGTAACAATTAATGTATCTATGAATTGATGGAAGGATTCATGTGTTTGCATCCATTTATCCTGCTTAGTCTAGTGGAGTAGTCACTTACTCCCTACTTAGAAATTTCCAAATTGTGGGGTGAGAATGCTAAAGTCCTCATTTTCATTTAAATGAGAAAATAAAAATGGAGATGATGTAGGTTTTTCTTCTCTTTTTTTTACCTTCTTGGTCTTTGGATTTAAAAAGAAGAGAGGCACGAGGAACCAAAAAATCAGCAAGATACTTATCCAAAAAAGCTAAGAGTAAATTGTCCCATATTTGAAAAAAAATTATAATTTGTATTTGGTTATTATTTGGGATATGTGATGTTTTATAGATTTGAGATTAAAAGATCTATTATTTTTTTTAACATTTGACAAATAGATTGCATACTTGATATACTTCAATATTTTGCATCCATCTTTGCATAGGTATACAACAAAGATAAAATCTTTGAAGACATTCATTTTCAATATTTCTAATTATTATGACTATATGTCAACATCCACTAAAATAGGTATGTTTATTTATATCACATTTTTATCATGCACACATTTACATGTGTAGTTAGCTTTAAACAACTCCTCCAAAAGTATTTAATATATATCTAGGTTCAAAGTGCTTCTAATTTTTATACTTGAGTTTTTTGTGTGAATTTTTTGTAGGAGATATTTTGTAGTCATTGCAGAAGATGGAAACATACAAGATGTTAGAAGCTTGTTAGTGATTGTTTATTATGTTTCACAGAAGAGAAGATGGGGTTAACAAAGGAAGAATTAAGTAACAAAATGTTGCTTATTGTAGACTTAGTGATATATTGATGATCTATCATGTTGATTTATCTAAATTTGAATATATTTTTTAATTTAATTTAAATACATCTTGGGTTTAAATTGATTCAATGTGCATTATATTTTTAAAAATTTGTTATGTAGGAGCTGCCAAGAATTTATTTACTTGTGAATTAGACCTTCTAAATTATAGTATGAATTTTTTTACTTGTGAATTAGAGTTTACTCAATTATAGAATCATCGTACATAGAAGGGAGATGGTCACTTTATTGCAAGTGGCATCTTGTTTTTTAGAATATTGAACTTAGATGATTATCTTGTTTTTCATAAGGGGGGTGATTATCATTTATTGCATACTATTTCATTCTCTAAAATTGATTATATATAAAAGAGATAAGAATCAACATAGATAAGAAGGAGATGATTATCATTTATTGGTTATTTTTTATTGTGTAGTATGTTATTTTCTAAGAATCAATGTAGATAAGATGGAGATGATTATCTTTTCTTATAGGGTATCTTGTTTTATTTTATTTTGTTTAGACAAAAGTGGAAGAACCACTATATATATTTATATTTATAAAAACTGATTCAAAAAGAGCTCAATCAGGAAAGAACCAGGAAGAAAACTCGACATCGTTGCTTTATATACAAAGGTTTAAAAGAAAACCTTAACGCTATTTGATTAGTTTGTTACATTCCAAAGGTTGTGGCCACCTTTGAAGAATGCAAGTGGTCAAAGACCCATACATTTCAAATTTTGAACTGCTAGTGGCTAAATTCAAAAATTGAATAGGATGCATCTCTAAACCAATCCCATAGGATGCATCTCTAAATCAAACTCTTGCAAAATAGCCATCTATTTCTCGTGACGCTCTCCCAAATCTAACTACATAACCAATCTCTTGACCACTTGGTCAGGCATAATGGCATATATATTGCTTCTCAAGATATATTGTCTAAACTTCTTGAATTATCTAACCAAGCTGAAAGCTTATTTCTCGAGGGCCCAATACCTCACTTCAACATTATTGAAAGGTGAACTCATAAAATTGATGCAGAGGCTTAGGGTGTCCAATCTAACACCTTTTTAAGCTTACAAAAATTAACACAGATCTCCTCTTACTTCTTCTATACATGCACCAAATTTTCCACCCAAGTGGAGTGGCGGATAGGAAAAATTATCATTGCAGCAAGTAACTTTTGAACTTCCTTGAAGATTAAGGGTTCTATCAACAAATTAACAGGTTGCTACTTTTGTATGAATGACTTTATGTTAGGCTTGAGAGTTATGTCATGGGTGATGATGGAAGTATCAAATATCTTCAGATCTTCATATCAAGTTGTGTTAACTTACCGATGACTTGATGCTTGACTCTCAGTAAAATGGTGATATAGGGTCCTTATATTACACATAATTTTGATTAAAAGTTAAAATATAGCATTAAAATCTAAATGATAAAGATATTTCATATGATGTTTTTGATATTAAAATGGTTGAGAAAATGGTTGTTCACTAATGATTTTTATCAGCAGGTTGCAAACAAATCATCCTTCTTCCACCAACGAGTCATTCCATTCAAGAAAGACCATGTCTGACGATATCAACACACAAACAAATAGGGAGATAATTGCTAGACTATGGTCTAAAAGAAAAGGTGATGGAAAATGTTATTGTCCTTGCAAACTTTGTAAGGGCTTAAAGACTTGAAGATATCTAATCAAAATAGCTGAGGAACATTGTAGGCAACATGGTCACATTGAAGGGGGAAACGAATTTCATCCATTGGTATGTATTTTAATATTTTATAAAATACATAAGACATGATTTGATGATGACAACATGATCATGGTTAATATAAGGTCATCATTTTCATATAGGTCAATGTCCCTCAATTTCATGTTATGGACCATGACAATCTGGAGAATGTGGATTTCCAAACGAGGGAACATGGAGGTGTGAACATAGAAGTAGAAGGTAATGATATCATGGAAGAAGACCACGATGATGAAGAAGATCAATATGATCACGATGATCAAGATGATGATGATGTTGATGCAGAGCTTGATGTACCTTTACTTGAGAAGGCACACGAGCCCCTATATGAAGGCTCCGAAATAACTCTTCTTGCCGTTGTATTGTTGTTGGTGAACCTGAAGGTTATGAATGGTTTATCCAATGTAGCAATGACACGTATGTTAAGGTATGTCATCTTTTTTCATTATTTTAGTCATAGTTCCCTTGCAATTAATATTGGATGAATCATGTAGCAATTAATATTCTTTAAATTAACAAATTATATTTTTGGTCATAGGTTGGTAGGTGAGTGTTTGTTACCACCATCAAACATCCTACCTCGCTCATACCGAGAATTATCTGCCATTATGAAAGATATTGGAATTGAATATCAAACAATACATGCATGTCTGAATGATCATATTATATATTATAAACAGCATGAATTTGCAACAGAATGCCCTATTTGTCATATCAGTAGATATCAATCAGATCGAATAACAAAAAATGTGCCTCGCAAGGTTCTTCAACATATTCCCATTATTCCATGTCTGCAACGATTATTCAAGTGCAATAGCTTGGCATAATTTATGGATTACCATGCACGCAATAGAAGTCAAGATGGCATTATGTGAATGTCTGCAGATGGCTCGACATTTAAGGAAATAGAAGAAAAATGGCCACACTTTAAAGAAGAACCTCGTAATCTCAAGCTTTCATTGGCAGCGGATGGTGTCAATCCGTTTGGAGAGATGAGATCTACTTACTCGATGTGGCCTATTTTTGTTATCAACAATAACATTCCTCCTTGGTTTTCCATAAAGAGGGAGCACATAATGTTGTCACTGATTGTTCCAAGTATATTTTGATTTAATGGTCATCTAAATTAATTTATTATTAATAAATCCATCAAAATGGTCATAATAATTATGTAATGTTTTTGTTCATTCAACTAGGTAAGTACCAAGTTAAAGATATCAATGTATATATTGAGCCCCTTATCAATGAGTTGATGGTGTTATGGAATGGGGTCACTATGTATGACATCTCTAGACCAATAGGACAAAGACAATTTCAATTCCATGCAATGCTTGTATGGACAATACATGATGCCCCTGGGCTAACACATTTTTGTGGTATGTTCTCTTCATAACGCCTCTTTTTTGGTATGTTATAGTGCTAACACAAAGTTAACACATTTAATCCAATTAGACATGATCTTATAGGTCTTCAGACAAAGGGAAAATTTGCATGTCCAGTTTGTGGTCCAAAGACAAAATCTCATCATTCAAAAAGTTTGAGAAAGTAGGTGGTCGATGAGAATAGACACTTTCTCCACAGAAATCATAAGTACCGAATTACTAAAAAATATCTTTTCAATGGGAAAGAAGAGACTACATCAAAGCCATGGAGAATGACACCTCGCCTATGGAAGTTGGCATACAATAAAATAAATTGTCGAGGTAATGTCATTCCATCTGATGGGTTTTGTTTCAAATTTATCTTTTGATATTGTGTTTTGTTTACTGATGATGTAATTGATGCTTGTGAAGGTCGTCAAGGCATCAATGACCAACTTCCAAAAGGACTCAAAAGTTATCCTACATAATTTACTAGGTTTCCGTACTACGAGCAACTCCCAATCATGCATTTGTTTGATCCTATGCATATTGGAAAGAATGTAACAGAGACATTATGGAAAATATTGGATGGAAGGCGTGACAAAGACCAAATCATCAAAATTTGTAGTGACATTGAAGAATCCAACCATGCAATGAAAAATTTTATTCAATCCAATCAAAATGGAGACCAGATTGATACAAGTGCTCTTCCATGGTTATTGTCGGAGCAGCAGAGCAATGCTATAAAAGAAATTATAAAGAAAATATGATTTCCTACAGGATTTGCTGCGAACATAAATGATCTCATATCAAAAAAAAGTGAATTTGGGCTAGGGATGAAAACACATGATTGGCATATATTTATTAAGTTAATTCATATTACTTAGTATTCACTATATATTTGTATACTGCATGTGGTTTTCATTGCATTCTTTTATAAAATATTGATGAGATCATTTTACAAATATTGTAGTATGTTCTACCTCTATCTCTCCCACACCACTTTGCCAACGGTGTCAAACAAGTTATATATGATCTTGGAAAATACATGAGGTGGTTGTCATCTAAAGAAATCAATAAAGAAGATATAAAATACTGGAAGAGAAAAATTTCTCTTCTTATGTGTGAAATGCAAAAGTGTCTACCTTTTACTTTTTTCAATGCACAAGAACATTACCTCTTACATCAAGTTGAGGAGATAGAATTGTGCGGACCTGTACCAACTAGGTCAATGTGGATGGTTGAAAGGAACTTGAAATTTTTGAAAGACTTGGTTCAACAAAGAGCACATCCCGAGGGTTCTATGGTAGAGGGATATATGGTATACCAGACCATGGTGTACATTAGTGAATATCTTCCTAAGTTTGCAGCAAAGATCCATGTAGATCATATTTGGGATCCCAACTCCATTAACAAATTTGAAGGGGAGCACTTGATGGGCAAAGGTAGATTGAGGAAAGTGAGAGGTAAATCTAAGATGTTATTGTAGTTAATTAATTCTTATAAATCTGGTCGAGAGTTGGATGCAATAAATCTAAGATGTTTTTGATACAGCTGGTCGAGAATGGGATGCAATACATTTGTATATTGCAAACAATCTTGATTGGATGACGGTATGGATTGAATGATGTCAACAAAATGGTTGTTCATTAACATGGGAAGGTGTTGCTTCATTGGTTAGAGAAGCTCATCGTAATGGAGATCCCAATGTTACTCTAATGGTAATTGATCTAGCACATGGTTTAAGAGGTGGATAGGTACGTACAAATTTATTAATGATCATGACTCGTATGTTTCATATCAACTCATGATACAAATAATTTACACACTTTAAAAATTGCAGGTCAAGCACCACAAAGCTATGTACTATCATGGCCACAAATTTCATATAAAAAAGTTGGATGATACAAAGAAAACTTGTGATTCTGGGATAAGTGCAGTTTTCGAGGTCACCAATATATCATCTAGAAATGACCTACATCCTCAACAATCTCAAAATAAATACTATGGAATCTTAGATGATATAATTGAGTGTGACTTTAACTCCTTCAAAGTAGTTCTATTTGTCATCAAATGGTACAGGCTACGACTGAATCAAAATGATCCAGATAGAACTGTTATTCAACATGATAATGGATTTACAATGATTAATACAAGGTCGTTTGAGCCAGTTGGAGATGAGCCCTATGTTCTTCCAAGCTAGTGTGAGCAAGTGTTTTACTCAGAGGTTCCACATAAACAGGGTTGGTCATTTTTTGTTAGACATGATCCAAGAGGAAGGCCGATAAAGTATAATGTTATGGAAGAAGAAGATACTGAAGATGATGAAGAAGCAGATGATGATGATGATGATGATGATGATGATGATGATGATGATGCTGATGGTGATGATGATGATGATGATGATGATGATGATGATGATGATGATGATGGTGATGATGATGATGATGATGATGATGATGATGATGATGATGATGATGATGATGATGATGATGGTGATGGTGATCATGGCGATGATGATTACGGTGATGCTGTTGATGATGGCGATGATGGCGATGATGGTGATGGTGATGGTGATGATGATGATGATGATGATGATGATGATGATCAATGACATAATTGAAATGGTTACATATTTATTGTGTTCAATTCTAATGATTACATATTTATGTTTTGCTTTAAATTGTAATGGTTACATATTTATTCTGTTCAATTCTAATGATTACGACATATGTGATTTATAATTACAAATTTTTTGTTTACGATGCTCAATTAATTATTGTTGATACATGTATATTTGTGTTTGATTATCACCCTTTTTGCAAACAGGCAATTGACTACAAACATTGTCACCCCGGCCTTCTATTGACGATCTTGCATTCCATACATAAGGTAAATTTGTTCATGTTTACGATGTTGCATATTGTTCATGTTATCTTCTAAGTTATTTGTAGCATACGTATCATGTAATATTTAGCTAACTTAAGATAAATGATTAACATATGCAGTAAATTTGACCCCTTTGGCGTGGATCGTGCACAGTGACATGGATCGGCAGGTATAAGTCAATAAATAGACATAATTTTCTTATATTCTTCTTGTTTATCACTGAGCACGTATGTTATAAATAGACATATTATATAATCATATAATGTATATATAGACAAAGAACCGTATAGAAATATAATATATAATCACTTTCAACCTAGTACATTTTATATCTCTCATGTATAGACAAAGAAGAACTGTATGTATGGGTCACGACTTGATTATTCTATATATATTGATGTGGCAATATCTCATTTGATGGATTGTAGCACCCACCAAATAGGTACTTTTCAGATCTATCTACATCGAATGAGGGAAATGAGGGAATGCTAGATGAAAGTTCTACATGTAGTACGGCTAAAACAGGGAGATCAACTAGAGGTCAAAAGATTAGAAAAAAATTTGACAAACGCATGCAATATTTCCTTGCTAATGGGGGGTCATGTTCTTATGATGATGAGACCAAAGGTGACATCAAGGTGCCCTTTCGGTACACACACATTGAGAAAGAATGGGTACCCAATGAGCTACCTCCAATTAATACTGATTTTTGTGTTAATGAGAGGATATATCGCATTGCTCCATCCTCATTACATGGTTTGGGCCTATTTTCCATGGATGGGATAAAGGTATATTATAATAGAGTTGTTGAATTGTTTGAGTATGTCGGTCCATGTTACAATTACAATGATTGGATGCGGATTGTTCAATATAAAAAAAGTATGCATAGGTATGCACTATCAGCTAATTATATACAAAGGAAAGAAAATGATCAAAGTAAAAGATTTACAATGTATATTGATGGGAGACCAAAAGCAACAGGTAATATTGTGGGTTTTATAAATAGTACGTGACCTTCATCAACTAATAAGCAACCCAATTGCATATTTGAGGCGCGTGAGGGGAATCAAGTTTTTGTATGTGCAATAAAATCAATAAGTGCAGGGGAAGAACTGCTAATAGATTATCATTTAAATCGCATAGATACAAACAAAGTTACTATCATGAGGGTGGTAAGTACTATATACTATTTTATTAATAAGTTTTTTTTTGCTAAGTCTATTGCTTTTAGTTCGCTAAAGTTTTTATATTTAATCTTTGTCACAGGATGATATGGATCCCGCACATGATAGAGGCCACGAGGATGCTCCTCCCACTTGTTCTTCAGCAAAGGTAAACCTTATTAAAATTGTACAAATTAGATAGTTGAAAAATGTTATATTATTACGTTATTTTATTTATGGTTTTGGAGTTTTTATGATAGTTTTACTGATATTCCTATCACAATTTGATGTTCAGGATAAGGGAAAAGCACCCTCGACAGTAGAGGCAATAGCTACCCCTGATGATGATGATCTTTTTGCAGATTCGCCTAATGTTATAATCATGGTAAAGAAAAAAATGAAACAAATCAATAAAGATATAATTAACATTTTGTATGAAAGAAATCCAAGTGAGGAGATGCTCAGGAGGCTAACTGAATTGAAAGCACTCGAACATCGGTATCAAGTAAGCAGTAATGAATCTTTAGTTATAACAAAATTTCAATAAAGGTTAATATTTTATACTCTTTTATGTTGTGAAGTAAAATATATGTAATATGTGTTCTTGTTGTAGGATCTTATGGAATCTCTAGAACCTAGTCAAGGACAATGTGCGGATGAGGCCGATACTAGTAGACCTCCGGCTGCCTCAGGTAAAATAATCCTTTAGTTGACAAGTTACAAGGAATTTTTTCTTTGGAACATTCAAAAACTTCTCATGTTAACTCTTACTTTTATTATTTGAAAATGTCTTTGCTAAAAATGTATTGTTCAGGTCCTCAATTGCAAGAGACTCCTACTAGCCAGGTTTCCCATAGAAGATTTTCGAGTGCAATGTCAGCCACAAGGGCCATGCAAACATCAATGCCTTCAAGGGCTATGGCATCTGGTAAATCATTGTTTTACTATATTTGGTTTTGTGCTAATTATGATTTCATAATTTGTACTTTAATCTTGGGTGCATCACATATTGGATTATTTTTTTGGAGTAGGAGATACCCCGGTGGCACCACTTGGTACACCTGCTACCGATCAATCTGCATGTATTGGTGAAAATTCACCACCATTTCTTGGATATACCCGTGTTACTAGCATGGGTGCGACGCAAACGTCATTATTGATTGACAATAATGAATCAATGCCTATAAAATGTCCTCAGATTCCAGGTACTTTAAATAATTATTTTTTATATTGTAATATGCATTTACCTATTCATAACAAGTTTTGGATTGATTATCCCATGACATTTTTTGCAGGAAATGATATGTTTTATAAGAAACTTTATGACCTAACATTGCATATATTCGGGCCCACCATACGTAAAAGGTGGAACATCATAAGTGAACTAAGTTTATCCCACTATTTTTTTTTCATATCATTAATTGGTACAGTATTTTTCCTTTCATTCCGGTCTTTTCTTTTAGTGGCTATATCTAACAATTTTGTGTTTTTCCTTAAAAGGTGGAATTTGCAAGAAAAAAGTTTAAAAGATCAACTCATCAAAGATTTACATCATGAGTTTGGCAATAATATTTTTGATGAGAAGAAAATTTTGGAAAGAGCTTGCAAACATCTTAAGACTGTGAGGGACCAATATAGAAAGAGTCTCGTCCA
Source organism: Chamaecyparis obtusa (assembly GCA_027943335.1). Lineage (NCBI taxonomy): Eukaryota > Viridiplantae > Streptophyta > Pinopsida > Cupressales > Cupressaceae > Chamaecyparis > Chamaecyparis obtusa. Next base: position 1,361,665 of record BSBK01003919.1, read on the forward strand.
GAACCCAAAGTACGAGCGTCCTCCCTTTATTTCAGCGAGGGATTGGAGTGAATTTATTTTAGATGCAAAGGAGAAAGCGGACGCTCAAAAAGGAGTTTCGCCAACAAATGTGAGAAGGTATGCAATAGTATTAACTACTAGTGATAAGGTGTTTGGCATGGACTTTTGAGATGATAATTAAATTTTGAATGCAATCATCATTTTTCAATATGATATCTTGGTATGATGTTTTAGACATTTTCACCATTGAAGGCAATGTGTTCAGCATTTCAAAGTTTCATTTGTTATTCCATATACATGTTTTTATAACCATTTTTTCAAACTTTTCATAGGTTGCAGGACACTTCAAAGGCAACAAAGGCCAGGCTGGAAAAGATTGAGCAACACAGACTTGGCGCTGGTGGATATTCAAAAATTAAAGCTCGCATTGTAAGTAGCAGTAAATGAATTGCAGAGAAAAATTATTTATAAAATGCAAATAATTTTGTTTAATCAAAAAATGCAGGGCTCTGATTTTAATTTAGAGGCCACAGAAGAACACAGAAAAATTGCCTTCAAGGAAGGCTATCAAGGCGTGGCTAAACGCCTACAGCAAGCTTCCACTGGCCCAACTGAAGAGTCTCCTGCATCATGTGCACAGGTAAATATGCCAAAAAATATATTAGAAATTGAATACTTGAGCAACAATCAATTTGATAATAATGTCCATTACATTGCAATGCAGCCTATAGTGCCACATCATGAAGCCACTGATGTGGATCATACTGTCCAAGGAGGTGCTCATTTTCTATTTAAAACTAATTATGTAATTATTAATATAATTTAACATCTTCAATTGAACTTGGTGTAACATTTTTGTGTATATTTTAGAGGATACAGAATCAGGTCATGCTGAACGAGTGCCGAAGGATGTTCAGACTGATCACCATGTAGATCATGTGGCACATTCAGGTAAAGAAAATCTATGTTTTGTTCTTTTAAATTAATTTTTTGATTTATAGTTCTTTTACTTACATAAATACTTGTAATTCAATAATATAAAAGTGTGAATTTAACTCATGAAGTAGTTATTGCAGTAGACCCCCCTTCAGCGCAGCGGCCTCCTATTCCTGAACAGATGAGGAGGAGACACACGTTGGGATTAGACTCAATAGAGGAGGGGAATGATGAGGACATTGATCTTCCTCTTAGAAATTATATGATTAAAAAAAATAGCAAGAAACCCAAAAAGAAATGATTGTAATTAACATTTATTGCTAATGAAAGAACTTTGTCTTAATGGATGTAATTTTGTACTAGTAATGTTGATGAATGATGTGTGTTAATATGTGTTAATGAATTATTCGTGAATGTTGTGTGTTAATGAATTATGTGTTAATGAATTATTTATGAATGTTGTGTGTTAATGAATTTTATATGTTAATGAATGTTATCATGTGATTATAATGATTGAATGTTATATTTCAAAAATGCTGGATGAATGAATGAATGAATGAATGTTATTAAATGTTAATGGGGAATTTAGAGTGATGTTGGGGAGGGGGGGGGGGGGAAGGGGCCAAATGAGCTTCCACCTTCATGTGGTTGGCCTTGTTTAGTAGAGAATATTAAACTATTCTCGAAACCAAGTGAAGCTCAAATTTTAAAGACAAGCTTAGAGTTTTTGATGCAGAGCCTTCTAATATCCCCTTAAGGAACCCTATTCAACTCGAGGATTCAACAACGTCTTGGAATCCACTCAAGGAACTAGAGTTCAACTCGAGGATAAATAAGAAGTTCTTGACTTTAGGATATCAACCAAACACTCCTCTACAACAGGTTCACTGCCTTCATTCATTTTAGACAACGCTACTTCCCAGCAGGTCACTCATCCCAATATTATTCTAGTTCAAGTGCTCTTTACTACAAAGGTTCCTCCAATGTTAAGCCCACTTTGCTTGCAACCTGATGTAGATCTGGTGTGTGGCATCCATATTGATTACCTCAGACAACAAATCCACTCCACTTTGTAATTGCTTCTTTACCTCAATATCCCTCAATGCCTTGACTCCCAAGTGTACCTAGTTTCTCTCAAACACCAAACCTTCACACAAGAATCCAACCTTCATTTTAAATTCACAAAACATCTTTTTATGACCTATCCACCATATTCCCACAACCCATTTGATTTGGACAACCCATCTTCTATCCAACACACACAATCAGTCCTTGAAGCTTGTAGCCCTCACCAGTCATTAAATTGACTTTTCCTCTTACTTTCCCCAAACAACTAAGTAAACTCAAATATTATCTAAATACCCATTTGGGCTCTTTAAATCCTCTGAAAGATTCAACCTATACTCCTTTGGACCATACCCAAGATCCAATACCCCTAGCCTATCCTCACCAGGCCTAATTCTCCACTTTTACATAGCAACCCCTAACTCCACTTGCTCCCAAGACTCAAAAGGCTGAAATAGTCATTCTAGAGGTTGAGAAATGACACATTTCCAACTCACCAAGTCTCCACCCTTCACTTAACTCATTTTCCACCAAACCCTTGCTTTTAGAGACATACCATGAGGGTTTGATCAAAAGGACCCCTCCCATCAACTCCAGGCCAAACTAACTGTGTAAACACCTCACTATAGACCCCATTATAGGTAATCCATCACCAAACCTCTTCAATCATGAAGCAACCAACTTTCAACATGACTGGTGTCTGTTCAGGCTTAACCTCCATCAACAAATTATCATCCAACACTGCTCCTTCACCAAGCTTCTCTATTCTCCTACATTAGATCATTATAATACAAAGAAATACATGGTTGTGGGATCATGTACGTGTTAGCGGTGGTGCATATGGAGGATTTTGTGATCTAGATTCACATTCAGGTGTCTTATTATCATTCCTTTTTGTTACTCTATGCTTGAGATTCTTCAGCTTGATATGAGTTTTAAACTCACCTCATACGGCAAAGAAGTACGGCAGAAACATACTTCATATTTCTGGTATGGTTTTCAACATTCATTTCAATCTATGTTTTCTTGGAAACAGTCAAATTTTTAATGCTTTTATTTTAATAGAATTATACATTTCTAAATTAGAATTTTTGAAACCAGCATAGCCATTGCTAGAGCCAAGACAAGAGGTATCGCACAAGATCAAATAATCTATCCATTCATGATGTGGAGGCAACTTCGTGGGAGACTATTCCAACTGCACTATCTAGAGCACTTGGACCTCAGTCGCAATGCCTTCTTCCCTCCTCTTGCCATCCCATCACACTTTCACAAGCTCAACAATTTAAGGCATTTAAGCTTGTACGACTCTATTTTTGTTGGTCAGATTCCAAGAGAGATTGGTAACATCTCTAGTTTAATTAAACATTTTCCATTCTTCTTAGACTTACAAATTTTCGTGATGGTGATCTTGTTTAATTAAACATTTTCCATTCTTCTTAGACTTACAGATTTTCCTTTGTTAATTCATTTCAAGGATGTATTTGTGCAAACATTTATGTTGCAGCTTGCTATATTGTCTAATCATCAAAATGGACGGGATACCCATATTCGTCAAGTAAAGATTTATGGTCCCTATCCGTAAGTATTGTTGTTGCCTTCATATTTTGAAAGACTGTTTTAGTTCATTTTAGTATAAAATGGTGGCACTTTTTCTTTAGTTTCTATATCTTATGCTTAGTGAAAAATAAAACATTTTCATCATTTCTCATCATGTTTCTATTTTGTGCTGAAATAGAAATCCAATTCCCCTCCAGGAGTTCCAGTTTAATTCGCTTGAGTTTACGATGTATTCGAACCTCAGATAACAAGTGGATCTACATGTTCAAAACCTTACCTTTTATTTATTGAGCACAAAGCTTTGTATTTGATAGCCATACATTTTTCAAATATTTGAAAAGATAAAAATAACACTTAATAATTGAACTATGGGTGTATTTTAGTATGTCTCTTTTGTGCCTATGGGGTAGATTAGTACATTGATACCACACTGTGTTTTCCTATACATCTTTGTTTCTGTCTTGTGCTGTTCCATGAGAAATAAGCTTGAATTTCTTATGCTTGAGAAATGGAAATTCATTGTGTTGGCTTTGCATTCCATATTTTGTTGAAGATTTAGGGACTCTAAGTCTATGTGCTACATTATTTTCTTGTCAATTTTTTTGTGTGTTTATATTCTTCAATAAATCCTAATACATTGTATGATGGAAAGATTAACATAGGTTTTTGAAGATTACTATTTAATCACGATTGCTTTATCTCTACTCTTTCTGTCTTTATTACTTTAAATTCTAGATCAGATATATATTTCTTAGTCATTTTTGAAATGCTATTGTTTATGGTATTTTTCTTCTTTACGCCAACTATTGGTATTTATCAACTTTATGATTGCAGGTACCTATGGATCTTGTTGTTGACCACTCAGTGCAGGTTGATGTGGCAAAAGATTAGAAAAAAATTTGACAAACGCATGCAATATTTCCTTGCTAATGGGGGGTCATGTTCTTATGATGATGAGACCAAAGGCGACATCAAGTGGGTATCACCAATGCATGTAGATTGATCAGTATCTGGTGTACTTTAATCTTGGGTGCATCACATAGTGGATTATTTTTTTGGAGCAGGAGATACCCCGGTGGCACCGCTTGGTACACTAGATACTGATCAATCTGCATGTATTGGTGATAATTCACCACCATTTCTTGGATCTACCCATGTTACTAGCACGGGTGCGACGCAGACATCATTATTGATTGACAATAATGAATCAATGCCTATAAAATGTCCTCAGATTCCAGGTACTTTAAATAATTATTTTTTATATTGTAATATGCATTTACCTATTCATAACAAGTTTTGGATTGATTATCCCATGACATTTTTTGCAGGAAATGATATGTTTTATAAGAAACTTTATGACCTAACATTGCATATATTCGGGCCCACCATACGTAAAAGGTGGAACATCATAAGTGAACTAAGTTTATCCCACTATTTTTTTTCATATCATTAATTGGTACAGTATTTTTCCTTTCATTCCGGTCTTTTCTTTTAGTGGCTATATCTAACAATTTTGTGTTTTTCCTTAAAAGGTGGAATTTGCAAGAAAAAAGTTTAAAAGATCAGCTCATCAAAGATTTATAATTATGTTCATTGGCTAGTAATTTATTACCTCTAGTTGATTTGAATTATTCCCGTACAGGAAGGAATAGCAGTTGGCAGAACTTTTGCACTGTTCAAGAACTACAACATTGATGGCAATAAAGAGATGATTGCCATTGACACGATGAACATTGAAGGTTCATCCACATCTTGCTACATCACAACTAGTAATCACTCCAGCACTCCTAAATTGCTAAGCTACAAAATATTATTTAATTCTAAGTTTTTATTGAATTCAAAGCATTGTAGCTTGAATCTATTTTTCCAATTCAAGCTACTTAAGAGAAAGGTGATTTGTCTATGTTTATTTTAAAAGCTTATTTTTCAATAGACATAATGAATGTCCTATGTGTAGGGTCAGCTTCCTGAATTCAGTCATGCAGCTTCCTGAATGTAGTCATGCTTGATTCAATTATTTATAACCCGTCTTTCAAATAACCCATCTTTCAAATAACTCATCTTTTGAATAGTAGTCATTTTTAGATTAAGTTTTGGTAGAATTTCAAAAATGTCATTTTTAGAATATATTATGTTAAGCATAATATTTTAATGAATTGCATGATGGTATTTGATATTGAAGAAGATAGTCCATACGACTACTGTTCTCCCTCCCCTTAATAGTTTATAACTTTATATATTATTTGTTATTTGATGTTTTGAGTAATCCAAGCAATAGCAATGTCATGAGCACCCATTCACCATAACCCTTCTCTTCTGAGCTCTTCTGCTTTGACACATCTCTAATCCACAGTCTTCATTACATGGATTGTTTATTGGGGACCTTAATAAAGTTTACAATGTACGCAGGATAATGAGATGGATAATGGATGAAGAGGAGCATCTTGCCAAGCTGAAGGAAGACACTTTGTAGTATGTTATTATAGATATGGGCCATAAGTTCTGAAAGCTTACATATTTGATGCATCATTTCTTTTTTGTAAAAGGATTTCCCTTCACTTGTAATCGATTTTCTAGTAACAAAACTATGGAGCAGAATAAAATGGAATAAATGCACCCTAATATTATCATATACAACCATTCCTGTTTCCTTTATTCTGGGATTTAGATATACAGCTGTATATGGTCAAACTCCAGCAGGTTTGGTTTGTATTGTACTTTGGTGCTGCTTTTCATTCTCTTTTTTCGCTTATGCAGCTGTAACCACTGTTGACACCAGTGGAATCAAAATGCTCAAAGAGCTCAAGAGAATAATTAAACTGAAAGGCCTTCAGGTAACTATTATCATAATTTTGGTTTGAAAAAAATATTATTTTGGTTTAAACAATTTATTTTAAGTTTTGATTTGTTTATGTCATTCATCTAAAATCATTTAATAAGTGGGTATTATTGAATTAAGTAATAGCATTCCTAATAAATTTAATAAGTGGGTCTTATTGAATTAAGTAAAAGCATTCCTAATAAATAAACCAAAGAAATGAAAGCTTAGAATGTGTTGTTTAAATGTGTTCAGCAGTATGTACTCTGTATAAAACATGTCAACTATATCAACACTTCATAGAATTTTGGTTTAAACAGTAAACTCTAAACTTTGACCTTTTTAAATTGCATACTGTTTCATTACTGGCCTAGAACCTACATATAAATCAATAAAAATCCAAGTGCTCACCAAGCTTACAAGTTTTAAATAAGTGTGACTATCTTTATGTTATAACAAAATTTAACAAAAATCTATTTTGTATTGTAAACAATGTGAATTATACTAACAAGGAGTATACATGATCTTTAGCTTGCATTGAGCAACCCTGGGTCAGATCTCATGGAGAATCTTCAAAAGGAAAAGTTCACTGAAATTCTGTGACCAAATTGGTTGTTTCTTACAGTTGGTGAGGGTGTTGCAGTTTGTAGTTCTCTTCTCCAAGCTCGTAAGCTCAATAGATAATTGAATGTCAATGGTAATAACCAGGCTGGTCTCTACAATTACAGTTTGCATGGTTAAAGACTAAACCTGAGAGTTACCCTTGTCTATCATTTCATTCTTATAATGAAGAATGTCCTCACTTACCTCGCTATATTTCTCTACTAAATATTACTTATAGTTTACAATACTCAAAGGTTGTAAGAAGCCATGGAGGCTTTGTTTTTAATTTGATGAATCACCTTGCAAGCTACAGTGGTGATTATGAAGATGTTAAATAATATGAATATAATGGAAGGGCTAAAATTTTGTTAAAATCTAATTAGAAACTTTTTTTTTGCCTATGTTCCCATCAAGCTTAAAATGTTATGTGGGAAGACTCGATACACTCTTTGGGAAATTTTACTATGGACCATCCAAACCTAGAAATCTTCTTTAAACAGCCACTTGTAATGTTAAAGAGATGAGAAGAGCTCTACCTTTGAGGTTCAAATTACTCAAGAGCAAAGAACCCTGTAACAGCGGCTCTCTATCCTCTACTGTAACAATCAAACTGAGGAAATAGAATTCTAACTTCCTTGAAGCAAACCATCTTCCAGGTACTCACCTTCTTGGATGCATTTTTTGAGTAAAGCCTCTCTCACTGTTTTGTCTCCAAACATTTCTCCTATATTCCTTTGAGACTGTAATCTTCCATTTGACTGCAACCTTTTGAAGATCTCAGTCTCAAGGTAATGTATCCTCAATCAATGCTCCTTTTTTGAAGATTGATCCTCTGTCTCTGTCATTGAGACTATTCTTTGTCAAGGACCCATTTAATGCCTATAAACCTAAAACCACTTAGACCTTAACCCTATATGACCATTACATGACATTTTGACTCATTACATGGGATTTTCACTTATTACATTGCTTTTATAGCATTATTCCTTATTACATTACAATGACCTTTAGACTTGATTATGAATTTTGCTTTGAATATTGAGTCTAACATTGCAATTGAACATCTTTGAATGCCATTCCACTCCTAGGCTCAGGTGCCCTGCTGGATGCCCCTGCATCATCAACCAAGTGGTACAAATGATCAAATCCCACAGACGGTCTGTAGCTATGATAGAGTCTGAAAAGGCAGAGAGACCTACACTGGTGACTCAGAAGAAACTTTAGCTTTCAAAAACAAAGCCAATTAGGTTGGCAGACTTGTGGATCGGGCCGGCATTTGGTGGAAGAGGAAGAAAGATGACTAGAACTCTGGAGGCCCACTATAATGGATTTCAGTATTCAACCATGAGAGCAGAAGAGAGAGCTGATATCATGTATCAAAATATTAAACACGCATTCTTCCAGCCAGCAGAGAAGGAGATGATTACTTTGCTTCATTTTCATTTGCATAACCATATTATGGTGGGAACTAAGAAGACTAAGGATGTCCAGTTTTATGTGGAAGTAATGGACGTGGTCCAAACTTTAGGAGGGGCAAGAAGGTCCATGTATGATCCCGATGAAATTGAGGAAGAGCAGCAAGAGAGGGATAGGAAAAATCAAATCAATGGAGAGTTTGAAGGGTTTGTTAAACGAGTAACAGAGCTATGGGAGTAGCCTCATCTAAAAGATTTTGAACTGGAGTTTGATATACCATTTAGAGAGCTAGGTTTTCATGGAGTTCCTTTCAAAGCCTCTGCTTTTATTGTTCCTACCGTAAACTATTTGGTAGAGTTGGTGGAATTGCCTTTCTTAGTAATAACCATTAGTGAGATTGAGATAGTTAACCTTGAGAGAGTAGGACTTGGGCAAAAGGCATTTGATATGGCTATTTTTTCAAAGACTTCAAGTGGGATGTTCTCCGCATTGATGTTATTCCTCAATCTTCTCTTGATGGCATCAAAGAATGGCTAAACTCAATGGATATAAAGTATTATGAAAGCAGAATGAACTTGAACTGGCGGCCAATTTTGAAGACCATTTCAGATGATCCAGATAAATTTATTAAAGATGGTGGCTGGGAATTTCTGAATTGGGAAATCCATCTTCCTTTTGGGTGACAAAATCCAATAGATGCTTCAAAATGTTTGAAGTTATTTCACCAAGCTTTATCAAATGGATCTCTCATGAGAATCAATGGAACAGTTAGCACTCATTGGCTCTAGGTGGTGCTTATGGAGGTGAAGCACTGGGACTTCCTGGGAGGTCATCCATCCTAGTACCACTCCAGCTCAAGCAAGCTTAACTACGGAGTTTCCTCCATGGTTAAACCCACTCTGCTTGCATCCTCATTTGCAAAACCTTCACCAAGTGTTGTGCCTTATGAACCATTCATTAGAAAGCCCCTTAAGCTCGTCAATTAATAAGTAGGAGATATTTTCCACAGCAAGTCAAATTGTGATATTGCTATCAAGATTCAACTGTGTAGTTTTTTGAGTCAAACTCATTGACCCGTGATTCATGAGTAGTGGTTCACATGAACCCATCTCTCATGAGAATGAATGGAACAGTTAGCACTCATTGGCTCTAGCTGATGCTCACAGAGGTGAAGCACCGGGACTTCTCGAGAGGTCACCCATTCCAGTACTACTCCAACTCGAGCGCACTTGACTACGGAGTTTCCTCCGTGGTTAAACCCACTCTGCTTGCATTCTCATTTGCAAAACCTTCACCAAGTGTTGTGCCTTACGAACCAATTGATGAGCTTAAGGGGCTTTCTAATCGATGGTTCATAAGGCACAACACTTGGTGAAGGTTTTTCAAATGAGAATGCAAGAAGAGTGGGTTTAACCATGGAGGAAACTCCGTAGTTAAGTGCACTCGAGTTGGAGTAGTACTGGGATGGGTGACCTCTCGAGAAGTCCCGGTGCTTCACCTTTGTGAGCATCAGCTAGAGCCAATGAGTGCTAAGTGTTCCATTCATTCTCATGAGAGATGGGTTCGTGTGAACCACTACTCATGAATCACGGGTCAATGAGTTTGACTCAAAAAACTACACAGTTGAATGTTGATAGCAATATCACAATTTGACTTGCTGTGGAAAATATCTCCTACTTATTAATTGACGAGCTTAAGGGGCTTTCTAATAAATGGTTCATAAGGCATAACACTTGGTGAAGGTTTTGCAAATGAGGATGCAAGCAGAGTGGGTTTAACCATGGAGGAAACTCCATAGTTAAGCGTGCTCGAGCTGGAGTGGTACTGGGATGGATGACCTCCTGGGAAGTCTCGGTGCTTCACCTTCGTAAGCATCACCTAGAGCCAATGAGTGCTAACTATTCCATTCATTCTCATGAGAGATGGGTTCATGTAAACCACTACTCATGAATCACAGGTTAATGAAAAGAACTGTAAATGCACCTTACGTATGTAACATTTTTTTTAAAAAAAAATAGCATTGGTCAAAATTTCGACCAATGCCACGAAAAACCTCCACCAAAGGATGGTCGAAATTTTGACCAAAATAACAAAATTTCGACCAACAAAATTTTGACCAAAACAACAAAATTTCAACCATCTCATCCGTCGCACGTATAGCATCTCGGTCGAACATTTGATGTTTTTGTCAAAATTTTGACCAACATTTGGTGGAAATTTTTGCTGCCACCGGTCGAAATTTTGATCAATAGTAGGTGGAAATTTATTCGACAATTGGTCAAAATTTCAACCATTATAAAAAAATGACGACAATTTTGAATCATGGACTCAGTCGAATTTTTGACCTATGTTTTAGTCAAAATTTTGACTGATTATAAGTACGTCGAAAATTTGACAAAAAAAGACCGACGACAATGTTGGTCGTAAATTTGACTAATTTCAGTCGAAATGTCAACCAATTCTTGGTCAAAATTTGAGGCCAAATTTACTAGTGTTCCTTGCATTGACCTAACATTGACTGTCCGTATCATGAGAAGAGAGGCTCTATTTTTAAGGATTCAACATATTTTTTGGTTCATCTCAACGACATCTTTTATTCGAGACCACTTTAACCAGATTTGGAAATGGTCAAATTTTTAGATATGAAGATTCTACTGACTTCCTTCCTTTGACCAAACTTTGACCATCTGTATCTTGAGAAGAGAGGCTCCGTTATTCAAGATTTAAGGTGTTTTTTGGTTTATCTCGATGAGATCTTCAATTTTAGAACACTTTAACCAGATTTGGAAATGGTTAAATTTTTAGCTACAAACACTATACTGACTTTCTTTCTTTAACCAAACTTTGATCGTCCGTATCTTCAGAAGAGAGGCTCCATTTTTCAAGACTCAAGGTGTTTTTTGGTTCATCTCAACATGATCTTTGATTTGAGACCACTTTCACCAGATTTGAAAACAGTCAAATTTTTAGCTACGAACATTGTACTGACTTCCTTTCTTTTACCAAATTTTAACCGTTCATATATGAGAACGGAGGCTCTATTTTTTAAGATTCAAGGTATTTTTTGGTTCATCTCGATGTGATCTTTGATTTGAGACCACTTTCACCAGATTTGGAAATGTTTAAATTTTTAGCTACGAATACTGTACTAACTTGCTTGTTTTGACCAAACTTTGACCATCTGTATCTTGAGAAGAGGCTCTATTTTATAAGATGCAATATATTGTTTGGTTCATCTCGATGAGATATTTCATTTGAGGCCACTTTCACTAGATTTGAAAATGGTCAAATTTTTAGATACGAACACTATACTGACTTCCTTGCTTTAACCAAACTTTGACCATTTGTATCTTGAGAAGAGAGGCTCCATTTTTCATAATTCAAGGTGGTTTTTGGTTTATCTCGATCAGATCTTCAATTTCACACAACTTTCACTAGATTTAGAAAAAGTCAAAGTTTTATCTACGTATATTGTACTAACTTTCTTGCTTTTACCAAATTTTGACCATTCGTATCTTGAGAAGAGATGCTCCATTGTTTCAAGATTCAAGGTGTTTTTTGGTTCATCTCGATGAGATCTTCAATTTGAGACCACTTTCACCAGATTTGGAAACAATCAAATTTTTATCTATGAACATTGTCTTGACTTCCTTATTTTGACCAAACTTTGACCATCTGTATCTTGAGAAGAGAGGCTCTATTTTTTAAGATTCAAGGTGTTTTTTGGTTCATCTCGACGAGATCTTAGATTTGAGACCAATTTCACCAAATTTAGAAATGGTTAAATTTTTAGCTACGAACACTATACTGACTTTCTTTCTTTCACCAAACTTTGAATGTTTGTATCTTGAGAAGAGGCTCTATTTTTCAAGATTCGAAGTGTTTTTTGGTTAATCTCGACGAGATCTTGGATTTGAGACCACTTTAACCAGATTTGGAAACGGTCAAATTCTTATCTATGAACACTATACTGACTTCCTTGCTTTGACCAAATTTTGACCTTTTGTATCTTGAGAAGAGAGGCTCTGTATTTCAAGATTCAAGGTGTTTTAGGGTTCATCTCGACGAGATCTTCAATTTGCGACCACTTTCACCAGATTTGAAAATGGTCAAATTTTTAGCTACAAACACTATACTGACTTCCTTGCTTTGACCAAATTTTGACCTTCCGAATCTTGAGAAGAGAGGCTCCATTTTTCAAGATTCAAGATGTTTTTTGGTTCATCTTGAAAAGATCTTCAATTTGAGACCACTTTCACCATATTTTGAAATGATCAAAGTTTTAGCTACGAACACTGTACTGACTTCCTTAGTTTGACCAAACTTTGACGATCCGTATCTTGAGAAGTGACGCTCCATTTTTAAATATTCAATTTGTTTTTTGGTTCATCTCGACGAGATCTTCTATTTGAGACCACTTTCACTAGATTTGGAAATTATCAAATTATTAGCTACGAAGAATGTACTAACTTCCTTGCTTTGACCAAACTTTGACCATGTGTATCTTGAGAATAGAGGTTCTGTATTTATAGATTCAAGGTGTTTTTTGGTACATCTTGACGAGATCTTCAATTTGTGACCACTTTTACCTGATTTGAGAACGGTTAAATTTTTAGTTATGAACACTATATTGACTTCCTTTATTTGACCAAACTTTGACCGTCTGTATCTTTAGAAGGGAGGCTCCATTTTTCAAGATTCAAAGTGTTGTTTGGTTCATCTCGATGAGATCTTCGATTTGATAACACTTTCACCAAATTTTAAAATGGTCAAATTTTTTAGCTACAAACATTGTACTGACTTCCTTGCTTTGACCAAACTTTGACCATCTATATCTTGAGAAGAGATGCTCCATTTTCAAGGATTCAAAGTGTTTTTTATTTCATCTCAACGAGATCTACGATTTGAGATCACTTTCACCAGATTTGGAAATGGTAAAATTTTTGGCTACGAACATTGTACTAACTTCCTTTTTTTGACCAAACTTTGACCATTTGTATCTCGAGAAGAGAGGCTCCATTTTTCAAGATTCAAGGTGTTTTTTGGTTCATCTCGATGAGATCTTCAATTTGAGACCAGTTTCACCAGATTTGGAAATAGTCAAACTATTAGCTATGAACACTGTATTGAATTCCTAGCTTTGACTAAACTTTGACTTTCTGTTTCTTGAGAAGAGAAGCTCTATTTTTTAAGAGGTGTTTTTTAGTTCATCTCGAAGAGATCTTCGATTTGAGACCACTTTCAGTAGATTTGGAAACGGTCAATTTTTTTGCTACAAACACGTTACTGACTTCCTTTCTTTGACCAAATTTTGACATTTTGTATCTTTATAAGAGAGGATCCATTTTTCAAGATTCAACATATTTTTTAGTTCATCTCAATGAGATCTTCGATTTGAGACCACTTTTATGAAATTTGGAAAGGGTCAAATTTTTAACTATGAACCCTGTACTGACTTCCTTACCATGGCCAAACTTTGACCGTCTGTATCATAAGAAGAGAGGCTCTATTTCTTAACATTCAAGGTGATTTTTGGTTTATCTTGATGAGATCTTCAATTTGAGACCACTTTCACCAGATTTGGAAATGGTCGAATGTTTAGCTACGAACACTTGGACTGACTTCCTTTCTTTGACCAAACTTTGGTCATCTGTATCTTGAGAAGAGAGGATTCATTTTTTAAGATTCAAGGAGTTTTTTGGTTCATCTCGGTGAGATCTTCAATTTGAGACCACTTTCACCAGATTTGGAAATGGTCAATTTTTTATCTATGAATATTTTACTGACTTCCTTACATTGACCAAACTTTGAATGTTCATATCTTGAGAAGGGAGTCTCCATTTTTCAGGATTCAAGTTATTTTTTGGTTCATCTCAATGTGATCATTGATTTGAGACCACGTTCACCACATTTGGAAATGGTCAAATTTTTAGCTATGAATACTGTACTGACTTCCTTGCTTTGACAAAACTTTAACCATCTGTATCTTGAGAAGAGAGGCTCCATTTTTCAAGATTCAAGGTGTTTTTTTGTTCATCTCAACGAGATCTTCGATTTGAAACCACTTTTAACATATTTGGAAATAATCAAATTTTTAGCTATGAACACTATACTGACTTCCTTACTTTGACCAAAGTTTGACCATCCCTATCTTGAGAAGAGAGGCTCCATTTTTCAAGATTCAAGGTGTTTTTTGGTTTTTCTCGACGAGATCTTCGATTTGAGACCACTTTCACTAGATTTGGAAATGGTCAAATTTTTTGCTACGAATAATGTACTAACTTCTTTTCATTGACTTAACTTTCACCTTGTGTATCTTGAGAAGTGATGCTCTGTCTTTCAAGATTTAAGATATTTTTTAGTTTATTTCGACGAGATCTTCAATTTGAGACCACTTTCACCAGATTTGGAAACAATAAAATTTTTATCTATGAACATTGTACTGACTACCTTGCTTTGACCAAACTTTTACCATCTATATCTTTAGAAGGGAGGCTCTATTTTTCAAGATTCAAAAAAACATTTGGTTCATTGCGACGTGATCTTCGATTTGAGACCACTTTCACTAGATTTGGAAATGATCAAATTTTTCACTATGAACACTATACTGAATTCTTTTCTTTGACCAAACTTTGACCATCCGTATCTTGAGAAGAGGGGCTCCATTTTTTAAAATGCAAGGTGTATTTTGGTTCATCTCGATGAAATCTTTGATTTGAGACCACTTTCACCATATTTGAAAACTGTCAAATTTTTAGCTATGAACACTGTAATAACTTCCCCTACTTTCACCAAACTTTGACCATCCATATCTTGAGAAAAGAAGCTCCCTTTTTCAAAATTCTAGGTGTTTTATGGTTCATCTCAACAAGATCTTTGATTTGAGACCACTTTCACCAGATTTGGAAACTATCAAATTTTTAACTACGAACACTATATTGAATTCCTTGCTTTGACCAAACTTTGACCATCTGTATCTTGAGAAGAGATGCTCTATTTTTAAGGATTCAAAGTTTATTTTGATTCATCTCGACAAGATCTTCTATTTGTGACCACTTTCACAATATTTGAAAATGGTCATATTTTTAGCTACGAACATTGTACTGACTTCCTTGCTTTGACCAAATGTTGACTGTCTATATCTTGAGAAGAGAGGCTACGTTTTGCAAGAGTCAAGTTATTTTTTTGTTCATCTCGATGAGATGTTCAATTTGAGACCAATTTCACCTTTATTTTGGAAATGATCAAATTTTTACCTACGAACACTATATTGACTTTCTTACTTTGACCAAACTTTGACCACTCGTATCTTGAGAAAAGAGGCTCCATTTTTAAATATTCAAGGTGTTTTTTGGTTCATCACAATGAGATCTTTGATTTAAGACCACTTTCACCACATTTGGAAATAGTCAAATTTTTAGCTCTGAACACTGTACTAACTTGGTTGCTTTGACCAAACTTGGACTGTCTGTATCTTGAGAAGAGAGGCTCCATTTTTCAAGATTCAAGGTGTTTTTTGGTTCATCTCGATAAGATTTTTGATTTAAGAACACTTTCAAAAGATTTGGAAAGGGTCAAATTGTTAGCTACGAACAATGTACTGACTTCCTTGCTTATACCAAACTTTGATCGTACGTATCTTGAGAAGAGAGGCTCCGTTTTTCAACATTCAAGGTGTTTTTTGGTTCATCTCAACAAGATCTTTGATTTGAGACCACTTTCACCAAATTTGGAAATTATCAAACTTTTAGCTCTAAACACTGTACGAAATTCCTTACTTTGAAAAAACTTTGGATGTCCGTATCTTGAGAAGAGAGGCTCCGTTTTTCAAGATTCAAGGTGTTTTTTGGTTCATCTCGATGAGATCTTCGATTTAAGACCACTTTCACTAGATTTGGAAATGGTCAAATTTTCAACTATGAACATTGTACTAACTTCCTTGCTTTGTCCAAACTTTGACCATCCATATCTTGATAAGAGAGGCTCTATTTTTCAAGAGTCAAGGTGTTTTCTGGTTCATCTCGATGAGATCTTTGATTTGAGACCACTTTCACCAAATTTGGAAACGGTCAAATTTTTACTTACGAACAATTTATTGACTTCCTTACTTTGACCAAAATTTGACCATCTGTATCTTAAGGAGAGAGGCTTCATTTTTCAAGATTCAAGGTGTTTTTTGGTTCATCTCGACGACATCTTTGATTTGAGACCACTTTCACCAAATTTGGAAATAGTCAAATTTTTAGCTACAAACACTATACTGACTTCTTTGCTTTCACCAAAATTTGATTATTTGTATCTTGAGAAGAGAGGCTCCATTTTTTAGGATTCAAGGTATTTTTTGATTCATCTCGACGAGACCTTCGATTTAAGGCCACTTTCACCAGATTTGGAAATGGTCAACTTTTTAGTTACAAACACTATATTGTCTTCCTTGCTTTTACAAAACTTTGACCATCTGTATCTTAAGAACAGGCTCCATTTTTAAAGATTCAATGTGTTTTTTCATGCATCCCGATGAGATCTTTGATTTGAGACCACTTTCACCAAATTTGGAAATGGGCAACTTTTTAGCTACAAACACTGTATTGACTTTCTTTCTTTGACCAAACTTTGACCATCTGTATCTTGAAAAGAGATGCTCCATTTTTCAAGATTCATGGTGTTTTTTGGTTCATGTAAATGAGATCTTCGATTTGAGACCACTTTCACCATATTTGAAAATGGTCAATTTTTTAGCTACAAACACTGTACTGACTTCCTTGCTTTGACCTAACATTGACTGTCGGTATCATAAGAAGAGAGGCTCCATTTTTAAGGATTCAACGTGTTTTATGGTTCATCTCAACGAGATCTTTTACTTGAGACCACTTTAACTAGATTTGGAAATGGTCAAATTTTTAGATATGAAGACTGTACTGACTTCCTTGCTTTGACTAAACTTTGACCATCTGTATCTTGAGAAGAGAGCTTCTGTTATTCAAAATTCAAGGTGTTTTTTATTTCATCTTGATGAGATCTTCGATTTGAGACCACTTTCACAAGATTTGGAAATGGTCAAATTCTAAGTTACGAACACTGTAATGACTTCCTTTGACAAAACTTTGACCGCTCGTATCTTGACAAGAGAAGCCTTATTTTTTAAGATTCAAGGTGTTTTTTGGTTCATCTTGACGAGCTCTTCAATTTGAGACCACTTTCACCTAATTTGGAAATGGTCAAATTTTTAGCTACAAACATTGTACTGACTTCCTTGATTTGAAAAAACTTTGACCATCTATATCTTGAGAAGAAAGCCTCCTTTTTTAAAGATTCATGGTTGATTTTTGGTTCATCTCGATGAGATCTTCGATTTGAGACCACTTTCACTAGATTTGGAAATGGTCAAATTTTTAGCTATGAAAATTATATTGATTTCTTTGTTTTGACTAAACTTTGACCGTCCGTATCTTGAGAAGAGACTATGTTTTTTAAGATTCAAGGCATTTTTTGGTTCATCTCGATGAGATCTTCAATTTGGGACCACTTTCACCAGATTTGGAAACAGACAAATTTTTAGCTACAAACACTATACTGACTTCCTTTCTTTCACAAAACTTTGGCCATCTATATCTGTAGAACAGAGGCTCTATTTTTCAAAATTCAAGGTGTTTTTTGGTTCATCTCGATGAGATCTTCGATTTGCGACCACTTTCACTAGATTTTGAAAGGGTTAAATTTTTAGATACAAATACTGTATTGACTTCCTAGCTTTAAATAGACTTTGATCATCTACATCTTCAAAAGAAAGGCTCTATTTTTCAAGATTCAAAGTGTTTTTTGGTTCATCTCGACCAGATCTTCGACTTGACACCACTTTCACTAGATTTGGAAACTATCAAATTTTTAGCTACGATCACTGTACTAACTTTTTTGCTTTGACCAAATTTTAACCATCTGTATGTTGAGAAGAGAGGATCCATTTTTCAAGATTCTTCAATTTGAGACCACTTTCACCATATTTTGAAATGGAAAAAATTTTAACTACGAACATTGTACTCACTTCCTTGCTTTCACCAAACTTTGACTATCTATATCTTGAGAAGAGAGGCTCTATTTTTCAAAATTCAAGGTGTCTTCTGGTTCATCTCGATGAGACTTTTGATTTGAGATCACTTTTAACAGATTTTGAAATGGTCAAATTTTTACTTACAATGAGACTTTCAATTTGAAACCACTTTCACTAGATTTGGAAATGGTTAAATTTTTAGCTACGATCACTGTACTGACTTCCTTGCTTTGACAAAACTTTAACCATATGTATCTTGAGAACAAGCTCCATTTTTAAAGATTCAATGTGTTTTTTCATTCATCCCGATAAGATCTTTGATTTGAGACCACTTTCACCAAATTTTGAAACGGTCAAGTTTTTAGCTACAAACACTAACTTTCTTTCTTTGACCAAACTTTGACCATCCGTATCTTGAGAAAAGAGGCTCCATTTTTCAAGATTCATGATGTTTTTTGGTTCATCTCAATCAGATCTTCTTTTTTAGACCACTTTCACCAGATTTGAAAATGGTCAAATTTTTAGCTACAAACACTGTACTGAATTCTTTAATTTGACCATCTGTATCTTGAGAAGAGAAACTTCATTTTTCAAGATTCAAAATTTTTTTGGTTCATCTCAATGAGATCTTCAATTCGAGACCATTTTCACCATATTTGGAAATGGTCAAATTTTTAGCTACGAACACTATACTGACTTCCTTGCTTTTGACCATCCCTATCTTAAGAATAGAGGCTCCATTTTTTAGAATCAAGATATTTTTTGGTTCATCTCAACAAGATCTTTGATTTGACACCACTTTAACTAGATTTAGAAATGGTCAAATTTTTAGCTACAAACACTGTGCTAACTTCTTTGCTTTGACAAAACTTTGACCTTTTGTTTGTTGAGAACAGAGCCTACATTTTTTAAGATTCAAGGTGATTTTTGGTTCATCTCAACGAGATCTTGAATCTGAGACCACTTTCACAAGATTTGGAAATAGTCAAATATTTAGCTACAAACATTGTATTGACTTCCTTGCTTTTACCAAACTTTGACCGTATATTTCTTGAGAAGAGAAGCTTTATTTTTCAAGATTCAAAGTGTTTTTTGGTTCATCTTGATGAGATCTTTGATATGAGACCACTTTCAATAGATTTAGAAATATTCTAATTTTTAGCTACAAACATTGTACTGACTTCCTTGCTTTGACCAAACTAGTTTGTATCTTGTGAAGAGAGGCTGCATTTTTCAAGATTCAAAGTCTTTTTAGGTTCATCTCAATGAGAAATTTGATTTGAGACCACTTTCACTAGATTTGGAAATGGTCAAATCTTTAGCTACGAACACTGTACTAACTTACTTGCTATGACCAAACTTTAATGGTCCATATCTTGAGAAGAGAGGCTCCATTTTTCAAGATTGATGGTGTTTTCTAATTCATCTTCAAAAGATCTTCGATTTGAGACCACTTCCGATAGATTTTGAAATGGTCAAATTTTTAGCTACGAACACTATACTCACTTCTTGCTTTGACCAAACTTTAACCGTCAATATCTTGAGAAAAGAGGCTCCATTTTTCAAAATTCAAGTTGCATTTTGGTTCATCTCGATGAGATCTTTGATTTGAGACCACTTTCACCAGATTTGGAAACTTTCAAAATTTTAGCTACGAACACTATACTGATTTCTTTACTTTGACCAAACTTTGGTCGTCCGTATCTTGAGAAGAGAGGCTCTATTTTTCAAGATTCAAGGTATTTTTTTGTTCATCTCGACAAAATTTATGGTGTTTATTGGTTCATCTCAATGAGATCTTTGATTTGAGACCACTTTCACCATATTTGGAAATGATCAAATTTTTAGCTACAAACACTGTACTGACTTCCTTTCTTTGACCAAACTTTGACCAACTGTATATTGAGAAGAGAGGATCCATTCTTATAAATTGAAGGTGTTTTTTAGTTCATCTTGACGAGATATTTAATTTGAGACCACTTTCACAAGATTTGGAAACAATCAAATTTTTAGCTACGAACACTATACTGACTTCCTTGCTTTGGCCAAACTTTGACCATCTGTATCGTGAGAAGAAAGGCTCTATTTTTCAAAATTCAAGATGTTGTTTGGTTCATATGGACGAAATCTTTGATTTAAGACCACTTTCACTAGATTTGGAAATGGTCAATTTTTTAGCTATAAAAATTATACTCACTTCCTTGCTTTGACCAAACTTTGACCATTCGTATCTTGAAAAGAGAGGCTCCATTTTCTGAGTTTCAAAGTATTTTTTGGTTCATCTCAATGAGATGTTTGATTTGAGACCACTTTCACCATATTTGGAAATGGTCAAATTTTTAGCTGTGAACACTCTACTGACTTCCTTGCTTTGACCAAACTTTAACCATCTGTATCTTAAGAAGAGAGGCTCCATTTTTCAAGATTTAAGGTTTATTTTGATTCATCTCGACAAGATCTTCGATTTGAGACCATTTTCAATAAATTTGGAAAGAGTCAAATTTTTAGCTACGAACATTGTACTAACTCCCTTGCTTTGACCAAACTTTGATTGTCCGTATCTTGAGAAGAGAGGCTCCATTTTTCAACATTCAAGGTGTTTTTTGGTTCATCTCAATGTGATCTTTGATTTCAGACCACTATCACCAAATTTGGAAATGATCAAATTTTTAGCTACGCATATTGTACTGAATTCCTTGCTTTTACAAAATTTTGGTTGTCCATATCTTGAGAAGAGAGACTCCATTTCTCAAGATTCAAGGTGTTTTTTGGTTCATCTCGACAAGATATTTGATTTGAGACCACTTTCACTAGATTTGGAAATGGTCAAATTTTCAGCTATGAACATTGTACTGAATTCCTTACTTTGACCAAACTTTAACCATCCGTATCTTGAGAAGAGAGGCTCCATTTTTCAAGAGTCAAGGTGTTTTTTGGTTCATCTCAACGAAATCTTTGGTTTAAGACCGCTTTCATCAGATTTGCAAATGGACATATTTTTAGCTACAAATATTTTACTAACTTCCTTACTTTGACCAAACTTTGACCACCCATATCTTGAGCAGAGAGGCTCCATTTTTCAAGATTCAAGGTATTTTTTGGTTCATCTCGATAAGATCTTTGATTTGAGACCACTTTCACCAAATTTGGAAACGGTAAAATTTTTAGTTACAAACACTATACTAGCTTCCTTGCTTTCACCAAACTTTGATCGTCTGTATCTTGAGAAAAGAGGCTCCATTTTTTAAAATTCAAGGTGTTTTTTGGTTCATCTCGACAAGATCTTTGATTTGAGACCACTTTCACCAGATTTGAAAATGGTTAATTTTTTAGCTACGAACACTATACTGACTACCTTTCTTTGACCAAACTTTGACCATCCCTATCATGAGAAGAGAGACTCTATTTTTCAAGATTCAAGGTATTTTTTGGTTCATCTCAACGAGATCTTCGATTTAAGACCACTTTCACCAAATTTGGAAATGCTCAAGTTTTTAGCTACGAACATTGTACTGACTTCCTTGCTTTGAAAAAATTTTGACCATCTGTATCTTGAGAAGAGAGACTCTATTTTTCAAGATTCAAATTTTTTTTGGTTCATCTTGATGAGATTTTCAATTTGAGACCACTTTAACCGAACTTAGAAATGGTTAATTTTTTTCCTATGAATACTGTACTAACTTCCTTGCTTTGACCAAACTTTGACTATTTATATCTTGAAAAGAGGCTTCATTTTTCAAGATTCATGGTGTTTTTTGTTTAATCTCTATGAGATCTACAATTTGAGACCACTTTCATCAGATTTGGAAATGGTCAAATTTTAAGCTACGAACACTGTAATGACTTCCTAGCTTTGATGAAACTTTGACCCTATGTATCTTGAGAAGAAAGGCTCCATTTTTCAAGATTCAAGGTGTTTTTTGGTTCATCTCAACGAGCTCTTCAATTTGAGACCAATTTTGCCTGATTTAGAAATAGTCAAATTTTTAGCTACAAACACTATACTGACTTTCTTTCTTTGACCAAACTTTGACCATTTGTATCTTGAGAAGAAAGGCTCAATTTTTAAAGATTCAAAGTTAATTTTTGGTTCATCTCAATGAGATCTTCGATTTGAGACTACTTTCACTAGATTTGGAAATTTTTAAATTTTTAGCTATGAAAACTATACTTATTTCCTTGCTTTGACCAAATTTTGACTGTCCGTATCTTGAGAAGAGACACTATGTTTTTTAAAATTTAAGATTTTTTTTGCTTCATCTCGACGAGATCTTCGATTTGGGACAACTTTCACCAGATTTGAAAATGGTCCAATTTTTAGCTACGAACATTGTATTGATTTTCTTTCTTTGACAAAACTTTGACCGTCCGTCTCTTGAGAATAGAGGCTCTATTTTTAAAAATTCAAGGTGTTTTTTGGTTCATCTCGATGAGATCTTCAATATGAGACCACTTTCACCAGATTTGGAAAGGGTTAAATTTTTAGATACGAATACAGTACTGACTTCCTTTCTTTGACCAAAGTTTGACCATCCACATCTTAGAAAGAGAGGCTCCATTTTTTAAGATTCAAGGTGTTTTTTGGTTAATCTAGACCGGATCTTCGACTTGACACCACTTTCACTAGATTTGGAAATAGTCAAATTTTTAGCTACGAACACTGTACTCACTTCCTTGCTTTGACCAAACTTTAGTCGTCTGTATCTTGAGAAGAGAGGATCCTTTTTTCAAGATTCAACGTGTTTTTTTGTTCATCTCGATGAGATCTTCGATTTGAGACCACTTTCAATAAATTTTGAAATGGTCAAATTTTTAGCTACGAG
Source organism: Chamaecyparis obtusa (assembly GCA_027943335.1). Lineage (NCBI taxonomy): Eukaryota > Viridiplantae > Streptophyta > Pinopsida > Cupressales > Cupressaceae > Chamaecyparis > Chamaecyparis obtusa. The sequence continues at coordinate 1,384,934 of BSBK01003919.1, forward strand.
CACTATACTGACTTCCTTGCTTTGACCAAACTTTGACAGTCTATATCTTGAGAAGAGAGCCTATGTTTTTCAAGATTCAAAGTATTTTTAGGTTCATCTTGACAAAATTTTCAATTTGAGACCACTCTCACCAGATTTAGAAATAGTCAAATTTTTAGCTACGAACACTGTACTGACTTCCTTGCTTTGACCAAACTTTGACTGTTCGTATCTTGAAAAAAGAGGCTCTATTTTTCAAGATTCAAGGTATTTTTTGGTTCATCTTGACAAGATCTTTGATTTGAGACCACTTTCATCAAATTTGGAAACGGTCAAAGTTTTATCTACGAATAGTGTATTGACTTCCTTTCTTTGACCAAACTTTAACCATCTGTATCTTCAAAAGAGAGGCTCCATTTTTTAAGATTCAAAGTTTTTTTTGGTTCAACTCAACGAGATCTTCAATTTGAGACCACTTTCACTAGATTTGGAAATGGTTAATTTTTTAGCTATGAACACTCTATTAACTTCCTTGCTTTGACCAAACTTTATTCGTTCATATTTTGAGAAGAGAGACTCTATTTTTCAAGATTCAAGGTGTTTTTTTGGTTCATCTCGATGAGATCTTTGATTTGAGACCACTTTCACCAGATTTGGAAATGGTCAAATTTTTATCTATGAACACTATAGTGACTTCTTTTCTTTGACCAAACTTTGACCATTTGTATCTTGAGAAGAGAGGCCTTATTTTTCAAGATTCAAGGTGTTTTTTGGTTCATCTCAACAAGATCTTTGATTTGAGACCACTTTCACCAGATTTGGAATCAGTCAAATTTTTAGCTATGAAAAATTTCTAACTTCCTTAATTTGACCAAAATTTGACTATCTGTATCTTGAGAAGAGAGGCACCATTTTTCAAGATTCAAGGTGTTTTTTGGATCATCTCGATAAGATCTTCTATTTGAGACCACTTTTTCTATATTTGAAAATAGTCAAATTTTTAGCTACGAACATTGTATTGACTTCCTTGCTTTGAACAAACCTTCATTGTTCATATCTTAAGAAGAGAGGCTTTTTTTTAAGAATGAAGGTGTTTTTTTTTCATGTCGATGAGATCTTCGATTTGAGACAACTTTCACCATGTTTGGAAACGGTCAAATTTTTAACTTCGTCCACTCTACTAACCTCCTTGCTTTGAACAAACCTTGACCATCCCTATATTGAGAAGAGAGGCTCCATTTTTCAAGATTCAAGGTGTTTTTGGTTCATCTTGATGAGATCTTCAATTTGAGACCAGTTTTACCAGATTTTGAAATGGTCAAACTTTTAGCTACGAACACTGTACTAACTTTCTTACTTTGACCAAACTTTCACCATCCGTATCTTAAGAAGAGAGGCTTCATTTTTAGAGATTCAAGGTATTTTTTGGTTCATCTTGATGAAATCTTTGATTTGAGACCACTTTCCCCGGATTTGGAAATGATCAAATTTTTAGCTACGAACAATGTACTGACTTACTTACTTTGACCAAATTTTATCTGTCTATTTCCTGAGAAGAGAGGCTCAATTTTGCAAGATTCGAGGTTTTTTTTGGTTCATCTTAACGAGATCTTTGATTTGAGACCATTTTCAACAAATTTGGAAATGGTCAAATTTTTAGCTACGAACACTCTACTGACTTACTTGTTTTAAGAAAATTGACTGTATATATCTTGAGAAGAGAGTCTCCATTTTTCAAGATTCAATATGTTTTTTGGTTCATGTTGACAAGATCTTCCATATGACACCACTTTCACGAGATTTGGAAACAATCAAATTTTTGTCTACGAATGGTGTATTGACTACCTTGCTTTAACCAAACTTTAATTATCTGTATCTTGAGAAGAGAGGCTCTGTTTTTCAACATTCATGGTATTTTTTGGTTCATTTCGATGAGATCTTCAATTTGAGACCACTTTCACCAAATTTGAAAATGGTCAAATTTTTAGCTACGAACAAAGTACTGACTTCTGTTCTTTGACCAAACATTGATCATTTGTATTTTGAGAAGAGATGCTCTATTTTTCAAGATTCAAGGTGGTTTCTGGTTCATCTCATCAACATCTTTGATTTGAGACCACTTTCATCAGATTTGGAAATGGTAAAATTTTTAACTACAAACACAGTTCTAGATTTGACCAAACTTTGACCATCTATATCTTGAGAGGAGAGGCTCCATTTTTCAAGCTTCAAAGTGCTTTTTGGTTAATCTCGATGAGATCTTCAATATGAGACCACTTTCACCAGATTTGGAAATCATTAAATTTTTAGCTAAGAACACTATACTGACTTCCTTGTTTGGACCAAAGTTTGACCATCTCTATCTTGAAAAGAGAGGCTCCATTTTTTAAGATTCAAGGTGCTTTTTGGTTCATCTCATCGAGATCATTGATTTGAGACCATCTTCACCAGATTTAGAAATGGTCAAATTTTTAGCTACGAACACTGTACTGACTTTCTTATTTTGACCAAACTTTGACCGTTTGTATCTTGAGAAGAGAGGCTCCATTTTTCAAGATTCAAGGTTTTTTTTAGTTCATCTCGATGAGGTCTTTGATTTGAGACCACTTTCACCAGATTTGAAAATGGCTAAATTTTTAGCTACAAACACTCTACTGACTTCCTTACTTTGACCAAACTTTGACCATCTGTATCATGAGAAGAGAGGCTCCATTTTTTTAAGATTCAAGTATTTCTTTTGGTTCATCTCGATGAGATCTTTGATTTGAGACCACTTTCACCAGATTTAGAAATGGTCAAATTTTTAGATACAAATACTGTACTGACTTCTTTTCTTTGACCAAACTTTGACCGGCTGTATCTTAAGAAGAGAGGCTCCATTTTTCAAGATTCAAGGTGTTTCTGATTCATCTTGATAATATCTTCAATTTTAGACCACTTTCACCAAATTTGAAAATGGTCAAATTTATAGCTATGAACACTGTACTGACTTTCTTGCTTTGACCAAACTTAGACCATTTGTATCTTGAGAAGAGAGGTTCCATTTTTCAAGATTCAAGGTATTTTTTGGTTCATCACAAAGAGATATTCGATTTGAGACCACATTCACCAAATTTGGAAATGGTCAAATTGTTAGCTACGAACATTGTACTGACATCCTTGCTTTGACCAAATTTTTACCATCTTTATCTTGAGAAGAGAGGCTCTATTTTTCAAGATTCAAGGTATTTTTTGGTTCATCTCGATGAGATCTTCAATTTGAGACCACTTTCATGAGATTTAAAAATGGTTAAATTTTTAGCTACGAACATTGTACTGACCTCCTTGCTTTGACCAAACTTTGATTGTCTGTATCTTGACAAGAGAGGCTCCATTTTTTAAGATTCAAGGTGTTTTCTAGTTCATCTCGACGAGATCTTTGATTTGAGACCACTTTCACCAAATTTGTAAACAATTAAATTTTTAGCTACGAACACTATACTGACTTCCTTGCTTTGACAAAAGTTTGATACTTTGTATCTTGAGAAGAGAGGCTCAATTTTTCAAGATTCAAGGTGTTTTTTGGTTCATCTCGATGAGACCTTCAATTTGAGACCACTTTCACCAGATTTGGAAACAGTCAAATTTTTAGTTATGAATATTGTACGGACTTCCTTGCTTTGACCAAACTTTGACCGTCTGTATATTGAGAAAAGAAGCCTCATTTTTCAAGATTCAAGGTTTTTTCTTGTTCATCTCGACGAGATCTTCGATTTGAGACAACTTTCCCTAGATTAGAAAACTATCAAATTTTTAGCTATGACACTATACTGACTTCCTCGCTTTGACAAAGCTTTGATCATCTGTATCTTAAGAAGAGAGCCTTCATTTTTTAAGATTTCAGGTGTTTTTTGGTTTATCTCGATGAGATCTTCAATTTGAGACCACTTTCACTAGATTTAGAAACGGTCAAATTTTTAACTACGAACACTGTACTAACTTTCTTGCTCTGACCAAACTTTGACCATTTGTATCTTAAGAAGAGAGTCTCCATTTTTCAACATTCAAGGTGTTTTTTGGTTCATCTCAACGAGATCTTCGATTTGATACCACTTTCACCAGGTTTGGAAATAGTCAAATTTTAGCTACGAACATTATACTGACTTCCTTGCTTTGTCCAAACTTTGACCGTCTGTATCTTGAGAAGAGAGGCTCCACTTTTCAAGAATCAAGGTGTTTTCTAGTTCATCTCGACAAGATCTTCAATTTGAGACCACTTTCACTAGATTTGGAAATGGTCAAATTTTTAGCTAGAAACATTGTACTGACTTCCTTGCTTTGACCAAACTTTGACCATCTGTATCTTGAGCAGAGAGGTTCCATTTTTAAAGATTTAAAGTGTTTTTTAGTTTATCTTTGCAAGATCTTCAATTTTAGACCACTTGCATGAGATTTGGAAATATTCAAATTTTTAGCTACGAACATTGTACTGACTTCCTTCCTTTGACCAAATTTTCACTGTCTGTATCTTGAGAAGAGAGGCTCTATTTTTCAAGATTCAAACTATTTTTTGGTTCATCTTGATGAGATCTCTAATTTGAGACCACTTTCACCAGATTTGGAAACGGTCAAATTTTTAGCTATGAACATTGTACTGACTTCCTTGCTTTGACAAAACTTTGACAGTCTGTATTTTGAGAATAGAGGTTTCATTTTTTAAGATTCAAGGTGTTTATTGGTTGATCTCGATGAGATCTTCGATTTGAGACCACTTTCTCCAGATTTAAAAATGGTAAATTTTTAGCTACGAACACTATACTGACTTCCTTGCTTTGACAAAACTTTTACCATCTATATTTTGAGAAGAGAGGCTCTATTTTTAAAGATTCAATGTGCTTTTTGGTTCATCTTGACGAGATCTTCGATTAGAGACCACTTTCACTAGACTTGGAAATAGTCAAATTATTAGCTATGAACACTGTATTGACTTATTTGCTTTGACCAAACTTTGACTATCTGTATCTTGAGAAGAGAGACTCATTTTTTCAAGATTTAAGGTGTTTTTTGGTTCATCTCGATAAGATCTTTGATTTGAGACCACTTTCACTAGATTTTGAAATGGTCAAATTTTTAGCTACGAAAAATGTACTAGGTTCTTTGTTTTGACCAAACATTGACCATCTATATCTTGAGAAGAGAGGCTCCATTTTTCAAGATTCAAAATGTTTTTTGGTTCATCTCGATGAGATCTTTGATTTGAGACCAATTTCACAAGATTTGGAAACAGTCAAATTTTTAGCTACAAAAACTTTATGGACTTCCTTGCTTTGACCAAACTTTGATTGGCTCTATCTTGAGAAGTGACGCTCCATTTATTAAGATTCAAGGTATTTTTTGGTTCATCTCATTGAGATATTCAATTTGAGACCACTTTCACTAGATTTGGAAATGGTCAAATTTTTAGCTACGAACATTATACTAACCTCCTTGCTTCGACCAAACTTTCACAATTCGTATCTTGACAAAAAAAGCTCCATTTTTAAGGATTCAAAGTGTTTTTTGGTTCATCTCAAGAAAATCTTCAATTTGAGACCATTTTTACCAGATTTGAAAATCATCAAATTGTTAGCTATGATTACTGTGCGGACTTCCTTTCTTTAACCAAACTTTGACCATTTGTATCTTGATAAGAGAGGCTTCATTTTTCAAGATTCAAGGTATTTTTGCTTTATCTCGATGAGATCTTTGATTTCAGACCACTTTCACTAGATTTGGAAATGGTCAGATATTTAGCTACAAACACTGTACTTACTTCCTTGCTTTGACCAAACTTTGATCATCTGAATCTTGAGAATAGAGGCTCCATTTTTCAAGATTCAAGATGTTTTTTGGTTCATGTCGACAAGATTTTTGATTGGAGACTACTTTCACTTGATTTAGAAACGGTTAAATTTTTAGCTACAAATATTATGACTTCCTTTGTTTGACAAAGCTTTTACCATCCGTATCTTGAGAAGAGAACCTCCATTTTTCAAGGTTCAAGGTTTTTTTTTGCTCATCTCGACGAGATCTTCCATCTCGGACCACTCTCTCCAGATTTGGAAATGGGTAAATTTTTAGCTACGAACATTGTACTGACTTCCTTTCTTTGACCAAACATTGACCATCTGTATCTTGAGAAGAGAGGCTCCATTTTTCAAGAATAAACATATTTTTTGGTTCATCTCGATGAGATCTTCAATTTGAGACCACTTTCACCAGATTTGAAAACAGTCAACTTTTTAGCTACGAACATTGTACTGACTTCTTTGCTTTGACCAAACTTTTATATTCCGTATCTTGAGCAGAGAGGTTCTATTTTTCAAGATTTAAAGTGTTTTTTGGTTCATCTCGATGAGATCTTCTATTTGAAACCACTTTCACCTAATTTGGAAATGGTTAAATTTTTAGCTATGAACACTGTACTGATTTCCTTTCTTTGACCAAACTTTGATTGTCTGTATCTTCAGAAGAGAGGCTCCATTTTTCAAGATTCAAGGTGGTTTTTGGTTCATCTCGAAGAGATCTTTGATTTGAGACCAGTTTTAACAGATTTAGAAACGTTTAAATTTTTAGCTACAAATACTATACTAACTTCCTTGCTTTGACAAAATTTTGACTATCTGTATCTTGAGAAGAGTGGATTCATTTTTCAAAATTCAAGGTGTTTTTTGGTTCATCTCGATGAGATCTTCGATTTGAGACCACTTTCATTAGATTTGGAAATATTCAAATATTTATCTACGAACATTGTACTAACTACCATGCTTTGACCAAACTTTGACCATCTATATCTTGAGAAGAAAGGCTCTATTTTTCAAGATTCAAGGTATTTTTTGGTTCTTCTCAATGAGATCTTTTATTTGAGACCACTTTTACCAAATTTGAAAACGGTCAAATTTTTAGCTACGAACACCATACTGACTTCCTTGCTTTGACCAAAATTTGACCATCTGTATCTTTAGAAGAGAGGCCCATTTTTTAAGATTCAAGGTGTTTTTTGGTTCATCTCGACAAGATATTTGATTTAAGACCACTTTCACCAGATTTCAAAATGGTCAATTTTTTTGCTATGGACACTATACTAATTTCCTTACTTTAACCAAACTTTAACAGTATGTATCTTAAGAAAAGAGGCTTCATTTTCCAAGATTCAAGTTCTTTTTTTGGGTCATGTGGAGGAGATCTTTGATTTGAGACCACTTTCACCAGATTAGGAAATGGTAAAATCTTTAGCTACGAACACTATACTGGCTTCATTGCTTTGACCAAACTTTTACTGTCTATATCTTTAGAAGAGAGGCTTTTATTTTTAAGATTCAAGGTTTTTTTTTTTTCATCTTGATGAGATATTTGATTTAAGACTACTTTCACCAGATTTAGAAATAGTCAAATTTTTACCACTGTACTGACTTCTTTGCTTTGAGCAAACTTTGACTTCCTTGCTTTGACCAAATCTAGTGAAAGTGGTTGCAAATCAAAGATCTCGTCGAGATAAACCAGTGTTTTTTTTTTATCTCAATGAGATCTTCAATTTGAGAACACTTTCACTAGATTTGGAAAGGGTCAAAGTTTTAGCTACGAACATTTTACTGACTTCCTTGCTTTGACCAATCTTTGACAGTCTGTATCTTGAGAAGAGAAGCTGTATTTTTTAAGATTCAAGGTGTTTTCTAGTGCATCTCGACAAGATCTTTGATTTGAAACCACTTTCACCAAATTTGGGAGTGGTCAATTTTTTTGCTACGAACACTATACTAATTTCCTTTCTTTAACCAAACTTTGACAGTATGTATCTTAAGGAGAGAGGGTCCATTTTCCAAGATTCAAGGTCTTTTTTCTAGTCATGTGGAGGAGATCTTTGATTTGAGACCACTTTCACCAGATTTTAAAATGGTCAAATCTTTAACTATGAACACTATACCGACTTCATTGCTTTGACCAAACATTGACTGTCGGTATCTTTAGAAGAGAGCCTTTGATTTTCAAGATTCAAGGTATTTTTGTGTTCATCTCAATGAGATCTTTGATTTAAGACTACTTTCACCAGATTTGCAAATGGTCAAATTTTAGCTACGAAAACTGTACCAACTTCCTTTTTTGACCAAACTTTGACTATCCGTATCTTGAGAAGAGAGGCTCCATTTTTAAAGATTCAAGATATTTTTTTGTTCATCTCGACGAGATCTTTGATTTAAGACCACTTTCACCAGATTTAGAAATGCTCAAATTTTTAGCTATGAACACTGTACTGACTTCCTTTCTTTGACCAAATTTAGATCGTATATATCTTTAGAAGAGAGGCTCCATTTCTCAAGATTCAAGGTGTTTTCTGATTCATCTCGATGAGATCTTTGATTTTAGAGCACTTTTCTTAGATTTGGAAATTGACAAAGTTTTAGTTACAAACACTATACTGACTTCCTTTCTTTGACCTAATTTTGACAATCCATATCTTGAGAAGAGAGGCTCCATTTTTCAAAATTCAAGATATTTTTTGGTTCATCTCAATGATATCTTTTATTTGAGACCACATTTACCAGATTTAGAAATGGTCAAATTTTTCACTACAAACACTATACTGACTTCCTAAATTTGACCAAAGTTTGACCATTCGTATCTTGTTAAGAGGCTCTTTTTTTCAAGATTCAAAGTGTTTTTTGGTTCATCTCAACGAGATCTTTGATTTGAGACCACTTTAGCCAAATTTGGAAATAGTCAAATTTTTAGCTACAAACATTGTACTCACCTCCTCTCTTTGACCAAGCTTTGATCATCCGCATCTTGAGAAAAGAGGCTTCATTTTTCAATATTCAAGGTGTTTTTCAGTTAATCTCGACGAGATTTTTAATTTGAGACCACTTTCACCAAATTTGAAACTGGTCAAATTTTTAGCTACAAACACTGTACTGACTTCCTTGCTTTGACCAAACTTTGAACATACCTATCTTTGGAAGAGAGGCTTCATTTTTCAAGATTCAAAGTATTTTTTGGTTCATCTCGATGAGATCTTCAATTTGAGACCACTTTCACCACATTTAGAAATGGTCAAATTTTTAGTTACGAACACTGTACTAACATCCTTTCTTTGACAAAATTATGACTATCCGTATCTTGAGAAAAGAGGTTCTATTTTATAAGATTTAAGGTGTTTTTTGGCTCACCTCAATGAGATCTTTGATTTGAGACCACTTTCACCAGATTTGGAAATAGTCAGATTTTTAGCTAAGAACACTATACTAACTTCCTTGCCTTTACAAAACTTTAACCATCTGTATCTTGAGATGAGAGGCTCTATTTTTCAAGATTCAAAGTGGTTTTTTCATTCTTCTCATCGAGATCTTTGATTTGAGAACACTTTTACCAGATTTGGAAATGGTCAAATTTTTAGCTGCAAACACTATACTAACTTACTTGCTTTGACCAAAGTTTGACCGTTTGTATCTTGAGAAGAGAGCCTTTATTTTTTAAGATTCAAGGTCTTTTTTAGTTCCTCTTGACAAGATCTTTGATTTGAGACCACTTTCACCAAATTTGGAAATGGTCAAATTCTTAGCTACGAATATTGTACTAACATCCTTTCTTTGACCAAACTTTGACCATCTGTATCTTGAGAAAAGAGGCTTCATTTTAAAACATTCAAAGTATTTTTTGGTTCATCTCAACGAGATCTTTGATTTGAGACCACTTTCACCATATTTAGAAATGGTCAAATTTTTAGCTACAAACATTGTAATGATTTCTGTGCTATGACCAAACTTTGACCGTCCGTATCTTGAGAAAGAGACGCTCCATGTTTCAAGATTCAACGTGTTTTTTTGTTCATCTCGACAAGATCTTCAATTTGAGACCACTTTCACCAGATTTGGAAATGGTCAAATTTTTAGCTACGAACACTATACTAACTTCCTTATTTTGACCAAACTCTGAACATTCATATCTTGAAAAGAGAGGCTCCATTTTTCAAGATTCAAGGTGTTTTTTGGTTCATCTCGATGAGATCTTTGATTTAAGACCACTTTCACCACATTTGGAAACAATTAAATTTTTAGCTATGAACACTGTACTGACTTCCTTTCTTTGATGAAATTTTGACCATCTGTATCTTGAGAAGAGAGGCTCTATTTTATAAGATTTAAGGTGTTTTTTGGTTCATCTCGATGAGATCTTCGATTTGAGACCACTTTCACCAAATTTGGAAATGGATAAATTTTTAGCTATGAACATTGTACTAGCTTCCTTGCTTTTATAAAACTTTGACAATCTGTAACTTGAGATGAGAGGCTCCATTTTTCAAGTTTTAAGGTGTTTTTTGGTTCATCTCGATGAGATCTTAAATTTGAGACCACTTTCTTTAGATTTGGAAATGCTCAAATTTTTAGCTACAAACATTGTACTGACTTCCTTGCTTTGACCAAACTTTGACTGTCTGTATCTTGAGAAAAGAGGCTCCACTGTTCAAGATTCAAAATGTTTTTTAGTTCATCTTGACGAGATCTTTGATTTGGGACCACTTTCACCAGATTTGGAAACGGTCTAATTTTTAACTACAAATACTCTACTAACTTCTTTGCTTTGACCAAACTTTGACCTTTTTTATCTCTAGAAGATAGGCTCTATTTTTTAAGATTCAAGGTGTTTTTTGGTTCATCTCGACGAGATCTTTGATTTGAGACCACTTTCAGCAGATTGGGAAATGATAAAATTTTTATCTACGAATATTGTACTGACTTCCTTGCTTTGACCAAACTTTCACCATCTCTATCTTAAGAAGAGAGGCTCCATTTTTTAAGAGTCAAGGTGTTTTCTGGTTCATCTTAACAAGATATTCAATTTGAGACCGCTTTCACCAAATTTGGAAATAGTCAAATTTTTAGCTATGAACACTGTATTGACTTCCTTTCTTTGACCAAACTTTGACCATCTGTATCTTGAGAAGAGAGGCTCCATCTTTCAACATTCAAGGTGTTTTGTGGTTCATCTCGACAAGATCTTCAATTTGAAACCACTTTCACCAAATTTGGAAATGGTCAAATTTTTAGCTATGAACACTGTACTAAATTCTTGGCTTTGACCAAACTTTGATAATCTGTATCTTGAGAAGAGAGCCTTTATTTTTCAAAATTCAATGTGTGTTTTGGTTTATCTAGACGAGATATTCGACTTCAGACCACTTTCAGTAGATTTTGAAATGGTCAAAGTTTTAGCTATGAACATTGTACTGTCTTCCTTAATTTGACCAAACTTTGACTGTCTGTATCTTAAGAAGAGAGGCTTCATTTTTCAAGATTCAACGTATTTTTTGGTTCATCTTGACTAGATCTTCAATTTGAGACCACTTTTACCAAATTTAGAAATGGTCAAATTTTTAGCTACAAACACTAAACTAACTTCCTTTCTTTGACATAACTTTGACCATCTGTATCTTGAGAAGAGAGGCTATTTTTTATAAAATTTAAGGTGTTTTTTGGTTCATCTCAATCAGATCTTTGATTTGAGACCACTTTCACTAGATTTCAAAATGGTCAAATTTTTAGTTACGAACATTGTACTAACTTCATTCCTCTGACCAAACTTTGGCTATCTATATCTTAAGAAGAGAGGCTCTTTTTTTTAAGATTCAAGGTGTTTTCTACTTCATCTCGAAGAGATCTTCGATTTGAGACCACTTTCACCAGATTTGGAAATGGTCAAATTTTTAGCTACGAACATTGTACTAACTTCCTTGCTTTGACCAAACTTTGACCATCTGTATCTTGAGAAGAGAGGCTATGTTTTTCAAGATTCATGGTGTTTTCTGGTTCATCTTAATGAAATGTTCATTTTGAGACCACTTTCACCAGATTTGGAAATGGTTAAATTTTTAGCTACGAACACTGTACTGACTTCATTGCTTTGACTAAACTTTGACCATCTGTATCTTGAGAAGAGAAGCTTTATTTTCCAAGATTCAAGGTGTTTTTTGGTTCATCTAGATGAAATATTAAATTTGAAATCACTTTCACCAGATTTGGAAATAGTCAAATTTTTAGCTACGAACTCTATATTGGCTTCCTTTCTTTGACCAAATTTTGACTGTCGGTATCTTGAGAAGAGAGGCTCTATTTTATAAGATTCAAGGTGTTTTTTGGTTCATCTCGATGAGATCTTCGATTTGAAACCATTTTCACCAGATTTGAAAATGGTCAAATTTTTAGCTATGAACATTGTACTAACTTCCTTGCTGTTACAAAACTTTGACCATTTGTATCTTGAGATGAGAGGCTCCATTTTTCAAGATTCAAGGTATTTTTTGGTTCATCCTTGTGAGATTTTCAATTTGAGACCACTTTCACCAAGTTTTGAAATGGTCAAATTTTTAGCTACAAACACTGTACTGACTTCCTTGCTTTGACCAAACTTTTACCTCTGTCTCTTGAGAAGAGAGGCTCCATTTTATAATATTCAAGGTGTTTCTTCATTCATCTTGACAAGATCTTTGATATGAGACCACTTTCACTAGATTTGGAAACGGTCAAATTTTTAGATATGAACACCATACTGACTTTCTTCCCTTGACCAAACTTTAATCGTCTGTATCTTGAAAAGAGAGTCTCCATTTTTCAAGATTCAACGTATTTTTTCGTTCTTCTCATAGAGATCTTCGATTTGAGACCACTTTCACCACATTTGGAAATGGTCAAATTTTTAGCTACAAATAATTTACTGACTTCCTTTCTTTGACCAAACTTTGACCATTTGTATCTTAAGAAGATAGGCTCCATTTTTTAAAATTCAATGTGTTTTTTGGTTCATCTCGACGAGATCTTCGATTTGAGACCACTTTCACCTGATTTGGAAATGGTCAAATTTTTAGCTATGAACACTGTCTTCACTTCCTTCCTTCAACTAGACTTTGACCCTCTGTAACTTGAGAAGACAGGTGCTATTTTTCAAGATTCAAGGTATTTTTTGGTTCATCTCGACGAGTTATTCAATTTGAGACAATTTTCACCAGATTTGGAAACTCTAGAATTTTTAGCTACGAATACTATACTGACTTCCTTACTTTGACAAAATTTTGACTGTCCATACCTTCACAAGAGGCTTTATTTTTCAAGATTCAAGGTGTTTTTTGTTTTGTCTCGAGGAGATCTTCTATTTGAGACCACTTTCACTAGATTTTGAAACAGTAAAATTTTTAGCTATGAACATTGTACTGACTTCCTTGCTTTGACCAAACTTTAACAATCCATATCTTCAATCCATATCTTCAGAAGAGATGCTCCATTTTTCAAGATTTAAGGTCTTTTTTTATTCATTTTGACGAGATCTTCAATTTAAGATGATTTTCTCCAGATTTGGAAACGGTCAAATTTTTAACTATGAACACTATACTGACTTCCTTGCTTTGAAAAAACTTTGACAGTCCATATCTTGAGAAGAGAGGCTCTATTTTTCAAGATTCAAGATATTTTTTTGTTCGTCTCAACGAGATCTTTGATTTAAGCTCACTTTCACCAGATTTGAAAATGGTCAAATTTTTAGCTACAAACACTATATTGACTTCCTTGCTTTGACCAAACTTCTATCATATGTATCTTGAAAAGACAGGCTCCATTTTTCAAGATTCAAGGTGTTTTCTAGTTGATCTCGACGAGATCTTTGATTTGAGACCACTAAATCACTAGTTTTAGAAATGGTCAAATTTTTAGCTATGAACATTGTACTGACTTCCTTGCTTTGACCAAACTTTGACCATTCGTATCTTGAAAAGAGAGGCTACATTTTTCAAGATTTAAGGTATTTATTGGTGCCTCTCTACGAGATCTTAGATTTGAGACCAATTTCACCAAATTTGGAAATGGTTAAATTTTTAGCCTCAAACACTGTACTGACTTACATGCTTTGACTAAACTTTGACAGCCCGTATCTTGAGAATAAAGCCTTTATTTTTTAAGATTCAACATGTTTTTTTGTTCATCTCGACGAGATATTTGATTTGAGACCACTTTCACCAGATTTGGAAATTGTCAAATTTTTAGCTAAAAACACTGTACTGTCCTCCTTTCTTTGACCAAAATTTGACCATCCTTATCTTGAGAAGAGGCTCTATTTTTCAAGATTCAAGGTATTTTTTGGTTCATCTCGACGAGATCTTTGATTTGAGACCACTTTCACTAGATTCAGAAATAGTCAAATTTTTAGCTACCAACATTGTATTGACTTCTTTGCTTTGACCATACTTTGATTGTCGGTATCTTGAGAAGAGAGGCTCCATTTTTTAACTTTCAAGGTGTTTTTCGGTTCATCTTGATGAGATCTTTAATTTGAGACCACTTTTTCTAAATTTTGAAATGGTCAAATTTTTAGCTACGAACACTGTACTGACTACCTTGCTTTGACCAAACTTTGGTCCTGTGTATGTTGAGAAGAGAGGCTTCATTTTTCAAGATTCAAGGTGTTTTTTGGTTCATCTCGATGAGATCTTCTATTTGAGACCACTTTCACCATATTTAGAAATGGTCAATTTTTTACCTATGAACATTCTACTGACTTCTTTGCTTTGACCAAACTTTAACCATCCTCATCTTGAGAAAAGAGGCTCTATTTTTAAAGACTAAAGGTGTTTTTGGGTTCATCTCGATGAGATCTTCGATTTGAGACTACTTTCACTAGATTTAGCAATGGTCAAATTTTTAGCTACAAACATTGTACTGACTTCGTTTCTTTGACCAAACTTTAATCGTCTGTATCTTGAGAACAGAGCCTCTATTTTTCAAGATTCTAGGTGTTTTTTGGTTCATCTCGATGAGATATTCAATTTGAGACCACTTTCACCACATATGGAAATGGTCAATTTTTAGCTACAAACACTGTACTGACTTGCTTGCTTTGACCAAACTTAGACCATTTGTATCTTGAGAAGAGAGGCTTCATTTTTCAAGATTAAATGTGTTTTATTGTTCGTTTTGACGAGATCTTTGATTTGAGACCACTTTCACCAAATTTAGAAATTATTAAGTTTTCAGCTACTAACACTGTACTGACTTCCTTTCTTTGACCAAACTTTGACATCCGTATCTTGAGAAGAGAGGCTCTATTTTGCAAGATTCAAGTTGTTTTTTGGTTCATCTCGATGAGATATTTGATTTGAGACCACTTTCACCATATTTAGAAATGGTCAAATTTTTAGCTATGAACACTATACTGACTTCCTTTCTTTGACCAAACTTTGACCTTCGTATCTTGAGAAGAGATGCTTTGTTTTTAAATATTCAAGTTGTTTTTTCATTCATCTTGACAATATCTTCGATATGAGACCACTTTCTCCAGATTTGGAAATAGTCAAATTTTTAGCTATGAACACTGTACTGAATTCCTTGCATTGACCAAACTTTGATCATTCGTATATTGAGAAGAGAGGCTCCATTTTTCAAGATTCAAAGTATTTTTTGGTTCTTCTTGAAAAAATCTTTGATTTGAGAACACTTTCACTAGATTTAGAAATGGTCACATTTTTAGCTACAAGCAATGTACTGCCTTCCTTGCTTTCACTAAACTTTGGTCATCCGTATCTTGAGAAGATAGGCTCCATTTTTCAAGATTCAAGGTGTTTTTTGATTTATCTCAACGAGATCTTTGATTTTAGACCAATTTTACCTAATTTTGAAACTGTCAAATTTTTAGCTACAAATACTGTACTGACTTCCTTGCTTTGACCAAACTTTGACCCTCCCTAACTTGAGAAGAGAGGTGCTATTTTTCAAGATTCAAGGTTTTTTTTGGTACATGTCGACGAGATCTTCAATTGGAGACCATTTTCACAAGATTTGGAAATGATCAAATTTTTAGCTAGGAACACGTACTGACTTCCTTGCTTTGATGAAACTTTGATTGTCCATAGCTTGAGAATAGAGGCTTTGTTTTTCAAGATTCAAGGTGTTTTTTTGTTTATCTTGAAGAGATCTTCAATTTGAGACCACTTTCACTCGATTTGGAAATGGTCTAATTTTTAGCTATGAACATGGTACTGACTTCCTTGCTTTAACCATACTTTGACCGTCAGTATCTTGAGAAGAGAGGCTCCATTTTTCAACTTTCAAGGTGTTTTTTGGTTCATCTTGATGAGATCTTCAATTTGAGACCACTTTCTCTAGATTTTGAAATGGTCAAATTTTCAGCTACGAACACTGTACTAAGTTCCTTACTTTGACCAAATTTTGACCGTCTGTATCTTGAGAAGAGAGGCTCCATTTTTTAAGATTCAATGTATTTTTTAATTCATCTCAATGAGATCTTTGATTTGAGACCACTTTCACTAGATTTAGAAATGGTTAAATTTTTTCCTACGAATAGTATATTGACTTACTTGCTTTGACCAAAATTTGACCATCCATATCTTGAGAACAGAGGCTCCATTTTTCAAGATTCAAGGTATTTTTTGGTTCATCTTGACAAGATCTTTGATTTAAGACCACTTTCACAATATTTGGAAATGGTCAAATTTTTAGCTACGAACATTATACTGACTTCCATGTTTTGGCCAAACTTTGACTATCTCTATTTTGAGAAGAGAGGCTCCATTTTTCAAGATTCAAGATTTTTTTTGGTTCATCCTGATGAGATCTTTGATTTGAGACCACTTTCACTAGATTTGGAAATAATTAAATTTTTAGCTACAAATACTATACTGACTTCCTTGCTTTGACCAAATTTTTATCATCCCTATCTTGAGAAGAGAGGCTCCATTTTTTAAGATTCAAGGTGTTTTTTGGTTCATCTCGACGAGATCTTTGATGAGGCCACTTTCACCAGATTCAGAAATCGTTAAATTTTTAGCTATGAACACTGTACTGACTTCCTTGCTTTGAACATACTTTGACTGTCTTATCTTGAGAAGAGAAGCTCCATTTTTTAAGATTTAAGGTATTTTTTTGTTCACCTCGACGAGATCTTTGATTTGAGACCACTTTCAATAGATTTGCAAATGGTAAAATTTTTAGCTACAAACACTGTACTAACTTCTTTACTTTGACCAAACATTGACTATCCATATCTTGAGAAAAGAGGCTCCATTTTTCAAGATTCAAGGTGCTTTTTGGTTCATCTCGAAGAGATCTTTCATTTAAGACCACTTTCGCCAGATTCAGAAATGGTCAAATTTTTAGCTACAAACACTATATTGACTTCCTTTCTTTGACCAAACTTTGACCATCTGTATCTTGAGAAGGGAGGCTCTATTTTTTAAAATTCAAGGTCTTTTTTGGTTCATCTCGATGAGATCTTTGATTTGAGACCACTTCCACCAGATTTGAAAACGGTCAAATTTTTAGCTACGAACACTGTACTGACTTCCTTACTTTCACCAAACTTTGACCGTCTGTATCTTTATAAGAGAGGGTCCATTTTTCAAGAGTCAAGGTGTTTTTTGGTTCATCTCGGTGAGATCTTTAATTTTAGACCACTTTCATCAGATTTGGAAATGGTCAACTTTTTAGGTACAAACACTGTACTGACTTCTTTTCTTTGATGAAACTTTGACAATTTGTATCTTGAGAAGAGATGCTCTATTTTTCAAGATTCAAGGTGTTTTTTGGTTCACTACAATGAGATCTTTAATTTGAGACCACTTTCACAAGATTTGGAAACGGTCAAACTTTTAGCTATGCAAATTGTACTGACTTCCTTGATTTGACCAAACTTTGATCTTTCGTATCTTGAGAAGAGAGGGTCCATTTTTCAAGATTCAAGGTATTTTTTGTTTCATCTTGACAAGATCTTTGATTTGATACCACTTTCACTAGATTTGGAAATGGTTAAATTTTTAGCTACAAACACTGTATTGACTTCCTTGCTTTGACCAAACTTTAACCGTCTGTATCTTGAGAAGAGAGGCACTATTTTTTAAGATTCAAGGTGTTTTCTGGTTCATCTCATTGAGATATTCAATTTGAGACCACTCTCACAAGATTTGGAAATGGTCAAATTTTTAGCTATGAACATTGTACCGACTTCCTTACTTTGATCAAACTTTGACCTTCCATATCTAGAGAAGAGAGGCTCCATTTTTCAAGATTCAAGGTTTTTTTTGTTTCATCTCAATGAGATCTTCAATTTGAGACCTCTTTCACTAGATTTGGAAATGGTCAAATTTTTAGCTACAAACACTATACTGACTTCCTTTCTTTGCCAATCCTTTATCATCTATATCTTGAGAAGAGAGGCTCCATTTTTAAAGATTCAAGGTGTTGTTTTGGTTCATGTCGATGAGATCTTTGATTTGAGTACGGACTTCCTTGCTTTTGACAAAACTTTGACCGTGCATATCTTGAGAAGAGACGCTCTATTTTTTAATATTCAAAGTATCTTTTAGTTCATCTCGACAACATCTTCAATTTGAGACTACTTTCACCTTACTTGGAAATGGTCAAATTTTTAGCTACGAACATTGTACTAACTTCCTTTCTTTGACCAAACTTTGACCATCTGTATCTTGAGAAGAGAGGCTCCATTTTTCAAGATTCAAGGTGTTTTTTAGTTCATCTCAATGAGATCTTCAATTTGAGACCTCTTTCACCAGATTTGTAAATGGTCAAAGTTTTAGCTACGAACACTGTACTGACTTCCTTGCTTTAACCAATCCTTGACCATTTATATCTTGAGAAGAGAGGCTCCATTTTTCAAGATTCAAGGTGTTGTTTTGGTTCATCTCGACGAGATCTTTGATTTGAGTCCACTTTCACCATATTAAAAAATGGTCAAATTTTTAGGTACGAACTTCCTTGCTTTGAAAAAACTTTGACCATGCATCTCTTGAGAAGAGAGGCTATGATTTTCAAGATTCAAGGTATCTTTCAGTTCATCTTAATGACATCTTCAATTTGAGACCACTTTCACCTTATTTAGAAATAGTCAAATTGATGCAAGGTAGGGAGCAAGAGGGGCCAAACAATGGTACACCCTAATGATCCAAGCATGCCCAACACATGTGGAAGCTAACAAACACAACAGTGAGAGAGAGAATGTAGAGGCTTTCATATATTTCATCAAATAGGACCATACATGTCAGGCTGTAAGGCCTTCCCTGTTACAGCCTGATATTACAATGAATTTAGAAGTCCTCAAATATGTGAGGATCTGTCAAAATCTCTAATTCTATCTTCTACTAAAACTCCTATCCAAAACTACCTTCTAAACTACAACCAAACAACTACATTTATACAAGAGTCTACCGAACTGATTCGGCCTTCAGATCCATAATCAATAGAAGGAATGGTCAGATCTAGGACCACACACTTCCCAATGATGGACTCCAACATTAAATCTATGACCAAACATAAATGCACAAGTTGGCCACATCAGAAACAAAACTAAACCTGTCAGTCAGCAAAGATAACCGAGCAGTAGATAAGCAATGCCAAGCTCTAGTGAAACAACTGACCACCCAAGAGATTACTGACCACACTTAGTAACCAAAGGACACTGACCAACTCAGTCAAAGTAGGAACTGAGCAACACAAACAAACTCTAATTTTTTTTGGATGACACAGGATTTCCAAGGACCTGAGATACTCCTGCATCAGACACCTGGGATTATTTTGAAATGCTTCTCTGAATCATTTGGTAGGTTTGGTCTAAGCTGCATCCAAATCAGACTGTGAAATCCATGAACTATCTTCCATCAATCTATTCTTCCACTTTACCACATATTCCATATATTGTTTTCCTATTGTACTATTGCCAACTCTTTCCTTCAAAATATGTTCAATTATTCATTTTGCTTCTTAGGATATTCTGTTGGTACTGTCACTTCTTCATCAAGTTTATGATACTCATACAAATCAAAAATGTTGAAAATTAGTGATATGTCCATGTCATCAAGTAACTCAATCTCATATGCATTTCCACTATCAAATTTCCTCAAAATCTTGCAAGGTCCAAACTTCTTCATCTTCATCTTCCCATATGTTCCAATAGGAAATCGGCCTCTCTTTAAATGAACCATCACTTCATCACCAACATCAAAAGTTTTATGTCTTCTTGATCTATCAGCTCTATCTTTGTATTTTTTATTATTGTCTTTGAGCTTCAACTTCACATCTTCATGCAATGTCTTCATATACTTAGCAAACTTTACTCCTTTAGCACTTCTCTTATTCTCATCAACAATGTCTCTCAAATCAAATATTCCTCTTGGTTGTGTGTCATTCACAATCTCAAATGGTGTCTTTCCAGTACTCCTATTCACTGAATTATTATATGCAAACTCTGCATGTGCCAACACATAATTCCAATTACTCGGTGTGTCTCCAACTAAGCATCTCAAAAGATTTCCCAAAATTATGTTCACAACTTCAGTCTCTCCATCGGTTTGTGGGTGAAATGTAGAACTATATTTCAACTCAGTGCCAAATTTCTTCCAAAGGGTTTTCCAAAAGTATCCAACAAATTTTTTGTCTCGGTCAGAG
The DNA here is from genome assembly GCA_027943335.1 of Chamaecyparis obtusa. Classification (NCBI taxonomy): domain Eukaryota; kingdom Viridiplantae; phylum Streptophyta; class Pinopsida; order Cupressales; family Cupressaceae; genus Chamaecyparis; species Chamaecyparis obtusa. The sequence goes on from BSBK01003919.1 coordinate 1,405,381, forward strand.
ATAATACTCCTCGGTAATCTATGAAATCTAAAAATTTCCTTAAAGAAAAGATCTACTACATGTACTGCATCTTATGTCTTTCTACATGGTATAAAATGTGCCATCTTTGAAAATCTATCCATGACAACAAATATAGAATCATTACCTCTTACTGTCTTCAGTAAGCCAAGAAAAAAGTCCCTACTAATGTCAATCCAAGGTTTATCAGGAACAGCAATCGGTGTATACAATCCAGTATTCTGACTTACTCCTTTTGCAACTTGACAAATTCCATAACTTTTCATAAATTTCTGAATATCTTTATACAACTACGGCCAATAGTACTTCTCCTTAAGCAAATTCCATGTTTTATCAATACTAAAATGTCCAGCCAAACCACTACTATGTTTCTCCTTTATGAAATTAGATCTCAGTAAACCTCTTAGTATAGACAACTGAATACCTTTAAACAACATACCTTTCTAAATAAAATATGCATCCCATTTAGTATCTTGTTGATCTTGAATAGGTGCTCTGCACTTTCTGCATGGCTTAGAAAAATCAGGGTCAAACTCATAAGAATCTCTCATCTCATCAAAGCCAAGAACTTCAATTTTCATCTTGGTCATCAAAGATCTTCTACTCAATGCATCAACAACTCGGTTAGTGACTCCACTCTTATGCTTTATCACAAATGTGTAACTTTGCAAATAATCAACCCATTTCATATGTCTCTGATTCAACTTATTCTCACTACCCAAATATTGTAAAGCCTTATGATCAGTATACAACACAAATTCACTTGGTATCAAATAATGTCTCCATTTCTTCAATGCTTGAATAATAGCATAGAATCCTTGATCATACATAGAATATTTCCTTCTAACATCATTTAAATTTTCACTAAAGAAAGCAATAGGTTTACCTTCTTGACTCAACACAGCTCCAATTGCACTTCCACTTGCATCACATTCCACTTGAAATACTTTACTAAAATTAGGTAATGCCAAAATAGGTAATTCAACAAATTTTTGCTTCAGGGTCTCAAAACTTTTGTTAACTTCATGTGTCCACTTGAATTCTCTTTTGTCTCCTCTCATAGTCTCATTCATAGCATTATAAATTGAACTAAAATTCCTTATGAACTTTCAGTAAAAAATGTCCAAACCATGAAATGATCTTACCTCACTAGCATTCATAGGTGTAGGCTGTATGCACCCTAAAATGGTCGCTTAGACTTTGGGCCCCCATTCAGCAATTTATCAAATCCCTGAATCAATATTTTCAAAAATCAGCATTTTATCAATTATATCAATTTTCCTTGATCAAATCCTATTTTATCATTTTTTGATTATTTGCCTTGGGCTAACCATTTTATCCTAAAGTCTTTATTTATTCAAAAGGAATATTTTCTCCCCTTTAAATAAATAAAAAGCCCCCACTTTTCCTCTTATCCTAAGTTGCACAAATAAAGCATTATTCATATTTTATAAAAAGGGAAAAAGTACTTTTTGTCTCATATGGACACAAAAGTCAACTCTTATTTTCTCATTGGAGGATATTTGTGCACATGGATTGCTCCTTTTTGATGCTCCACCGTTGATTAAATCTTTTGCCTCTTAATCTCCATGGTCCATTGCTTTTCATTTCTTATAAAAGAAGAGCTCTCTTCCTCATTTGCAGATCATTCATTTTTATGCTAACTTTATGTTGTAGGTTTTCTAGGTCATTTGGAGCTCTTTGAAGACTTTCTTGCATCCAAGCTTTGAAGAGATTATTGTTGCATCTCATTTAGCTTGTTTTCATAGTTGCGTAATCATGGCATTCTTAGTATAGACTTTCTTTATGCAATCTCACATAGTCTAAATAGGAAAGATTTGTAACACTTGTATTTTCTTTTCATAGTTTAGTTGCATTGTACTTTCATTTTCATAGATTAGTTTGCATCTTCACTCTTAGCTTACTTGCATTAGATTTCATTTGATTCTTTGGGGATATTGGCATTCTTGCCCTTGTCTTCACTTGAATATCTCATTGTGTGGTTGACTAGCAAGGTCATTAGCTTAATAGCTCTAGCTGAAAGTAATTTTATAATCTTGCAATTCCATACATAAAGAGCTATGGATCAATTTTTGAGACCTCATTCTTGAGTGTTCTTGATTGTAAGGATTCATAGAAGTGCACTACTTTTGTGTGTACATTTCTGGCGCCCACTGTGGGGATGCAAGGTCAGCATTCATACATAGGGGAGGGGTCTACTTGAAAAGAGTGTTAAGTGTTCCACAAAGTTTCCCCCTTTTTATGCTTTCTTGATCTCATTAGTTTTCTAAGGTGTGGACTCACCTTGAGTTTGTGTGAGGAGTTAAATATTCCACCTTGTGGACTCACTTCACACTCACTTGAAGAGTACTTTTGATTCATCTTGTTAGCTACATTGGGTTGTTGGACTCACTAATTTATAATCACCCCTCATTTCCACCCTTTGGATGCAAGGTCAGCATTCATACATAGGGGAGGGATCTACTTGAAAAGAGCATTAAGTGTTCCACAAAGTTCTCACTTTTATGCTTTCTTGATCTCATTAGTTTTCTAAGGTGTTGACTTGCTTTGAGTTTGTGTGAAGAGTTAAATGTTTCACTTTTTGGACTCACTTCACATTTATTTGAAGAGTTAAGTGTTCCACCTTTAGTGCTTTAAATACTTTTGATAGTGGATTGCTTAGAGCTAATTGGATTTTGGATTGTTCTAACCTTGTTGGCCTAATAAGTTGTGGTTGTAGGTGCATTTTCTTGAAACATTTTGCTAAAAGAATGCATGTCAAAGCTTCAAATGCACAAGGGCTACTAATGGTTTTTGTAGGGCTGCCCAAAGCATAAAAACCCAATCAAGTGCTTGTTTAATTGCTTTCTTTAATGAGTGCAGCATATGCTAGTTGTTTCATTTTATAGGCACTTAATATCTTATTGTAGAAATTCTTGGGTGGCAGGAGAAGTATGCTCTTCACCCTTGTGGTGAACTAGAAAATCTTAACCCATTTTTGGATTTTGAAAGCGAGAGGGTAATTGAACCTTTGCTTGGTGTGTTTGGGAGAAAACTTTGAGATAAAGGAGTATGCTCTTCACCCTTGTGGTGAAACAAAATCCTTTAACCTCATAAGTTGATCCAATTTTTGTTTAGATTGTTAGAATCCTTTAGCAGGCCTGCTCTTGAGCAATTAAGAGGAATGACTCAAGTGGGGACAAGCTTATTGTCGGCTATTCTGACCCACTATAATCTCAAGGCTATCAAGGACACAAAACCTTGGTAGATGTAGTGCTTGTCTTCGCTTGATGTGAGTACTTGTGGGATTGTGACCATGAGGAAAATGTTGAGCAAGAATGCTTAAGGTACTCTTGAGGTCGTGAGGTCCATTACTTGCCACAAGGTAAGGAGTCCCTTTGGAGAGCAAGAGGGGTACTATGAATGGAAGGCCTTATTAAGAACCATAGTTAGAGGCCACCCTATTTTTTTTCACTTAACTTCTTGGTGCAAGGATTGATCCAAGTGGAATAACCCGGATCACCCTAAGATTACTCACCATATGTGTTCCTTTCATTATGTCTTTGGCACTTCCATGACAAAGCCAATACCTATTGTGGGAAACCACTTTGTGTGAGGCAAGGGAGCATCAAGTGTGGGCCAAGTTGTTAAGTATTGAGCTTAGACTTTCTAGGATAGATATTACTTGAAGTGTCTTCGATTGTGTAATACCAATGTTAACATTCTTGAACATGTAAACAATCAGTAGCATTCATAAGTTTTTTCTATTTTGATATCACAAGTGTTTGTCTTGGCAAGGTTGCTTTTGCCCTTGTTTCAAGTGTTTGAAGACATGTTTGATCTCATACTGTTTGCAAACCTGTCAAATTTCTACTGATATTATGATTGAAATCAAAAACATCAACCCTTAGACTAAAAATTTTAATCAAACAAACTTGAAAACGTACATTTCACACAATTCTGGTCAAGTGTCGTGCAAACTAGCAATAGTATCTTCTGCTTTGAGGAGAAATATCACGTGATAGTTCATTTCTTCTAGATTATCGCTCGACCTGCCTGGAGTCTATCGCCTGGTTATTGTGAAGTCTATCACCTGGTGAAAGGTGAAATATCACCTGGTTAGCCTGGAAAGTGTCGCCTGAGAATTTTCTATTGTATACCTGATTTCAGTCATTTCGCAGTTGCTTTTAGTTGGCTAGGTCTTTATGAATTAACTTGTCTTGCTGCTGGAAGCCTATCTTTACCCTAAACTTCTATTTTAGGCCTCTAGGGGTAGTGTCATTCAATTTACAAAGTCACCTTGGGAAGAATTGTCAAGTTAGAAGATTATTCCTGTTGAGAAAGTATATCTCTAGAGTTGTTCGTAACATTCTTGGAGAATTCTAGTACTCTTTTTGTCTAAATCATTTCCATTCAAATTCAATTTTAGTTATACAATTTGGCTAAGTCTATCCTCCTGGTTCAAATGTGCAAAGATATTGATCCTTTGATTTAAGCACCTCTTTAACAGTGTTGGTAACGCCTTTTGTAATTTCTATCTTACCATCTCTTTTTGGACATTAGAGAACTTTAATTATCTTAGTTTGGTGTTGACACTTTGAGAGGTCACCTTATCATCAAGACTCATTTCCTTTCATGTCAGCTACAATAAGGTACCAAGTGAATCAAGGAAAATGACCCCCAATTGTCTTTAATCAGTTACCCTTAGTTAAGACTCGTCAACAGCGAAAGGGAAAAGAACCCATTTTTTATCAATCCCCTAAGAGGGAGTCTGAGGTTTGTTTCGACCCAAAGAGTAATCCCAATGAATTGAGTTCCTCTTTAGCACCTTTTTCATCAAATATGGACATGAGTTACACCATCATTAGACAACAAAGAGAAGTAATGAATCAAACTCTTAATGACATATTCCAATGACATAGGGGTGGCACGATGTCTGCTGGGTCTTCCTCTAATAGTCCACTTGGATCACCTCCAATCAACACAAGGTATCTAGATGCTCATCAACAAGCTGAAAGACATCATAGGAAATCTCACTCATGCACAGTCACAACATGAAGACCAAAACAATGAATCTGATGATGCTCATATCAATGCAGCTAATGTATCAAGACATTCAAGACAACCTTCTCCACTTAGAGACACCTCATGATACACAAGTGAGAGATTGAAGTGCATTGAGAGAAAAACAAGCCTTCTTGGATGAACAAGCTACTAAGGAAGAAAGGTTCAAACAATTGGAGGATGAGGAATGAGCTTTGCTAGACATAAGGAGAAGAGCCACACAAGAAGAACAAGATAGGCTCCTAGCGCAACAACTCCATAATCAATTCAACAATAGGGGTACCAATAGTGGAACCAAATCTCCACCATCTACTCCCTCACCAAGTCCAAGAGCTAGAAGAAGGTCAAGGACCCCATCAAGATCACCTAGTCCTAGAGGAAGAAGGACTTCTTGATATAACCAATGTAGGAGACAATCATCTCCTAGACATTCAAGACAACCCTCCCAATGAGCTCATCATGGCTCTCAACATGGAGGAAGTAATGCCAACTTTGGCACTATTGATTCCATGACAATGCAACAACTACCATCCTTCCAACAATATGTGTAGAAGTATGTGGAGCAAAATAAGGATCAGTTCTTGGAAAGTTTAATCAATAAGGGTGCAAAAGTCCCATACAACTTTGATGTGATAAAGATTAAGAAGCAAAACCCTTCAACTGATGAGGTGATTAAGAAAATGCAAAAGACTATGGAAAAAATCATGGCTCCTAAGAGTTCCTTCAACTTGGATTCCATATGTCCTAATCCCATTGACAAAAGTGTGGTTATGGTAGATTTTCCTATAAAGGTTGAAATCCCCACATATGACAAATATGATGGTAGTGGTGACCCCCATGACCATGTGTGATAGATCTATATCATGAGCTTTGACTCTCATCATAAGGACTCCTACCTTATGAGGTTATTCCTGAGGAGCCTTAAAGGCCAAGCTATGGAGTGGTTTACTAACCTTACCCCTCCTATCAAAACATTCAAAGAACTTGTTCAAAGATTTGTGCAACATTTTGCATATAATTTATCAAGGTCAGTCACCATGCTTGATTTGTGTAAATTAAAATAGAATCAAGGGGAACCCTTTGTGACATTTTTACAAAGATGGAGATGCTTATGTTCCAAATATTCTAGGACCATCCCTGAGGAAGAAAGGATTGATATCATCATGAGCAATCTAGTGCCAGAATTAAGATATGAAGTTAGAAAAATGGTCTTTAATTCTTTTGACACTATGGTAGAAACTGCATGTCGCATCGAGGATGCTCTAAAAGAACAAGGTATTTTGGCCAAACAAAGTAACAACAAAAATGGCCAAAACAATAACAATAACAATAAGGATAAAAAGAACTCATATTGGAACAAAAATAAGCATGTAGTCAATGATGAAGTTGTTGACTCTCCACAACCTAAGGAACAAGGAGTTCTTAATTTATCTAATGTAGTTCAAGCTATGAAGCTATAGACATCCTTAGACCAACAAGAGCACAAGTCCAAGTATCACGATAAATCTAAGTCAGGAAAGAGGCAATTCACTAAGCTTGGAGACTCTTATGTAGACATTTTTAAGACCTTGATTGCTCATAATTTGGCACAACCTCAAGATCCTACAAAGTTTCACATACCGGATCCCAAACCTTATTGGTGGAATGAGAAGGCTTACTGTGTATACCACAATGGGATTGGACATGACATTGAAGGTTTTTTTAAACTCAAACATCTTGTTCAAGACCTTATTGAGAATGGGAAATTACAAGTTGATGGGTTGACCACAAACGCAGACCACAAGGCATTTAAGGAGCCCTTACCTAAGTATGAGAAAGGGGATACTTCTACAAACAAGAATGGCAAGGCCGCAATCAATTATACCTATACAGCTACAAAAAATGTCATTAATATGCTTGAGGTTGTGGACAATGATGTCAACATGATGAGAGGGAATGATCCCTATGACTATGATGTAAGCTTACCTCCAATATTTGATGAAAGACCCATTGTTGTGCTTAGAGGTCCTCAATCTTGAAGCTCATCTCAACCTCTCAATGTTGTTACTAAGGGTCAGTCCCAAGGTCCTATTATCATTAGAGATCCTAATTCTAGCAAATCTAAGCAACCAATGTCCAAAAGTGTTCCTCCCAAATCTGCAGTTGGTCCGGATATGAGTTACAACCTTGTTGATTAGTTACAGTGAACGCCAGCATAGATTTCCATTTTTGAGCTCTTAGAATTGTCTCCTAGACACAAGCATGTCCTTGAGGATGCTTTGCGTGTAGCCAATGTCCCTAATAATATAGATGTTGACCAATTCCAAAACATGGTCAACCACCTTGCTAGCCCACATTACCTTACATTTTCTAAAGAAGACGATAAAGCCTTGAGCCATCCACATAATCTTACCCTTCACATTGAGGTCATGATCCATAAAACTCATGTTAGGTGTTTGTTGATAGATGGGGGTGTTGGGCTCAACATTTGTTCTCTAAGTCTTTTGAAAAACCTGGGTTACTCAGAGCATGCCATAGATACCAGAAAGAAAATTACTAGCAAAGCCTATGATGACGCTGAGAGAAGTTCTAAGGGGTTAGCTATTCTTCTAGTCAGAATTGGTCCTATTGAAAAGGACATTTTGTTTCAAATCATCAATGCTAGTCCTCTAGCATACAACATCCTACTAGGTAGACCATGGATTCATGACATGCAAGCAGTACCATCTACCTATCACCAATGTGTCAAGTTTCCATACAATGGTGTAGAAGTCTGCATACTAGGTGATAGTACCTTATCTATTAATGCGATTTTAGTAGGGGCCCATGTTCCCTTAAATAGAGAAGCGGACAATTTTGGGATAGCTCTTGAGCAATGTAAGGATAAATTCAAGTCCATAGACCTTGGTATGGGAGGATATCAAATTGACTCCTTTAAAAAATTACCAATTTCACCTAGGTCCTATGGTAAACCATCACAAGAGATGCATCCTTTGTCTTCAACCATGACTCTATTTGATACTTTTGTAGAGTCTTTAGTACCTATTCAGGATGAGAAAGAAGAGGTGGTTGTTAGAGACTGGATATACAGAGAAGAAAAGTACCTACATAATGAAAATTTTTCTCCATCTCCTAAGACTTATGGGAGAGGATACACATTGGTCACCAACATGGGCTACCTAGGTCATGGCCCTCTCAGTCACAGATTAGATGCCAAGGCTGAACCACTCAACCATGCTCTTTTTGGTCATAGGACTAGGTCAAAAATTGGCCTGGGGTTTGATAATGGAAAGAAAAAAAGTGGTCCTATCCTAGCTGTGATAGATAGTGACAGTGACTCAGATTATACACATAATCTCCAAAACCAACAAGACATGACTGATGATTGGGTGCCTTCCACTAATCTCCTTTGGGGGGATTTAGATGATTTAGCAGTTGAAAATACAGACACTAGAGAAGGTGCTACCCTTCACAATCTTGAAGCTTCTACATCAAGGCATCCTAAGCCTTCTTGGTGTAAACATCCCAGCAAAGATTCAGAAATAGATTCGCATGAGTTTGAGTGGGACTCTCTTTCAAATGGAATAGTTGATTTGGACATGGATGTTGTCCACACCTATAGTACTCAACCCGATGTGACCAACAAACCTAGTGTATGACTAGAGGATTGGACTCCTCAAATTGCCTTAGTGGATGACGCTTCATTTGGTAAGAAAAGCCCTAATTTAGGTATCTTAGAGGGAGACTTGACAGATCTTAACTATGTGATCACTGAGATAATACCTTTTGTATCAATAATGTTGAACCAGTCATTGACCTACCCCTTGTTAATCATCATTTGATTGATTGGTCACAACTTTTTCAAGAGCCTCAGCTCCTCACTTTTCACAATGACTATGAAATAGCTTGCTACCTAAATGCTCTTGAACCCATAGTCTCTTCCACCAGTGAACCTACAACAAGTATGACGGAGCCAGATATTAAGTACCTTAGTCACAAAATAAAAGAAAAGAAAAGAAATAGAAATGGTTCTAATGGTGAAAACCACTATGTGGCGGTGTCAGAACCCAAAAAAGTAAAAAGAAAGGACATATCCAAAGGTGAAAACCTCTTTGAGGCACCTAAAGATGGGGTACTTAATAACCTATGAAGTTATTTCCAAGATAGGTCATCAGTTCTTATCGAGCCTACACAACCAGTAAATTTGAATACAGAAGAGGCTCCACGGGTGATTCATCTAGCTCAGTCTCTGTTAGTGCAAGAAAAAGAGGCATACACAAAGTTCTTACAAAAGAAGAAAAACAATTTTGCTTGGACATATTCAGACATGCCAGGGCTTGACACTAATCTCATTATGCATCACTTATCTATAGCTCTAGGAATTAAACCAGTAAAATAGAAGTTGAGGAAAATGCACCCTCACATAGCTCTCCTTGTTAAGGCTGAATTAGAAAAGCTCTTTATAGATTTTAACAAAGCTTGCCCAAAGGATGACTTTCCACTCCCTAACATAGACATGATAGTGGATATGATTGCGGGCTATGAGATATACTTTTTAATGGATGGTTTTTCCAGTTATAACCAAATAAAAATAGCTCTTGAGGATCAAGAAAAGATAGCCTTCACATGTGCATGGGGAACCTATTGTTGGAACATCATGCCATTTGGATTAAAAAATGTAGGAGCCACATACCAAAGAGCTATGACCACAATATTCCATGATATGATGCATAAAAATATGGAGGATTATGTGGATGATACTTTGGCCAAGTCTAAGCAAAATGATACACACCTAAAAGATTTGGAAGTAATTCTAGATTGAATGGAGTAGTTTCAGTTAAGATTGAATCCAAAAAAGTGTGCCTTTGGGGTTACCTCAGGTAAACTTCTAGGATTTATAATTTCAGCCAAAGGAATAGAGGTGGATCCTGAAAAGGTTCAAGCTATATTAAATATGCCACCTCCTAAGAACATTAGTCAGATGAGAAGTCTTCAAGGATGACTCCAATCCATATGGAGGTTTATTTCATAGCTTGCAAATAGAGCACAACCATTCAACAAGACATTGCATAAAGGAACCACATGTTCCTGGAATGAGGATTGCCAAAAGAGCCTAGATCAAATAAAGCAATACTTGGCTAATCCTCCAATTTTAATGCCTCCTATCCCAGGAAAACCATTAATTTTGTACATCTCAACAACAGAATCTTCCTTGGGGGCATTGCTGGCTCAACTTGATGATACTGGGAAGGAAAGAGCCATCTACTACATTAGTCGTACTCTAGTATCTTATGAGATCGATTATAATAGTATTGAAAAGTCTTGTCTTGTAGTAGTGTTTTCTTCCCAAAAGTTGTGACACTACATGCTTGCCCATACTATACATCTCATTGCAAAAATTGATCCTCTTAAGTATTTGCTTAGTAAGGCTACTCTCATGGGTAGACTCGCTAAGTGGATGATGGTTTTGTCAGAATTTGATATAGAGTACATTGAGCGTAAGGCTATAAAGGGGAAAGCTATTGTAGATCAACTTGTTGATTTCCCAGTCAAGGATAGCATGCCTATTCAAGTAGAATTCCCAGATGAGCACATAATGTACATGACCACATGTACTTGGAAAATGTTTTTTGATGGCTCAAATATGCAAAATGAATCAAGAGCTGGAGTATTGTTTATTTATCCTCATGGGTGCAACATACCTAAGTCTTACAAAATTCTTTTCCCATGCACAAATAATATTGTAGAATATGAGGCTCTAACCAATGGACTTAAGTTGGCTATTGAGTGGAATATAACAGAGTTACATGTCTTTGGGGATTCACAATTGATAATCAACCAAGTAAATGAAGAATACCAAACTAAGGATGATAATCTGATACCTTACAAAAGGATGGTTGATTCATTGCGATGCTATTTCACATTTGTGACATTTCAACAGGTCCCTAGAGCAGAATGTTAGATTTGATAAGCATCAAATCTTCTCAAGAACACCTGCATGCAAAGACTGCTACAAGAATGAAGACAGAAGAGAAGGCAGAAGCTATGGCGGCCAAAAGGCCAGAGACTGCAAAACCATGTTGCAAGAAAATAATCTTCTATTAACAATGATGAAAATAATACAATCTCCTTATTGAAATGAAAGAAGTGAATCCTTATAAAAGGAAACACGAAACCCTAAAGGCTAAAACCCTAAAGAATTATTAAGCGCCTAAGTGAAACTTAAGCCTAGAGTATGATAAACTAATAATTAAATGATTTAATTATTAGCTAACATAAGACTACTCTAACACCCCCCCTTAAGTGTAACTTAGGGAGAAGCAAAAAAAGCTAAACTACTGCAGAAAGCAGGAAAGATGGGTCCCGGCAACTAGGCCTGATCAGGTACCCAAACATAAAGCAAAAGATGTCCCAGAGAAAGGAACAAGAAGAGAGCAAGAAAATCCTCTGAAGCATGTCTGAAAACTCTGTCAGAAGATACTGCTGGAACCCCCACTGAAGTGCATGACTAGGTAGAGAAGACAAGTGTCTGAAGAGCTGATCAATCGAACCAGGAAGCAATAGAACCAACAGGTGAACCCCCCCATAATGATGAACTGGGAGAGGTGACAGGAACACTGAAATGCAGTACCAGAAACAGCTGCAGAAGAAGAACCAGGAACACCAAAAGTGCAACAGAAGCACACACACAGGATAAAGGGCGGTGTCATAGACACAGTCTACATGGGCTAATGTCGTGGAAGGTACGCTCACTTGACAAGAGTGGATGCGCCTATAGTGGCAAATGCATCAGAATCCCCCCATGGCACTTTATAACTGAGTGCGAATACTAAAACTGAACCAGGTGAAAAAAATCCCAGAAATGCAGAAGAGGGCACTTTATCTCAGTGCGTTTACAGAACAAAGATGCATCAGAAAGAGCATGCAAGCGCAGAAGTCAGAAAAGAAGAGTGCACTAAGAAACCAGAAGAAGAGATCCCCGGACCTGTAGAACCAAGCACACCACCAGAGGGCATAAACTGCATAACTCAGAGGAGTGAAAACTTGGAGCAGAATCTGGAAGAAATACCTCTGCCACTGAATAGTACACAGAACCAGCTTTCCGACGATATCTTGTTTGCCGAAAAAGGAGTCCGGATGAGCCAGATATGACTCCCGGAAGGCAAAAAAAGACATCAGACTTCAACAGCAAAAAAAGCTATTGAAATGGTAGAACCCAAAACCCTAACCTCCTTCATCGGAAAGAGCTCGGAAAGAGCTTTCCGACAATATAAAGAAGTCAGAAAAAGGCCCCCGTATGCTCCAGATACGGCCAAAAAACCCAGCTACCCCTAGAAAAAGCTCTAAAAGGACAAAAAAATAACTTTTTTAAGCCCCGGGGGCTGGAATTACAAAGCCCCTGGGCGCATGGCGCACACAGGGGGCTAGAGCCGGAGCTCCCGGTCACTCGCGTGACCACGGCGGAGCGGAGCGGGGCCGAGAGGCGGCGCTGGTGCCGGCGGTGGGCGGGCCGGCGGAGCGGTGCTGGGGCCGTCGGAGCGGAGCGGGGCGGTGGCGGAGCCGGGGTGGGCGGCAGCTGGGCGGGCCGCGGGTGGCGCGGTGGCGGGGGCCGTGGCTGCTGCAGTGGCGGGGGCCGCGGCTGCGGTGGCCGCTCGGGCGGTGGCCGCGGCTGCGGTTGCTGCTGGGCGGCGCGGGGGTGGCCGCTGGGCGGCGCCCCCAAAAATGTTTTTTTTTTTTTAAAAAAAAAATCGCCGTTGGTACCCACCTCGGAGTGCGTGCCAGGGCCGTACGGCTCTGGTATGCAAAAAAATTTTGCCTCAGATGCCACTGTGTCCAAAATGGACAAGTTTTATATGGATTTAGGGGTTCTTGGGCCTTCCGGACACAATGGTGGTGTCCGTTTTTGCCCAAGGTGAGCCAAATTTTGGCTCCCCCCTAGATCCACAAAATAAACTTCTGAAACCCTCTGTGCTTCAATAAAACTCGAACAGCCAGCAGCAAGATGGCTCTGATACCATGTTAGATTTGATAAGCATCAAATCTTCTCAAGAACACCTGCATGCAAAGACTGCTACAAGAATGAAGACAGAAGAGAAGGCAGAAGCTATGGCGGCCAAAAGGCCAGAGACTGCAAAACCATGTTGCAAGAAAATAATCTTCTATTAACAATGATGAAAATAATACAATCTCCTTATTGAAATGAAAGAAGTGAATCCTTATAAAAGGAAACACGAAACCCTAAAGGCTAAAACCCTAAAGAATTATAAAGCGCCTAAGTGAAACTTAAGCCTAGAGTATGATAAACTAATAATTAAATGATTTAATTATTAGCTAACATAAGACTACTCTAACACAGAAAACAAGGCTACAGATGCTATGGCTACATTAGCTTCACTTCTTCAATTGGAACAACATGAATCAAGATTTGAATTCCTGGTGGAAGAGCTACATCATCCCATCTTTGACTCCTCTAAAAGCCACATCATTTGTACCTTGGTCACTCATGAGTCTTCCTGTTGTGGTGCTATCTATTCATATCTTTGTGATGGCATCATTCCCGAATCCTTTAATCACTCTGAAAGATGAAACCTCATCCATAATGCCTCTCACCATACCCTTATCTCTGGTGGTCTGTATAGGAGGGGTTTAGATGGGACTCTTCTTAGGTGCTTGGAAAAGGATGAGTCCGACCGAGCATTAGTTGACATTCATGAGGGCATTTGTGGAGGACATTCCAATGGTCTTGCCATGGCCTGAAGGTTGTTTAGGGTGGGGTACTATTGGCCCACAATGCAGATAGATGCTATAGCTTTTTCCAAATCATGTGAAAAGTTTCAAAAACATGGAAACCTGATTCATGCTCCAGGTAGGGAGCTTATTCCTTCTATTTCTCATTGGCATTTCAATGCTGGGCCTTTGACCTTGTTGGGCAGATTCATCCCAACTCATTAGGTGGACACAAATTCATTATTACTACTACTGACTACTTTACCAAATGGGTAGAATTCATTCCACTATCCATTGCTTCAAGAAAGATGATCTCTTTGTTCATATTGAATCACATCATTTGTTAGTTTGGGATACCTTCTGAGATAATCACTGACAATGGAGGTCAATTCAAAAATAAGGACCTTACACACCTCTACAAGAAATTTAAGATTAAATAGCATTGGTCATCCATTTACTTCCCACAAGGAAATGGACAAGCAAAGGCCTCTAATAAGACCATTCTTAAGATTCTCCATAGAACAGTTCACAAGAATGGTCAAGACTAGCACTTATAGATCAATCCAGCCTTATGGGCCTACAGAACAAGTATTTGTACTCCCATAGGGGCTACTCCTTTTTCCCTCACTTATGGTGCTGACATAGTATTACCTTTAGAAGTTGAGATTCCTTCACTTAGAGTCTCTCTCAAAGGTTTGATTATAGATGAAGATTATCATGCCATGAGATTGCAAGAATTGGAACTTCTTGATGAGAAACGTAGAACATCTTTTGATCACATGAGAATCTACCAAAAGCGTATGTCCAAAGTATTCAACAAGGTTCACCCTAGAGAATTTCAAGTAGGAGATCTTGTCCTATGTGAGAATCCTAAGAACCAACAATATTGAGAACAAAAGGGAAAATTTGAACCTAATTGGCTTGGACCATACATTATTACTGTTGCTTTTGGGATAGGTGCTTACTTGCTATCTGATGAATAGGGAGAACAGCTCCCTAATCCTATTAATGTTTTGCACCTCAAGAAGTTCTATTCATGATGTCCATTCTATCTGTGGGCATCCTTTGTACATACTTATTGATCCTGAAAAAAGTCAAAAAAAAAAATTTCATATATGATGCTGAAAAAATCCTAAAAAGCATATAAAGTCCTGAAAAAATATAAAAAAATCAAAAATGCAAAAAATTCAAAAAAATAGAAAAAGTGCCTTGGTGAAAACCTAGAAATGGGTGCCTTGGTAGCAAAAATACAAAAAATTGAAAAACAAAAAATTCTCCAAGTGTTAAAAACCTGGAAATAGGCACTACTTGAGGCCTTTGCACCCTTGTCTTTTAGCATGCATCCTCGACACTTATCCATTCTCCATCATGCCTTGACCTTATTTGACTTGGTCTAGAATTGGTCTTTGTCTAGGGGGCATACCTGTTAGCATAGGTCCTTTAGGTGCATTTGTCTCTTGGGACATTTCACAAACAGGTGTTTTTCAACAGCACCCCAAACTGTGTTTTTCAACACTACCCTAGCGTCGAGTGTTTCTCAACACTTATCAGATGTCTTACCTACCATTCTAAGTATGATGCGATATCACTCATTAGCAAATTTGATACTCAAAATTTGACTCTATGACCAACACACATGTACTTAAACACTCAACTCATTGAGACTATGTTGACTTTATTTTTCTTTGTGTGCTATCTATGAGGATTTCTTTGATGAGTGGTCTCTCCCTAAGAAGTTTTTGATGATGCATAGCTAGAAGACTGGGGGTATGAGAACATGTTTTATTTCTTTATCTGCTTGTGGGTATATTTCGTTGATCCTAAATAACATGAGTATTTATGCTAGGCTTACTTGACACTAGGGATTGACAAGGTATTATCCTTGACTATTTTGCGAGTGCATGCTTATAGCTACCCTGACTTTCATGTGTCTTGGTACAAGCATAATCTCCCCATAACAAACTTAGGTAATCTCACTGCACTAGTCATCTTGACCTACATGTCTTTGATGTCTAGGTGGGATTCCCACATTTCTATCTGATATAGATCATATTCATATACCCATAGTCACACTAGTGTGTATTGTATGATCTTACGATGCTACCAATAAAAGCTCGATGATGATAATTAGATGTCTATAAGTGTTGTGACCTTGCAAGTCAACCACTTTTCATAGTAGCTTGTATTTTTAGGGTCATGTTAGATTAGTTTTGCATCTTACATATGGAGAGAGCTCTCTTTGTCATCTTGCGTGGACCTATTGGTCAACTGTGCTCATCTTCCCTTTTCTCGATCATGTCTTTCACTCCTTATCTTTCATCACAACCTGTTCCTGTCATCACAAGGGGTTAATCATATCATCATATCTATATCTCAAAAATGTCATTTTCAGAAACATGAGTCTATATCATACACATGAGAATCAATCATACATCTATGAGAGAGAATATACATGAGTATTTATAACATACATTTTGAGAAAAATGAAAATACAATACATAAACTGATACATCCATCACAAGTGAGACATAAACACAAGATATATTGAACATCCAGTAATCTCATATATATCACAATGTCATCATACAATATACAATATGAGATCCCAAAATTTGGATCACAAAGTCTCATGATATGTCCAAAACATCTAAACCTAAGCCCTAAACCTAGGACTCGCTGCCACCATCCCAAGGACCTGGTGGTGGGGGAGGTGGTGCCGCATCTTGTACTACATCCAATCTACCCACTACTATTGAGTAGGAAGGAGCCCTCTGACCCACTGGTACTACCTATATGTAGAGACCATGGTAATATGTGGCCCATGCTACCTCTCTCTATCTCTCTACAAGAGCAACCTATAGGGCTCTCTCTCGCCACTCTGTCTCTACCCGCTGATTAGTGAGCTACTTCTCTCTAACTACTATGGTGATCCTAAGCTACTATATCTCAGCCTCTAGAGCTTGTATCCTGGCTCTCAATTCCTCCCCTCCTGTAGGATAATCTTGCTATACCTCTGCCTATCGGTGAGCTGGTCTTGCCTCATCCTCAAGGGTCACTGATCTCTATCCCCATGGCCATTTTTGGCCACTTGATCCTAATCCCTCCCCCCTCTCCATCACCCTCCCTCTCCCTCCATCCCCTCCCTCTTCATCTCCCCCATCATCCCCATCCCCACCCTAAGCTACTACCAGAGCATCAGGTACTGTGAAATGAGGGAATGGTGCCCTCCATCGCTCAACCCTATATGCTACATCAGATCCTGCATCAGCCATATTGAGAAGGTACTCCTAAGGCTCCCTCCTGATTCCATCTATCTCTGTAATGGCCATCTGATAGTCTAACATTGGTAGCCACCCATGTCCCTCCTCGTCCCTAGCCCTCACATAAGTGGTGGTCTTTGTTAAGACCCGCTGCTGCCGCCCAAACTGTCACCATACCCGAGTGATGCACAATCTCTTGACTATCTCTACATGTCATCCTACTAATGGCTAGTTGCATAACATGTAGCTCAGCTCATCCTCTGCATCCCCCCAACCCTCAACCTCCCTGTATGGTCTCCATGTGAAGGAGGTCATCTCATCCAGAATCTGCCTATAGTATGTCACATTCTCAGTATGGGCATGTGATATGAATCCTATGTATCTATATATGAATAGATATCTCCACTCTCTCGGCTAAACCCTGGGGTGCACCACAGTGATGTGCTTCCAAGCCCACACTTGTGCCAGGATGGCACCGCAAGCCCATGTCCAACCATCCTCATAGATGATCTCAGTAACTCATGATACATCTCTGCAAGTATGGCAAGTCCCCATGCCATGCGTCGAGGTCTACCTACCAAATCCACCAGTAGCCTACCCTAGCCGAGTGGGAATCCCTTCTAACTACGATTAGTCATCAGGGCCTGTGAGATGATGGATGCAACAATACAAGGGACTGGGAAGTCTCTACCAAAATCATCAATCAATCTATCCTAGCTCACATGACGATCCAGGATAGTGACGTCCTAGAACATAGCTTGTATCGTCTGTCATCCCTCAGTGGTGTCATAATCATAGTACACATGTGCCAGCAGACAATCATGTTAGTTTTTCATTAAATAATTATATCTTAAAGCATGAGTTTACTCACTAGCTCTCCATGACATGGTACTCAGAGAATCTGATAGACGTCCTCTAGTGTGATGGATGCCTCTCCTGTGGGAAAGTGGAAGGTGTTGTGCTCACTATGCCATCTCTCGGCAAGAGCAGTCAACAACCCATGATCAGCCTAGATATATGGGAACCGCACCAAATATCTAAATCCCATCACCCTCAAGTCAACCTTGCCCAGATCATCAAGATCTTGAACGCACTTCAGCCCCACCACCTTCGGTGCTCTAATGAGTAATGCTGGAAAGTGCTCCTGCAAACCATTAAACCAAGCCAGATGTCAGTACATATCATGATGAATGTCTAAAAATCAGTACAAGACATATACAATGTAAACTTGTCTAGACCCATGTCATTTTTTGCTCAAAAATACTTAAAAATATCAAATTTTTAACTTGGGCAATACTGCTTTTGGGACAAGTGTCATGTGACACTTCTTCCTATAACAGTGTGATATACCTTTGATTGTGTGATACTTCACCCGGTATTGTGCAATAGTTCACCATTTATCATGCAATACTAGTGTCTACGCACGTGCGATACACTTGCGACCCATGAAGTATCGCACAATATTTCTCTCTAAAGGGGCCAATACTTCTAAAGTATTGCGTGATATATCGCCTAGTTCTTGAAAATTGAAATTTGAAAGTTTTTCAAAAAACATGCTAAATATCTTAAATGCTCATTAATGACACAAAAAAAAGTGAAGTTTTTTTGAAAACTCACCGGGGTAGCATAGTGTGGAGGCCGGTTGTGCAACCGACCATGCTCAAACTGATGCCTATGGATGGGAATCACTGCTTGCTGGGCCATTTTCTCTATCTAAGCTCTCAAAATTCTCAAAATGGCTAAATGATAAATGATTTTGAAAATGACACTTTTTGCCCCTTATATAGCATTTTGACTTTTTGACCTAATTTTCAAAACTCCTCAGAATTGTGCAAAAATTGTACCCCTAGCTAATTTTGATGTCTTGGATCCATTTTCAGACTCAAAATCAAAATCTAAGTTAATCTTGATAGTCAAAATTGCATTTCAAAAATTTCACCCTCATCTACATAGTTGGTTGACCATTTGAGGCCTAATCCTTTGATCTTTGTTGGGGTATCTTCATTTCTTCACCCTCATCTCTTTCAAACTCCTAGTTTATCATTCATTATCACTCACTTCATTTCTCTAAGGTTTGACTTAATTTTTATCCTCTATCTTTTCCATTCAAAATTAGTCAACCTGGGGCATGTCTTCACTGCTTGATGGTTATCCTATTATGATTTCTAGTGCTTTGATCAAGTTTATCAATTTCTTGTTCTCCTCTACATGATTTTGATTTTGATTCTGAGGGGGCAGTACCTATCAGCTTTAATCTTTGATTCAGCTTTATCATTCAGCTCAGCTTGAGATTCTTATTTTTAGACTTGATTATCACCTAGCAGCGACAGTGGTGATTTTGTCTTTCAATTTTTATCTCCTATTTTTCAGACTTGATTATTGCCTAGTAGTGACGGCAATAGTTTTGTCTAAAGGCTTGATTTGCACCTAGCAGCAATGGTGTTGGTCTTGTCTTTTAGCTTTATGCTTATCTTTGTCCTGGTGTGTTCCCAGAATGATCACACATCTGAGTTGTTTTTTGATCCCAAAATGAACCCACATTTCAATTTTTCTTTGACTGCACGTGTTCCAAAAATGATCACACATTAGTCAAAGAGGGGCAAATGTATGCACCCTAAAATGGTTGCCTAGACTTTGGGCCCCCATTCAGCAATTTATCAAATCCCTGAATCAATATTTTCAAAAATCAGCCTTTTATCAATTATATCAATTTTCCTTGATCAAATCCTATTTTATCTTTTTCGATTATTTGCCTTGTGCTAACCATTTTATCCTAAAGTCTTTATTTATTCAAAAGGAACATTTCCTCCCCTTTTAATAAATAAAAATCCCCCACTTTTCCTCTTATCCTAAGTTGCACAAATAAAGCATTATTCATATTTTATAAAAAGGGAAAAAGTACTTTTTGTCTCATATGAACACAAAAGTCAACTCTTATTTTCTCATTGGAGGATATTTGTGCACATGGATTGCTCCTCTTTGATGCTCCACCATTGATTAAATCTTTTTCCTCTTAATCTCCAAGGTCCATTCCTTTTCATTTCCTATAAAAGAAGAGCTCTCTTCCTCATTTGCAAATCATTCATTTTTATGCTAACTTTATGTTGCAAGTTTTCTAGGTCATTTGGAGCTCTTTGAAGACTTTCTTGCATCCAAGCTTTGAAGACATTGTTGTTTCATCTCATTTAGCTTATTTTCATAGTTGCATAATCATGGCATTCTTAGTATAGACTTTCTTTATGCAATCTCACATAGTCTAAATAGGAAGGATTTGTAACACTTGTATTTTCCTTTCATAGTTTAGTTGCATTGTACTTTCATTTTCATAGATTAGTTTGCATCTTCACTCTTAGCTTACTTGCATTGCATTGCATTTGATTCTTTGAGGATATTGGCATTCTTTCCCTTCTCTTCAGTTGAATCTCTCATTGTATGTTTGACTAGCAAGGTCATTAGCTTAATAGCTCTAGCTAAGAGCAATTTTACAATCTTGCAACTCGATACATAGAGAGCTATGGATCAATTTTTGAGACCTCATTCTTGAGTATTCTTGATTGTAAAGATTCATAGAAGTGCACTACTTTTGTGTGTACATAGGCCAATTCAAAATAGCTTCAACCTTTTCAGGATCCATCTTCAAACCATCAGTTGAAATAGCAAATCCCAAATACACAATCTCCTCTTTCATGAATGAGCACTTTTTTAGATTTATCAACAACTTTTCCTCTTTCAATCTCTACAAAACTTGTCTAACATGAAACAAATGTTCTTCTCTAGTCTTACTAAATATTAGAATGTCATCAAGATATACAATCACAAACTTACCCAAGAATTTATTCAAAACTTCATTAATTAGCCTCATAAAAGTACTTGGTGCATTAGTTAAACCAAAATGCATAACCAACCACTCATACAAACCTTCTTTTGTCTTGAAAGTAGTTTTCCATTCATCACCTTCTCTGATTTTGATCTAATTATACCCACTTTTCAAATCAATTTTGGTGAAATACTTTGCTCCAATCAAACTATCCATTATGTCATCCATTCTCAGTATAGGAAACTTATACTTCACTATTATCTTATTGATTGCTCTGGAATCAGTACACATTCTCCATTCTCCATTCTTCTGAGGTGTCAATATAGTAGGTACTACACAAGGACTCAAACTTTCTCTGATCAAACCTTTCTCCAGCAACTCTTGAATCTATTAGTTCAATTCCTGATTCTCAATAGGTGTCAACTGATGATGTGCCTTATTTGGTAAACTAGCTCCAGGGATTAGATCCATACAATGATCAATGCTTCTTTTCGGTGGAACCATCAGGTACATTATCAGAAATGATATCACTATAAATGGTGAGTAACTTATCAATCTCCTTAGGGACATTATCATTTGTTTTCTTACTTGGGTTGTTAGGGATCACAGAGAAACATACATCATTCTTCTTTAAAGAGTTAACAAACGTTCTTCCCTCCATCAAACAAACTTTCACAGATGTGCAAACATTACTAATAGGTTCTTCCATCAATGGTAACAAGATTTGTTTCTTTCCATCAGCCACAATAGTATACTTATGCAATCTCCCATCATATATAGCATGTCTATCATATTGCCAAGGTCTACCCAACAAAATATGACAACAATCCATAGGCATTATATCACATAACACCTTATCATAGTACTTTCCAATCTTCAAATTCACATAACATTGTTCACTTACCAAGAGTGTATGCTCATCTTTGATCAATGAAATTTGATAGGGCTTCAGATGTACCAATCTTTCCAACTACAATTTTGTGACCATCTCCTCAGATGCTAGATTTTCTGAGCTACCACTGTCAATGATTACCTTCCAAACTTTATCAAAAACTCTACATCTGGTCTTGAATAAACTTTTCCTTACTAGATCTTCCTTCTTGCTTTCATTCCACAGTGCTCTCCTTACCATCAAGTTATTTTCTTTCTCAGGTTCATTCACTGACTCTTCTTGCACCAAATCATTTCTACTGCTACCATTCTTCTTACTAGCATGTGTACATTTGAAAGATCTATGTCCTTCTTCTCCACAATTGTAACAAGTTCCTCGGAAACTTCCTCTGCCATAACCACCGCAGTAGTTACTGCCTCTACCTCTAGATGAACTTTCACCTTTCCACTCGGTCTTGCCTTTGTCCAGATTTGTCTTTTCTAGTTCAGATCTACCATTTTCACCATTAGATCTAGCTCTTCCTCTAGGGAATCTACCACCTCAACTTCTTTTCCTTTGCTCATGTCTCTTGTTCAATTTCTCCTCCGCCTTCGATGAAAATTGACAAGCCTCTTCCATTTTCTCCAACTTGACCATACTAATTTCCTCTTGGATGGAAACTCTCAAACCATTTAGGTATCTACCAATTCTTTTCACATCATCTTCATCATGTCTAGATCTGATATCTAATCTATAGAATTCCTCAGTATACTCCTTTACTGAGCTATCTTTCTACCTCAAACTTTGCATTCTCTGAACTAGGTTAATCTAATAATCACAAGGTAAGAAGTTTCCTTTCAATTTGTTCACCATTTTATTCCATACCTTGATTTTGTCTTTGCCTTTCCTCTTCCTATCCAACTGCAGATGTTCCCACCATAAGGATGCATGACTTTTCAACTTTGTGCTTTCAATCTTCACCTTCTTGTCTTCAGGAATGTTTTCATACTCAAAGTACTTTTCCATCTCGGTGATCTAGTCCACCAATTCATCAGAATCTAGCTTTCCACCATACTCAGGAGGATTGAAATGTCATGTTGAATTTAGACTTGTAAAAGCCTTCAAAAATATTTCTTTACCTTGATCCATAATAGGTGCAAGTTCTACATTCGCATGTTCTTCCTCAACTTCATCATCACTAACATCTTCAAGATGTCTGCCTCTTTCTTCTCTGGGCTGTTTCAACAACTTCTAACCTAGCAGCAATCTGCCTTAGCGTATCTATCAATCCTGGATCTGCATCTCACCTCGCATGAACCATCTTAACAACCATCTACAATTGTAGGTTAGATCGCAATCTGCTACCCCACAACAATCAACTAGGGCTTCAAGAGGAACCTACAAACCTAGATCCGCAGACCTAGATCAAGATCTCACCTCACTTTGATACCACCTGATGCAAGGCATGGAGCAAGAGGGGCCAAATAATGGCACACCCTAATGATCCAAGCCTTCTCAACACATGCAGAAGCAAACAAACATAATAGTGAGAGAGAATGCAAAGGCTTTCATATATTTCATCAAATAGGACCATACATGCCAGGTTGTAAGGCCTTCCCAGTTATGGCTTGATATTACAATAAATTCAGAAGTCCTCAAACATGTGAGGATCTATCAAAACCTCTAATTCTATCTTCTACTAAAACTCCTATCCAAAACTACCTTCTAAACTACAACCAAACAACTACATTTATACAAGAGTCTACCGAACTGATTCGGCCTTCAGATCCATAATCAATGGAAGGAACAGTCAAATTTGGGACCACACGCTTCCTAATGATGGATTCCAACATTAAATTTATGACCCAACATAAATGCACAAGTCGGCCGCAACAAAAACAAAACAAAACCCATCGATGACCAAAGATAACCGAGCATCAAACAAGCAACATCGAGCGCCAGTGAAACAACCGACCGCCCAGGAGATAACCGACCACACTCGGTAACCAAATGAAACCTACCAACTACCAACCAACTTGGTCAAAGTAGGAACCGAGCAACACAGACAAACTCCAAATTGTTTTTGGTGACACGGGATTGCCAAGGACCCGAGATGCTCCTGCATTACAAATTTTTAGCTACGAACACTGTATTGACTTCCTTTCTTTTACCAATCTTTGGTCATCTGTATCTTGAGAAGAGAGGCTCTGTTTTTAAAGATTCGGGGTATTTTTTGGTTCATCTCAATGAGATCTTCATTTTTGAGACCACTTTCACCAGATTTGGAAATGGTCAAATTTTTAGCTACGAACATTGTACTAAGTTTATTGCTTTGACCAAAGCTTGACCATTTGTATCTTGAGAAGAGAGGCTCCATTTTTCAAGATTCAAGGTTTTTTTTGGTTCATCGTGACAAGATCTTTGATTTGAGACCACTTTAACAAGATTTGGAAATGATTAAATTTTTATCTACGAGCACTGTACTTGCTTTCTTTTACCAAACTTTGACCTTTCGTATCTTTAGAAGACAGGCTCCATTTTTCAAGATTGTGGGAGTTTTTTGGTTCATCTTGATGAGATCTTCAAATTGAGACCACTTTCACCAGATTTGGAAACGGTCAAATTTTTAGCTACGGACATTGTATTGACTTCATTGCTTTGACCAAACTTTGACCATCTGTATCTTGAGAAGACAGGCTCCATTTTTCAAGATTCAAGGTGCTTTTGGGTTTATCTTAACGAGATCTTTGATTTGAGACCACATTCACTAGATTTGGAAATGGTCAAATTTTTAGTTACGAACACTGTACTGACTTCCTTGCTTTGACCAAACTTTGACCATCCGTATCTTTAGAAGAGGCTCCATTTTTTGAGATTCAAGGTATTTTTTGGTTCATATCGATGAGATCTTCAATTTCAGACCACTTTCACCAGATTTGGAAATGGTGAAATTTTTAGCTACGAACACTATACTAAGTTCCTTGCTTTGACCAAACTTTGACCATCTGTATCTTCAGAAGAGAGGCTCTATTTTTTAAGATTCAAGGTATTTTTTGGTTGATCTCGATGAGATCTTTGATTTGAGACCAATTTCACAACGTTTAGAAATGGTCAATTTTTTAGCTACGAACACTGTACTAACTTTTTTGCTTTGACCAAATTTTAACTGTCAGTATCTTGAAAAGAGAGGCTCCATTTTTCAAGATTCAAGGTTTTTTTTTGGTTCATCTTGATAAGATCTTCGATTTGAAACCACTTTCACCAGATTTGGAAATGGTCAAATTTTTAGCTGTGAACACTATACTGACTTCCTTGCTTTCACAAAACTTTGACCATCCGTATCTTGAGAAGAGAGGCTCTATTTTTCAAGATTAAAAATGTTTTTTAGTTCACCTCGACGAGATCTTCGATTTAAGACCACTTTCACAAGATTTGGAAATGATCAAATTTTTAGCTACACATACTATACAGAATTTTTTACTTTGACCAAACTTTGACCATCCTTATCTTGAGAAGAGAGGCTCCATTTTTTCAAGATTCTACGTATTTTTTGGTTCATCTTAATGAGATCTTCGATTTGAGACCACTTTCACCAGATTTGGAAATGGTCAAATTTTTAGCTATGAATATTTTATTGACTTCCTTGATTTCACCAAACATTGACCATCCATATCTTCAGAAGAGAGGCTCCATTTTTCAAGATTCAAGCTATTTTTTGGTTCAATTTGACGAGATCTTCAATTTCAGACCACTTTCACCAGATTTAGAAATGATCAAATTTTTGGCTACGAACAGTGTACTGACTTCATTGATTTGACCAAAGTTTGACCATTCGTATCTTGAGAACAGAGGCTCTTTTTTTCAAGATTCAAGGTGTTTTTTAGTTCATCTCAGCGAGATCTTCAATTTGAGACCGCTTTCACCAGATTTGGAAATGGTTAAAGTTTTAGCTACAAACACTGTATTGTCTTCCTTACTTTGATCAAACTTTGACCATCCGTATCTTGAGAAGAGAGGCTCCATTTTTCAAGATTCAATGTGTTTTTTGGTTTATCTCGATGACATCTTTGGTTTGAGACCACTTTCACCAGATTTGGAAATAGACAATTTTTTACCTCTGAATATTTTACTAACTTCCTTGCTTTGACCAAACTTTGACTGTCCATATCTTGAGAAGAGAGGCTCTATTTTTCAAGATTCAAGGTGTTTTTTGGTTCATCTTCATGAGATCTTCGATTTGAGACTACTTTCTCTTGATTTGGAATCAGTCAATTTTTTGGTTATGAATATTGTACTGACTTCAATTCTTTGACCAAACTTTGACCCTCTATATCTTGATAAGAGAGGCTTCATTTTTTAAAATTTAGGGTGTTTTTTTATTTATCTTGATGAGATCTTTGATTAGAGACCATTTTCACGAGATTTGGAAATGATCAAATTTTTATCTACGAACACTATACCGACTTCCTTTCTTTGACCAAACTTTGACCTTTCGTATCTTGAGAAGCGAGGCTCCATTTTTTAAGATTCAAGGTGTATTTTGGTTCATCTCGATGAGATCTTAGATTTGAGACCACTTTCACTAGATTTGAAAATGGTCAAATTTTTAGCTACGACTACTATACTGACTTCCTTGCTTTAACCAAATTTTGACTTTTCTTATCTTGAGAAGAGAGGCTCCATTTTTCAAGATTTGAGGTGTTTTATGGTTCATCTCAATGAGATCTCCAATTTGAGACCACTTTCACCAAATTTAGAAATGGTCAAATTTTTACCTACGAACGTTGTACTGAATTCCTTACTTTGACCATTCCTATCTTTAGAAGAGAGGCTCCATTTTTTAGGATTGAAGGTGTTTTTTGGTTCATCTCGACGAGATCTTTGATTTGAGACCACTTTCACCAAATTTGGAAATGGTTAAACTTTTAGCTACGAACACTGTACTAACTTCCTTGCTTTGACCAAAATTTGACCATTCGTATCTTGGGAAGAGAGGCTCCATTTTTTAAGATTCAAGGTGTTTTTGGTTCATCTCAATGAGATCTTCTATTAGAGACCACTTTCAGTAGATTTGGAATTGGTCAAATTTTTAGCTACACACACTAGACTCACTTCCTTGCTTTGACCAAAATTTGATCATCCGTATCTTGAGAAGAGAGGCTTTGTTTTTAAGGATTCAAGGTGTTTTCTAGTTCATCTTGATGAGATCTTTGATTTGAGATCACTTTCACCAGATTTGGAAACTATCAAATTTTTAGCTATGAACACTGTACTAACTTCAATGCTTTGACCAAACTTTGACCATCTGTATCTTCAGAAGAGAGGCTCCATTTTTCAAGATTCAAAGTTTTTTTTGGGTCATCTTAACAAGATCTTTGATTTTAGACCACTTTCACTGGATTTAGAAACTGTCAACTTTTTAGCTATGAACACTATACTGACTTCCTTTCTTTGACCAACCTTTGACCATCTGTATCTTGAGAAGAGAGGCTCCATTTTTCAAGATTCAAGGTGTTTTTTGGTTCATCTTGATGAGATCTTTGATTTGAGACCCTTTTCACCAGATTTAAAAATAGTTAAATTTTTAGCTACAAACACTATACTAACTTCCTTGCTTTGACCAAACTTTGATCATCTTTATCTTGAGAAGAGAGGCTCTATTTTTTGAAATTCAAGGTGTTTTTTGGTTCATCTCAAAGAGATCTTTGATTTGAGACCACTTTCACTAGATTTGGAAACAGTCAAATTTTTAGCTACAAAAACTATACTGACTTCCTTGCTTTCATCAAACTTTGACCCTCTGTATCTTATGAAGAGATGCCTCATTTTTTCAAATTTCAAGGTGTTTTTTTGGTTCATCTCGATGAGATCTTCAATTTCATACCACTTTCACCAGATTTGGAAACGGTCAAATTTCTAGCTATGAACACTGTACTGACTTCCTTGCTTTGACCAAATATTGCTCATCCATATCTTGAGAAGAGAGGCTCCATTTTTCAAGATTCAAAGTGTTTTTGGTTCATCTCGATGAGATCTTTGATTTGAGAATCCTTTCACGAGATTTGGAAATGGTCAAATTTTTAGCTACAAACACTGTACTGACTTCATTACTTTGACCAAACTTTGACCATCCATATCTTGAGAAGAGAGGCTTTGGTTTTCAAGATTCAAGGTGTTTTTTGGTTCATCTTGATGAAATCTTTGATTTGAGACCACTTTCACCAGATTTGGAAATGGTCAAATTTTTTGCTATGAACATTGTAGTGACTTCTTTGCTTTGACCAAACTTTGACCATTTGTACGTTGAAAAGAGAGGCTCTATTTTTTTAGATTAAATGTGGTTTTTGGTTTAGCTCAACAAGATCTTTGATTTGAGACCACTTTCACCAGATTTGGAAACAGTCATATTTTTAGCTATGAACACTGTACTGACTTCCTTTCTTTGACTAAACTTTGACTATCCATATCTTGAGAAGAGAGGCTCCATTTTTCAAGATTGAAGGTGTTTTTGGGTTCATCTCGACAAGATCTTCAATTTGAGACCACTTTCACCAAATTTGGAAACAGTCAAATTTTTAGCTACAGACACTGTATTGACTTCCTTGCTTTCACCAAACTTATACCATTCATATCTTGAGAAGAGAGGCTCCATTTTTCAAGATTCAAAATATTTTTTGGTTCATCTCGATGAGATCTTTGATTTGAGACCATTTTCACCAAATTTAGAAATGGTCAAATTTTTAGCTACAACACTTTATTGACTTCCTTGATTTGACCAAACTTTGACCATCTGTATCTTGATAAGAGAGGCTCCATTTTTAAAGATTAAAGGTGTTTTTTGGTTCATGTCGATGAGATCTTACATTTGAGACCACTTTAACCTCATTTGGAAATGATCAAATTTTTAGCTACGAACACTGTACTGACTTCCTTTCTTTGCCCAAACTTTGATCATCCGTATGTTGAGAAGAGAGGCTCTATTTTTCAAGATTCAAGGTGTTTTTGGGTTCATCTCAATGAGATCTTTGATTTGTGACCATTTTCACCAAATTTGGAAATGGTCAAATTTTTAGCTATAAACATTGTACTGACTTCCTTGCTTTGACCAAACTTTGACCGTCTTTATCTTGAGAAGAGAGGCTCCATTTTTTAAGATTCAAGGTGTCTTTTGGTTGATCCATGTCATGCCCCACAAGGGAAATGGGGAAGAGAACAAAGATTCTCTTAGGAAAGAAAACCTATGTAATGGAATATGAAATTTTTTTCAAACTTTAAAAGATTTACATGAATTATAACATAAGTAAAGTTTACTTAAATTCCTCCCATGGTTCCCTGCTAAAATTTCTAACAATCCATTTTACTTTCATTAAAGATACTTGAAATCAATTATATTATAAAATTGAAAATCTTAAAGGAAATATAAAAGTTTTCATTCAAATATTCAAGTTAATATTTATGATCCATTTTATACTCAAAGTATTCCTTATAACATCATAGCATTTGAAGTATTAATCCCCTATAAGTGTATCATTTAGGAACTTGAATAAATACATATATGAAATCATCCCATTCAAATTACTATCCTTTCTTAACCAATAATAATACACAAAATTCCATCTTACTTTGAAACTTACTAAAATCCTTTTCTTTTAAACAACATACTTAACATAAAGATTATATTTCCCTTTTCCTTTCCCTAAATCTACCCATTCCAAGTTACATCATTTTGAAATAAAATTAATATTGAATTACATTCATGTCCTCTTGGGAGGTTACAATAATGACATAATTTTACATTGATAGGAAATAATGAAAGATAAGATAAGAGCCTTCTTTCTTCAAAACTGGAATAATGAACAAGCAAGAATCCTTTCAGCACTGCAACTACAACTGATACCTCGATAAAGAAAGATTTACCACCAACCACATGGATACCAAAAGGCCCACTCCCCCATGCTAGGAGATAAACACAAAGATCCATGCAAGAAGATATAACTAGGTCATTCCTAGGGTTGAGGTAACCTTTCCCAAACAATAATTGAAAAAGAAGATTGAAATTCAAATCCCTTTCCAAAAGGTTTCAAGACTTGGTAGAAACTCTAAGAAATAAGCGAGGTGAGTTTCATCACATAGTCCTCACCCCTTGGGTTGTCCTAGTACTAGCCACAATTGGCACTAGCTCCCTAGTAGGCACATGCAGAACTAAATACTTTTCATAAGGACAAGGATATTCAGTCATACCTATGCATAGGTAATTTCTCACACTCCCATCCTTAGTCTTTACTAGAACTAGAGGCATGGGCGAGGCATACATTTATCTTTTTTTAGTGTTTAATTCTAGCCTATTAATTTAATTAAAGTTATCACTTGATTAAAATAACTCAACAGTGGGTTTCCCTGGTACTAGCCACTTAGGGCCTCGGGCCCACACTAAGAGCCACTCACCTAGTGAACTTAGGTTCTCTACCCTTACCCAAGCATCATAAACATACAAAATATGCAATAAGACAAGTCTTAGAAATAGTCAAGTACTTGCAAACAAGAATAGGAATGGTTTAGGAAGTCATGTAGTTATCCTTGTCCACGGGACAACCCTAAATCCTAATCCAAATTCCTAAACACATAAAGAATCTTAAACATGCATCAAAATGCACCAAAAAACATACATTAGAAAGACCAGTGATAAAAAATGACCAAATACCAATTAGGGTTAGCCCCAAGTCACCCGAGAACCCTAAAACCTTAAAAATGGCCAAAACTATGACCTGGCAGAGAGTTACGCAATTGGTCCAAGAAGTTGCACAACTGGGCCATGAAGCTATGTAGTTGGGTCCTTAAGATGCATAGTTGGTAGTGTGAACTATGCAGTTCATCCCCAAAACTACGCAGTTGGTTAGGGACTGTTGTTTTTGAAGAATGAGACTTACAGAGTTGGTTTTTAGGAAGAAATGGGCAAGATGGAAGCATTGGATGCAGAATCAAGAAAAGACCCAGTTGAGATCTCCCAATTTTCCTTCTAAAATTTCCCTCAAAGCCATCCTTCTTGCAAGGTAACCTTACTCTAGATCTAAGAATAACAGAAGGGTGCATAGTCTACAATACAAACAAGGAAGGAAAATAAGTCTTCCTAAAGTCTGACAATGACTACAAACTTCTTAAACACAAATGGAAGTATAATAAAGATCCTAGGAATATTTTAGACTTCAAAAAATACATGGATGAATATAAATAATTCATACATAAAGTACAATAGTTGAAACAAATAATAAAATCCAGACACATAGAAAATTATGTTTTCTCCTTAAACCATTCTATTCAACAATTCAAGCATAATAAATAGTAAATTTTTATAGGACAACAAGTAGATAGATAGAAATACATTCAAGCAAACAATCACTTAAGAATGATCATCTCCCGGGATAGATCCTACCTAGAGTCCTGCAGAGAAACTGTTGATGAAGAAGGTCCAGACTATCTTAGCCTACTCCGACACTCCTCCAGCCTCCTTCTGAATGCAAACCCAATACTCCTCTAGTATACTATGGTTTCTAAACTATGAAATCCTATCAAAACAATAGTAAGCTTCCTAGGAGATTATTTTTCCAGCTAACTCCCTATTCCCATAGAGCCTCTTCCCATAAATAGATTAAGGAAGTAGTTGCATGGGAAAATCCAACCGATGCAACTATCCAAACCAATGATTGGTTAATAGTTAGGCATAAATATATTAAATAAAAAACTATTCCCAGGAAGACAAACAATAAATATTAAGCTCACACATATTTCCTTTATTTAAGGAAAACAAATAGTAATTTTTATCTCTAAATATATTTACTATATCTAGATTACCTATTTACCTAGGCTAGAGTAAAGGAGTTTTACCATTAATGTATATATATACTTGACATCCATAAAAGTAATTATTTATTTTTTATTAATATCTTTTAGTGTAACAATTTTTTATCCACAAACAATTATATAAATATATGTAACCATATGCATATGTGTGCACCCATATGCCTATGTGTACATATACCATTACAAATATTATTAAAAACATATTATTATTAATATTATAAAACATTATTTTATTCATACACTAAATCAAACTCTTACAAGATACAGTGGTTCATATAAGGAAATTACTAATAAAAGATAGAATATTCTATAAAATAGAATTAGAGTTATCATTCACAAAATCTCATACTCAATAATTGCAAGAAACAAGCAACAAGATCCACAATATCTAACAACCTGAGACAACACAATAATTCACCATCTGACACAAGGATTGACTCGAGAGTTCCCCAACCTAAGAAATAGAAAAGGATCGGAGGTAAGGTTCATTCTCACAGAACCTTGGTAATATCTCCATAACAAAAACAATGATCGAGGATTTTGAGGGCACACTCTAACCTATGAGACCGGGTGGAGTCAATGTCTGGTACCTAAAATCCTGCATCACCAAGAAGGGATACATGTACATAGATATATATGTATACAATAAGACATTTTCAAATAGATGACTAGGATTGATACATCATGCGGACCTCAACTAAGTGAGTAACTACAACTTTGTCCTGAATCATGAAAAAACATCAGTCACATATACATGAAGCATGAGACATCATAGATCTATGATAATAATGTTTAGATTCCAAATCCTTGGGTTAGCTCTTTTATTTTCCATAAGCATATATAAGATAGATAATTTTCAATTTCATAAACATTAAACAATAATCATAAATGAGCCTATCTAAATATCTGATAAGTATATCATCACCTAAATAAGTATATGTTAGAAATAGGAAATACTGAGAGGGGGGGTGACTCAGTATTTCACAAACTTTTACTTTTGCCCACTTATGGATATAACAGATTACTTTAAAGCATAAGAAACTAAATAGCATACATAACAATAAATGTAAAGAACTCATAACACATGATATGTTCTCAAGGAAACCCTAGCCAAGGGAAAACCCTGGTGGGGATGGTACCCACAAAGATCCACTAATCAAAAGATATCTTGTTAAGGATGTTGACCCTTTTAGGAGCCTATTACAATCATATAGTGAATCAGTCCTGGTTAAGGGACTATAGGCCTTGTTAGAAGCCTCAACCCTATTAGGAGTTGTAGATACAAAACCTGATTACCAGATGAGCTCACTACCAAAAAAAGTAATATAAATGTTTATTGATTACAATATGGTACTGATTACAACTTTGCATCAACAACTTTCGTTGCTATCACAATATACAACTATCACAAGTTACATGTTACATTTCAAGTATGTTTGGTACATCTTTATTTATACAAGATACAAACATAATATCTTTCTCCTATCAGCTTGTATATCTTTATCCAAGAGTAAACATCTAGGATTTCATCTCTTTATAATATTAAGTCATTATTTTGACAAGCAAAATAATCCCTTAATTCATTTACTAGTTCTACCTTCAAAACTGCTCTATCAATTGTACTCTATCATCGGTAAAACAATCATAACTTTGTCCGTACTATCCATACTCTTTTGCACATTGAGATGGGGTATCCTTAGACACCATAGAGTCTATGTTCAATTGTGAAAACTCTGATCATGCTCCAGTGAACATCGCCAAAACAAACTATATCGGGTGCTCTGTCAAAAACACTGTTTCATACTTAGACAATTTTAGTCTGCGATCTTCCATACTTACTTTCCAGATTATGTGATCTTCATAGGGAACATATATTGCCATAATGAAAACATTTATGTACATACCTTAGCCAAATTTCCAACAATCTCCCCCTTTGCCATTGGTGGCAACATATGAGAAAATTGGCTAAGTGTACAAGTCAAAATCTCAAAATTTGTATCAAAATTGTGGCCATAGTATAAAATAAGTATACTATCCTTATATCTCCTCAAAATATACACTTAATCTATAACAATTCATAATACTCCATAGAACTCCCCCTATGAGTATCCTACCTTATCATATATAGACAATTTTCTAAGTATCTCTCCGCCTTTGACAACAATGACAAAATAAAGGGTGGAAAGGGATATACAAAATTGTGTCAAAACTTTTACCTTACTATCTTATTGCAAAGCCGGTAGGCTTGCAACACAATCTAGAAAATCTATCTTCCAAGTCTCAAAATCTTTCTCCCATGCCTTCTTTATTGATTCTACTACATTGAATAAAGTACTCAATCCGTATGTTGCAATCTGACAAGCTTGAAGGGATTCAAAATTGAACTTCTAAAATGTTGTCTTAGTAGTAAGACATTCTTCTAGCTGCTCTTCTATTATAGTCAACTTGATTGAGACATGCTCTCTCAAGATGTTTATCCTGATAATTTTTTGATTCTTCTCATCATTCAAAGTCCTTATCTTATCACATAATTTTATCCTAAATGTACAAACACTTTCCAGTCTCAAGATGTTTCCTTAAGTTCTTAATGTGTCTGTCAAGGCTGTCAATGTCATTTTTGATATTCTGACTTATATTCTACAACATCTCAGCTTCATAAGCTATCTGAGCCTTAACCTTAGCAATATCAGTCAAATTAGTGAACTCAACATCAAAAGAATTTATTACCATCTTTGCTCTTTCAAGTGGGTCTGAATCAAAGACTTTTGTAGATATAACACTTTGTAGCTTCTCTGTCAAATCTTTCAGGCTACCTTCCAAATTCTTAACTTTTTTGTTCTTTCCAATAATTGTGTTCAAAGAAGTGATCAACTCTAATTGATCATCATCATCAACCTCCTTGCTCAAATCTTCAATCAATGTTCCTATTCCTTTCCCCTTTCCAGTCTTAGGAGTAAGACTGATGTCTTCTTGTGGTTCAGTAGGTGTATGGGCCTCTATTTCCATTTGTACTTCTATTTGAGTAGACTCTATTTCAATACTCTTTTCTTGCTCTCCCAAAACCAAATTGTCAACAATATTATCCAAACTATTGAGTACCACATCATCTGAATCTAAAGTAACTTTGTTCCTTCAATGTCCATAGATTTTGTGCCAATGTTTATAGAAGAAGAGGTAATATCTTCAACTTCAACTACCTCTACTACTACCTCTACCTGTTTTGAACTCTGTTTCTCTGTTGGTTCTGCAACTAATTGATCTTTACTATCTTTTCCTGCTACCAAATTTGCTAGCACTTGCACAATTGCCTGTTCAGTTTTAGTCTTCACTTGTTCATATTGACCCCCCATTATTTGTAAAGTTCTTCTTTTGGTTCTTAATAGGGTTTCAAGTGGCTTGAGGATCTGCTTAAGGTGGTCATCATCTCTTATGTCACAGAACTGTCTTATCACATTCTCTCTCATTTTAGTATCTTCTTCTTGTGCTCTCATCTTTCTTCTCACAAGTCTATTGTACAAATCTTCTGGTATCTTTCCATGAATAGTATCAAATTTCTTGTTTGCCAAAATCATATGTGTAACCATTGCATTCTCTAGATTTAATCTGTCAGAGGATCCATATAAATCATAGTATTTGTTCATTTTGGTAAAGTCTCCATGCTGCATTATATCTTCATTAACTCTTTCTATCCTTGGTTTCCATGATTTCTTCTTTATTGTTACTTCATCATCTTTTATCTCTGCAACTCTTCTAGGTACTGGTGGAATAATTATTTTTTGTCTTTTACCCGGTCCTGAAGCACTTGCCTTCATTCTTTTTCTTGGTGCTGAAAAAGAGGGTTTCTTTATCTAACTAATTTCTTTCTCCTTCTCAAGTTCTTCAACCTTTACCTTAACTTGAATGGGTTCTACACTTGATGCCAAAGTTGGGACTGATAGTATCTCACTCTTCCTTATTGCTTCTGCAGTCTTTCTTACAATATCAAATTCATGCTCACTCATACCTGATTCTTTTAGAATTTTCTTTATTGTAGACTCCACTCTCTTCTTTGATTGTTTATCTTCCTTAAGTGTCTTTGTTGAATCAAGGTTTTCATCATAAGTTCCAAATCTGTTGCCATGAGCATCCACTTTACTTTTCAACAATCTACTAACATATCCTTCTGTTTCAATTTTAGAGATTTCATAGCCAAGAGGGTCTATGAATTCATGTCTAGGTTCTACTGCCTCAATGTAAGTGAAATCAGTATCAACCATAAAACATATATCATCTTTGTATCTCTCAACTAGGGATGGAGGAATTCTTGATCTATTTACCACAATGTTCTGAAAAGTTTTCAACACTAACTTTACACTATCATTAACCTTCTCAATAAGATGTTTCATGTATCATTTATTGATTCTTACCATAGTATTCTCACCATCATTCCATTCAATAGTGTAAGGAAATATTCTTAGCAAATGGAAGAACATGTAAGTAACCAATGAGGAAAATCTAAAGTGAGTGTATTTAGCTTTCTTTATCTTTTCCAAATTCTCAAACAACTGTATTCTCAGAATTTCACACATATCCATAGGCTTCTTCTCCACACACATCAAATAAGCAATGTGTACCATACCTGTTGGCATATCATCTTCTCTAGAACTTCCATAGAATTTTGTTGTCAAAATCTTACACAAGTATTTTACATCATCTTGCTTAATCTTACTAATGACTATACCTCTGCCATTGTATATTGAACCGGTGTTTTCAATCACAATTTTTCTCATGTTTTTCTCATTCAGTGGAATTACACCAACTTTTGATAATCCATTCACATCATGAATTAGGTCTATAGTTATGTCTATAACTCTATCTTCTAACCAAAATTTACCATTATGTATCCTACTCAAAATGATCTTAGTACACTCCTCATCATCAAATTCATATTTCATAGAGTACTCAATGATTTCATTGTTTTCTAGATGTTCATAACCTTGTTTCACTGACATATCCAAGTTGTAAAATTTCTTATATTCACCATTAAAATTACTTTCCCTTAGGGTTTCATACTTGCATCCAAGATAACTTTTAACATTCTCTAAATGAAGAACTCTATCTGGTACAGATGATAAAGCTAAACTAGCATCTCTTTATGAGGGTTCAACTGGATCTTTCTTAGTTCTAGGTCTGTTCTTATCCTTAATGTTGTGAATCAATGACAAATCCATGATTATATCTAATTACTTTAAGCTGATTCAAGATCTTAGTCAGAAAAATACCTTAAATTTGCAAAATTAGGGCTTTCGCTAGATTGGCACTTTAAACTTCTGCAAATTGCTTCAAAACTTCTTTCTTTGCTTTCCAAATCACTTCTAATCACTTGATAATCACAATAACTTCAATTTCAATCTTTTAATACTTAGTATTTACTTGATCTGACATCGCATTCAATTCTTTTCCCACTAAAATGCCAAAAAGCTGATTTTGTAAACCTGCAACCATAAATCTTCTTGCGACCTCGCAAAACACAATATTTCTTTTTTTGCACTTAACCATAGCATTAGTATAACATAACAAACCTTCATCTAACTGCACAAAACTTAACTCATTCAAAATCTAATTCTACACTAATTATAAGTTCCTAAACTACAAAAGTTTACATAATTTAAGTGCTTAAAGAAGGGTTAGGTAAAGACTCATTCTTACCATCAGATACATTACCTTCCTGATTACCTTCAGTGCTGAATATACCTTCTTGATCTATGCCTTTAACAAATTTTACTTCATCTTCATTGCTACAGCAACCTTTCTCTTTGTTTCCTGCATTTTCATTCCTTCTTGCATAGTTTCTAGGGTTAGGGTTATGATGATAACCTCCATTGTTCATTCTGCAAAATCTTGCTATGTGTCCAATCTTCTAACATATCTGACAAATGATTCCATTGGCTCCATATCTAGGTGTTTGCTGATTGATTTGTGTCCTACAATTTCTAGCAATATGTCCAATTTTGTTGCATCTGAAACATACTGTTCCATTTCCTCTTTTCATGTCTTCAATTGATCTCTGATCTGCATTGTTAGTATTTCTAGGCATTATACTATTGTAATTATTCTCAATAACTTTAGATCTTCTACATTCAATAGCTCTATGTCTAAAACCATGACAATTATAACAATAACCATTAAGAGGTTTGAATTGTTTACCTATACAATCTCTCTTCATATGACCAATAGTATTACAAGAAAAACATCTACCTTTGAATTCTCTTTGCATACCTTTGGATGGTTCATCTTGCTTCAGTGGTTATTCTTGCTTCGGTAGTTCTTCTTGCTTTGGTGATTCTTCTTGCGTTGGTGATTCTTTAGATTTGTTTTCATCTAACTTCTTTTCTTCACTGCTTTCACATGCATTCAGATCTGGTTTCTTGCTTTCACTAACTATCTTCAATATGTTAAATACAAGACCAGTTTTTTCATAGAATGGTTTTCCATAAGATACTTGCTCATTAATATTTTCACTGTTCGAATATAGTCTCTCAAGTTGTTTAGATTGAGTCAATTCACCTTTCACAATCTTGTTGTATTTCTCAAGTTCATCATACTGTAATTTGACTTTATCAAATTCGGATGTTACCTTGCCAAGTTTAGATTTCAGATCTTCATTCTCATTCTTTAAATTTTCATTCTCAGATCTCAAATTGTCATTTCCATCTTTCAAGCTAAGCTTCAGATTTTCTATCTTCAATTCATGTTTAAGGATCACATTTTCTTTTTCTAAATCATCACAATCTTCAACAAGAATTTTAGATTCCTTCTCATATTTCAGATCTTCTATCTTACCTTTCAATTTGTCAATAAGATTCTTTGCATCATCATACTTTATTTTTAGAGTGTTTCTTTCATCAGTAAGCATATCAATTTGTTCAAGAGCTTCTTCAAGATTCTTCTGTAATTGATCCATATCCATAGAGATCTTACTCAAGCTGCTAGGATTTCCTTGAAAGTTCCTTCTCTGAGTAACTGTGCTCTGATACCAATTGTTAGAAATAGGAAATACTGAGAGGGGGGGTGAATCAGTATTTCACAAACTTTTACTTTTGCGCACTTATGGATATAACAGATTACTTTAAAGCATAAGAAACTAAATAGCATACATAATAGTAAATGTAAAGAACTCATAACACATGATATGTTCTTGAGGAAACCTTGGCCAAGGGAAAACCTTAGTGGGGATGGTACCCACAAAGATCCACTAATCAAAAGATATCATGTTAAGGATTTTGACCCTGTTAGGAGCCTATTACAATCATATAGTGTATCAGTCCTAGTTAAGGGACTATAGGCCTTGTTAGAAGCCTCAACCTTGTTAGGAGTTGTAGATACAAAACCTAATTACCAGATGAGCTCACTACCCAAACAAGTAATACAAATGTTTATTGATTACAATATGGTACTGCTTACAACTTCTCATCAACAACTTTCACTGCTATCACAATATACAACTATCACAAGTTACATGTTACATTTCAAGTATGTTCGGTACATCTTTATTTATACAAGATACAAACATACTATCTTTCTCCTATCAGCTTGGATATCTTTATCCAAGATTAAACATCTAGGATGTCATCTCTTTATAATATTAAGTCATTATTTTGACAAGCAAAATAATCCCTTAATTAATTTACTAGTTCTTCCTTCAAAACTGCTCTGTCAGATGTACTCTATCTGTACTATCCATACTCTTTTGCACACTAAGATGGGGTATCCTTAGACACCATAGAGTCTATGTTCAACTGCACAAACTCTTATCATGCTCCAGTTAACATCACCAAAACAAACTATATCGGGTGCTTTGTCAAAAACATTGTTTCATACTTAGACAATTTTAGTCTGTGATCTTCCATACTTACTTTCTAGCTTATGCAATCTTCATAGGGAACATATGTTTCCATAATGACAACATTCATGTACATACCTCAGCCAAATTTCCAACAATATAATTGTAAACATATAGTTCTAACCATGATTAAGCAAAATGTCCAATCTAAGAGTAAAACATATAATCATCTGAGAGGGTATTACACCCTCCCCCCTAGAGTTAGGGTTACTCCTAAAAGCCTACAAATAGATATGGATAAGCATCTCCATGTCTAATAGCATCCTCCTAGGTAGTTGATGAATCATCATTGGGGTCCCATTGGACCCGTGCCTGATCTATGGTATGACCCCTGAGGGTTAATGTTCGCTACTACAAAATAATTATGGGCTCCAAGGCCAACTACCCATCCACTACCTGTAATGCATTCCAGTCCAAAACAAGAGTCAGGTCAAGAATATATATTCTAAGGATAGAAACATGAAATACATCATGAATATGAGCAAGGCTAGATGGCCAGGTAAGTTGATAAGCTACTGGTCCTATCCTCTCTAGGAATTCAAAAGGGCCAATAAATTAGGGTGCCAAATTGGAGCCTTTTCTGTAACAGATTGGACTCTTTCATGGGTGCACCCCAAGAAAAACTCTATCTCCAAGAGTGAAGTGTACATCAGTCCTATGAGCATTTGTGTACTTATTTTTCCTATCCTAAGCTATAAAAATATGCTCCCTAATGCACTTAACCTATTGCTCCATATCCTTTAACATCTTAGGGCCAAGAAACACCCTATCCTCCAAATGGTCCCAACTCAAAGGTGTGTGGCATGGATGACCATATAGAGCCTAAAAAGGGGACATGCCTATGGAACTATGCTATCCATTATTATACGCAAACTCCACCAAATATAAGTATTCTTCCCAATGGGTTTGTCTGTCCATAACATACATTCTAAGCATATCCTCAAGAACCTGATTGACTCACTCGGTCTACCCATCTATTTCTAGATGATAGGCAAAACTAAAGTTGAGATGAGTCCCTAATGTGTGTTCAAGGGAAGTCTAAAGAGCAGATGTGATTACTTGATCCTAATCAGAAATAATCTTCCTGGTAATTATGTGGAGTCTCACTATGTCCTTCATAAACACTCTGGCTACCAATGTTGTTGTATATGAAGATTGCATAGGAGAGAAATGGGCTACCTTGGTAAGTCT
The DNA here is from genome assembly GCA_027943335.1 of Chamaecyparis obtusa. NCBI lineage: Eukaryota > Viridiplantae > Streptophyta > Pinopsida > Cupressales > Cupressaceae > Chamaecyparis > Chamaecyparis obtusa. The sequence continues at coordinate 1,446,048 of BSBK01003919.1, forward strand.
ATCAACCATTACCATGATATAATCATGTCTCCATGGGGTAACTAGAAGTCCTACAATAAAATCCATGGAGATAATGTCCCACTTCCACTCTAGCACAAGGTGAGGCTATAAAAGAACTATTGGATATTGATGCTCTTCTTTCACTCTCTGGCATTCCAAACATATTTTTGCATATTCTTTTATATCTCTCTTCATCCCTGACCAATTGTAAAATTGGCATAGGTCAACATACATTTTCTTTACCACTAGATGTCCTGAGTAGGGAGCCTTGTTGCTTTCTCAAAGAATAAGCACATGAAGATCTCTTGACAAGGGCACATAAATTCTATCTTGTTGTCACAACAATCCCAGTGAATCCAAGGAATATCCCAAAAAATGACCCTCCAAGGGTATTCCTGATTCTAATTCTTCTTTTACCTCATGAAACCAAGAATCATAAGTGAGAGCCTCTCTGATTTTCTTCTCCAAATTTGTGCTCAGGGAAAGTGCTGACAATCCATGCATGTGCCTGTTCGAAGCATTTGCAACTACATTCATCTTTCCCTGGATATATTTAACCTCAAAATCATATTCTCATAAGAATTCCATCCATCAACATTGTCTAGCATTAAGGTTAGGTTGGGAGAAAATATGTTGAAGGCTTCGATTATTTGTATGGAGTTCAAATTTATGACCCAACAGAAAGTGACCACATTTCACTAAGGCATGGACCACTGCTGCTAAATCTAGATCATGGGTGGGATAGTTGATCTCATTATCTTTGAGCTTCCTAGATTCATAAGAAAAAACTTTCCCTTCTTGCATAAGGACTACCCCAATCCCTTCTAGTGAGGCATCTATACAGACCACAAATTTTCCTGAGGGTTCAGGGACTACGAAGATCAGAGCACTGGTTAATCTTTCTTTCAAGCATTAGAAGGTAGCTTCACACTTTTCTAACCATACAAATTTCTTCCCTTTCCTTTTCAAGGAAGTGATGGGATGAGCTATCCAAGAGAACTCCCTAACAAATCATCTATAGTAACCAGCCAGTCCCATAAAGCTACTAACCTTAGGGAGTTGGTTGGAGTTTGCCACTCCACTATGGCTTGAATTTTGGCTGGGTCAACTACAATACCATCCCCTGAGATGATGTTCCCAAGATACTTAACCTCTATCTGAAAGATTTTACACTTCTTTGGATTAGCATAAAGTTGGTTTTCTCTAAGACATTGCAATACTTGGCGAAGATGAATCTCATGTTCTTCAGGAGTTTTGGAAAACACTAAGATTCCATCCAAGAAAACTATCACAAATCTATCCAAATAGGTTTTGAAAACCTTGTTCATCAAGATCATAAATACAAAGGGAGTGTTTGTCAGCCCAAATGGTACTATGGTAAACTTGTAGTGGCTATATCTAGTGCAGAAAGCTGTACAATGAATATCTGCCTTCTGAATTCTAAGTTGGTGATATCCCAACTTAAGATCAATCTTTGAAAATATTTTTGCCCCTTTCATTTGATTAAACAAGTCGTCAATGCGGGGTAAAGGATACCGATTTTTAATTGTGACTTGGTTGAGTTGATGATAGTCAATGCACAATCAAAGAGAACCATCTTTCTTCTTCACAAATATTATTGGTGCACCCCATGGTGACACACTAGGTCTAATAAAACCTTTTTCCAAAAGTCCTTCTAACTGTAACTTAAGTTCCCCAAGTTCCTATGTGTTCATGCAGTACGGAGCCTTGGAGATGGGTTCTTCTCCTGGCACTAGCTCAATTTAGAAGTCAATGTCCCTCTTGGGTGGCATTCCCAGTATTTCCTTGGGAAAAAAATCAAAGAACTCTTGTAATAGGGGATGATCTAGTGTTACATCCCTACTTTCTCCTTTTTCTAATTCATCCACTAAGACTACAAACAATTGGCATCCCTTGTGCATGCACCGCTTGAGCTGCATCATAGAAATCATGTGGAGAGAGATGGGTCATTGTACCCCAACAATCTTCTTCAGTTCCCCTAAATCATTTGAACACTAGATAATCTTTTTTCTATAATCCAAAATGGTATTGTGAGCATCCAACCAATCCATACCTAAAACTACTCCATACAAGCCTAAAGGAATCACTCAGAGATCTACTATGGTGGAGAAAGGTCCTAGCCCTAACTTGCAACTGTAGACACAAGATTCAAATGCTATTCTTGCCTTGGAGGCTAGCTCAACCTACCACCTATATTCCTTCCTTACTATCATCATCCCACACTACTCTACTAAAGAAGGAGAAATAAAGGAATTTGTTGCTCCAGAATCAAATAGAATAGTGGTAGAGATACCCCTTAACAAACCTGGGGTTTCGATGACTGATCCCTGATGTTTGGCCTACCTATAGTCTAGAGTGGAAAATACTTGGTGAGATATACCTACATCACCCATTATGGGTTCTAAAGTGGCTTGTCTATAGCTAGCTGCTAGGGTAGATTTCCAAGGATAGATAAATGCAATATGACCGTGTTGACCACATGAGTAACACCCTATATTTTTAGAAAAATTCCTCCCTGTGGAAGGTGCACTAGACTGTTGATAACTACCCCAACTAGAATTCTAAGGTATACTTTGAGCTAGTTGAGAATTCAAATATCACTTAGCAAGCTACCAGGTGTGAGAAGTGTTTGACTAAGAACCCCCATTTTTGTTGTAGTTATTGTTTGGAAATTTCCTTTTCTGGTGGTTCTAACTTCCTTTAGATGAAGAAGGATATTTTTTAGGACTAGGTATTCCCTAATATTGATTCCCTTTGAATCCTATCCCATCCTAAGAGGCATTACCTCCTTGGCCACTGATCTAACCTCCTAAGCCCAAGGCCACATTCTGTTCCACAATATGAGCCTTAATGACTGCATCATTAACTGTCTGAGGTTTAAAGATTCATACATTGCCACCCAATCGGCCATTGAGGCCTCGAAGGAAGTGTTGATTAAGCATGGGTTCATCATCTTTATATCTTGATTATGGCTTAAGTTTGAAGAACCATCACTCATAATCATCAACTGACATAGTTAACTACCTTAAATTGTGAAACTCTTTAGCTCTTTCCCACCTCTAATGGTCAGAAAGAAATCAGGCTCAAAAGAGTTCTAAGAACAGTTCCCATGAAAGGGTGGTTATATCAATGTGAAGTTTCTCTTTCTTTGTTTCCCACCAAGTGGATGCAAAATCCCTAAGGTGAATAATTTCAAATCAGGCCTTGGTATTGCTATTGTAAGGGTGCATGGAAAATAGCCTTTCTAAATCCAGTAGCCAAGTCTTGACCATGGATCTACCTTGAGTTCCCTTAAATGGGTTAGTCTTAGTCCTAGGGAGGTCTTGCATGTGAGAGGAAGGTAGGGTGTCCTCTTCCACTACCTGATCTCTCCTCCTAGGGCTCCTTTCCCTTTTCTCATGGTGAGTGGTATTAGCCTCCCCATGGTGACCCCTATCTTGACCTGCATCTAGCCTCTACAATATCTATTGTAAAATTTCTTGTACTTGAGCCCCCTAAAAACCTCCTAAGTGGTTATTAGATTGATCCCCTCTACCTTCCCCCTCAAAATGTTCTTTTTCCTGAGAACTTTCATGTTGATATCTCAGAGGGTTATTTCGGGCACCTCCCCATCTACCACAAGTCAAAGAAGGTATCCTATCATAAGCAAGGAGATGGATAAGTTCAAGGGTCCTAGTCTGAATCTAGTTTAAGTGAACAATAAGTTTTAGCAACATGAGCCGAATTCCCTAGGCCCCAATGTGGCAACTTAGTGCTCTGATACCAATATGTCATGCCCCACCAAGGAACCATGGAAGAGAAAAAGGATTCTATTAGGAAAGAAAATCTATGTAATGGAATATGAATTTTTTTTCAAACTTTAAAAGATTTACATGAATTATAACATAAGAAAAGTTTACTTAAATTCCTCCCATGGTTCCCTACTAAAATTTCTAAAAATCCATTTTAGTTTCATTAAAGATACTTTAAATCAGTTATATTATAACATTTAAAATCTTAAAGGAAATATAAATGCTTTCATTCAAATATTCAACTTAACATTTATGATCCATTTTATACTCAAAGTATTCCTTATAACAACATGGCATTTTAAGTATTAATCCCCTATAAGTGAATCATTTAGGAACTTGAATAAATACATATATGAAATCATCCCATTTGAATTACTAACCTTTCTTAACCAACAATAATACACAAAATTCCATCTTACTTTGAAACTTACTAAAATGCTTTTCTTTTAAACAACATGCTTTACATAAAGATTACATTTCCCTTTTCCTTTCCCTAAATCTACCCATTCCAAGTTACATCATTTTGAAATACAATAAACATTAAATTACATTCATCTCCTCTTGGGAGGTTGTAATAATGACATAATTTTGCATTGATAGGAAATAATGAAAGATAAGATAAGAGCCTTCTTTCTTTAAAATGGGAATAATGAACAAGCAAGAATCCTTTTATCACTACAACTGCAACTAATAACTCAATAAAGAAATATTTACCACCCAACCATGTGGATACCAAAAGGCCCACTCCCCCGTGCTAAGAGATAAACACCAAGTTCCATGCAAGAAGAGATAACTAGGTCATTCCTAGGGTTGAGGTAACCTTTCCAAAATAATAAATAAAAAAGAAGATTGAAATTCAAATCCCTTCCCAAAAGGTTTAAAGACTTGGTAGAAACTCTAAGCAACAAGCTAGGTGAGTTTCATTACATAGCCCTCACCCCTTGCGTTGTCCTGGTACTAGCCACTCTTGGCCCCGACCCCCAAGTAGGAACATGTGGAACCAAATGCCTTTTGTAAGGACAAGGTAATTCAGTCATACCTACACATAGGTACCTTCTCCCACTCCCATCCTTAGTCTTTACTAGCACTAGAGGCATGGGCAAGACATACATTTATCTTTTTTTTAGTGTTTGATTCCACCCCATTAATTTAATTAAAGTTATCACTTGATTAAAATAACTCATCAGTGGGTTTCCCTAGTACTATCCACTTAGAGCCCCAACCCCATAATGAGAGCTAGTCACATACTGTTCTTAGGTTCTCTACCCTTATCGAAGCATCATAAACATACAATATATTCAATAAGACAAGTCATAGAAACATTCAAGTATTTGCAAACAAGAATAGGAATGGTTTAGGAAGTCATGTAGTTGTCCTTGTCCACCGGACAACCCTAAACCCTAATCTAGATTCCTAAACACATCAAGAAGCTTAAATAAGCATCAAAATGCACCAAACAACATACACCTAAAAGAAAAGTGATACAAAATGACCAAATAACACTTAGGGTTAGCCCCAAGTCACCCGGGAACCCTAAAACCTCAAAAAGAGCCAAAACTATGACCTGGCAGAGAGCTGCATAGTTGGTCCAAGAAGCTGCGAAGTTGGGTCATGAAGTTGTGCAGTTGCTAGTGTGAACTATGTAGTTGGTCCCTAGAACTATGCAGTTGGTCATGGACTATGGTTTTTGAAGAATGAGACTAGCAGAGTTGGTTTCTGGGAAGAATTGGACAAGATGAAAGCATTGGATGCAGAATCAGGGAAAGACCCAGTTGAGATCTCCCAATTTTCCTTCCAAAATATCCCTTAAACCCATCCTTCTTATAGGGTATCCCTACTCCAGATCTCAGAATAATAGAAGGGTGCATATCTGGAATACAAACAAGAAAGGAAAATAAGCCTTCCTAAAGTCTGAGAGTGGCTACAGACTTCTTAAACACAAATGGAAGTATAACAAAGATCCTAGGAAGATTCTAGACTTCAAAAAATACATAGATGAATATAAATAATTCATACATAAAGTACAATAGTTGAAACAAATAATAAAATCTAGACACATACAAAATTATCCTTTGTCCTTAAACCATTCTATTCAACAATGCAGACATAATAAATAGTAAATTTTTATAGGAGAGAAAGTAGATAGATAGAAATATATTCAAGAAAAAAATCACTTAAGAAGGATCATCTCCCAGGATAGATCCTACCTGGAATCCTGCAGAGAAACCGATGATGAAGAAGGTCCAGACTATATTAGCCTACTCCAACACTCCTCCTGACTCCTTCTGAATGCAGACCTAATACTCCTTTGGTATACTATGGTTTCTAAACTATGATATCCTATCAAAACAATAGTAAACTTCCTAAGAGATTATTTTTCCAGCCAACTCCCTTTTCCCATAGAGCCTCTTCCTATAAATAGATTAAGGAAGTAGTTGCACGGGAAAATCCAAACGATTCAACTATCCAAACCAATGATCGGTTAATAGTTAGGCATAAATATATTTAATAAAAAACCATTCCCAGGAAGACACACAATAAATATTAAGGTCACACATATTTCCTTTAGTTAAGGAAAACAAATAGTAATTTTTATCTCTAAATATATTTACTATATCGAGATTACCTATTTACCTAGGCTAGAGTAAAGGAGTTTTACCATTAATGTATATATATACTTGACATCCATAAAAGTAATTATTTATTTGTTTATTAATATCTTTTAGTGTAATAATTTATTATCCACAAACAATTATATAAATATATGTAACCATATGCATACGTGTGCACCCATATGCCTATGTGTACATATACCATTACAAATATTATTAAAAACATATTATTATAAATATTATAAAATATTATTTTATTCATACACTAAATCAAACTCTTACAAGATATAGTAGTTCATATAAGGCAAATACTAATAAAAGATAGAATATTCTATAAAACAAAATTAGAGGTATCATTCACAAAATCTTATACTCAATAATTACAAGAAACAAGAAACAAGATCCACAAAATCTAACAAGTTGAGACAACATAATAATTCACCATCCGACACAAGGATTGACTCAAGAGTTCCCCAACCTAAGAAATAGAAAAGGATCAGAGGTAAGGTTCATTCTCGCATAACCTTGGTTTTATCTACATAACAACAATAACGATCGAGGATTTTTAGGGCACACACAAACCTATGAGACCAGGTAGAGTCGATGTCCGGTACCTATAACCTTGCATTACCGAGAAGAGATACATGTGCATAGATATATATGTATACAATAAGACATTTGCAAATAGATGATGAGGATCGATACATCATGTGGATCTCAACTAAGGGAATAACTATGACTTCATCCTGAATCATGAAAACACATCAGTCACATATACATGAAGCATGAAAAATCATAGATAATAATGGTTAGATTATGAATTCTTGGGTTAGCTCTTTTATTTTCCATAAGCATATATAAGATAGATTATTTTCAATTTCATAAACATTAAACAATAATCATAAATGAGCCTATCTAAATATCTCATAAGTATATCATCATCTGAATAAGCATAATTGTAAACATATAGTTCTAACCATGATTAAGCAAAATGTCCAATTTAAGAATAAAAAGTATAATCATCTGAGAGGGTATTACAATCTCGATGAGATCTTCGATTTGAGACCACTTTCACTAGATTTGGAAATAGTAAAATTTTTAGCTATGAACACTGTACTGACATCCTTGTTTTGACCAAAATTTGGTCGTCTATATCTTGAGAAGAGAGGCTCTATTTTTTAGGATTCAAGGTGTTTTTTGATTCATCTCGATGAGAAATTCGATTCAAAACCACTTTCACCAAATTTGGAAATGATCAAATTTTTAGCTACGAATAGTGTACTAACTTCATTGCTTTGACCAAACTTTGATCATCCATATTTTGAGAAGAGAGGCTCCATTTTTCAGAAGTCAAGGTGCGTTTTGGTGCATCTTGACAAGATCTTCAATTTGAGATCACTTTCACCAGATTTGGAAACAGCTAAATTTTTAGCTACAAATACTGTACTGACTTCCTTGCTTTGATTAATCTTTAACTGTTCATATCTTTAGAACAGAGGCTCCATTTTTTAGGATTCAAGGTGTTTTTTGGTTCATCTCGACGAGATCTTCAATTTGAGACCACTTTCATTTGATTTGGAAATGATCAAATTTTTAGCTATGAATACTGTACTGACTTCCTCGCTTTGACCAAACTTTGACCGTTTGTATCTTGAGAAGTGAGGCTCCATTTTCAAGATTCAAGGTGTTTTTTGGATCATCTCAACAAGATCTTTGATTTAAGACCACTTTCAACTATTTTGAAAATGGTCAAATTTTTAGCTACAAACACTGTACTGACTTCCTTACTTTGACCAAACTTTCACCGTATGTATCGTGAGATGAAAGGCTCCATTTTTCAATATTCAAGGTGTTTGTTGGTTCATCTCAATGAGATCTTCAATTTGAGACCACTTTCACTAGATTTGGAAATGGTTAAATTTTTAGCTATGAACACTGTACTAACTTCTTTTCTTTCACCAAACTTTAACCATCTGTATCTTGAGAAGAGAGGCTCCATTTTTCAGGATTCAAGGTGTTTTTTGGTTCATCTCGATGAGATATTCGATTTAAGACCACTTTCACCAAATTTGAAAATAGTTAAATTTTTAACTACGAACACTATACGGACTTCCTTTCTTTGACCAAACTTTGACTGTCTGTATCTTGAGAAGAGAGGCTCCATTTTTTAGGATTAAAGGTATTTTTTAGTTCATCTCCACAAGATCTTCCATTTGAGACCATTTTGACTAAATTTGGAAATGGTCAAATTTTTAGCCACAAACACTGTACTGACTTCCTTGCTTTAACCAAACTTTGACCTTCCGTATCTTGAGAAGAGAGGCTCTATTTTTCAAGATTCAAGGTGTTTTTTGGTTCATCTCGATGAGATCTTCGATTTGAGATCACTTTCACTGGATTTGGAAATGTTCAAATTTTTAGCTATGAACACTATACTGACTTCTATGCTTTGATCAAACTTTGACCATCCGTATCTTGAGAAGACATACTCTATTTTGCAAGATTCAAGGTGTTTTTTGGTTCAACTCGATGATATCTTTGATTTGAGACCACTTTCACCAGATTTGGAAATGGTCAAATCTTTATCTACAAACACTGTACTGACTTCCTTGCTTTGACCAAACTTTAACCGTCCGTATATTAAGAAGAGAGGCTCCGTTTTTTAAGATTCAAGGTGTTTTTTGGTTCATCTCAATGAGATCTTTGATTTGAGACTACTTTCACCAAATTTAGAAATGGTCAAATTCTTAGCTATGAACACTGTACTGACTTCCTTGCTTTGACCAAATGTTGGTCATCCATATCTTGACAAGAGAGGCTCCATTTTTTAAGATTCAAGGTGTTTTTTGGTTCATCTCAACAAGATCTTCGATTTGAGACCACTTTCAATAGATTTGGAAATGGTCAATTTTTTAGCTACGAACACTGTATTGACTTCCTTGCCTTGACCATCTGTATCTGGAGAAGAGAGGCTCTTTTCTTAAAGATTCAAGGTATTTTTTTATTCATCTCTATAAGATCTTTAGTTTGAGACAACTTTCACCAGATTTGGAAACGGTCAAATTTCAAGCTACGAACATTGTACTAACTTCCTTGCTTTGACCAAACTTTGACCGTTTGTATCTCGCAAAGAGAGGCTCCATTTTTTAGGATTTAAGGTGTTTTTTGGTTCATCTCGACGAGATCTTCAATTTGAGACCACTTTCACCAGATTTGGAAATGGTCAAATTTTTAGCTACGAATACTATACTGACTTCTTTGTTTTGACCAAAGTTTGACCATTTGTATCTTGATAAGAGAGGCTCCATTTTTCAAGATTCAAGGTGTTTTTTGGTTCATCTCGATGAGATCTTCAATTTGACACCACTTTCACTAGATTTTGAAATGATCAAATTTTTAGCTACGAATACTATACTGACTTCCTTGCTTTGACCAAACTTTGACCATCTATATCTTGAGAAGAGAGGCTCCATTTTTCAAGATTCAAGGTGTTTTTTAGGTTATCTCGATGAGATCTTCGATTTGAGACCACTTTCACCATATTTGGAAATGGTCAAATTTTTAGCTACGAACACTATACTGACTTCCTTGCTTTGCCCAAACTTTGAGCATCCCTATCTTGAGAAGAGAGGCTCTATTTTTCAAGATTCAACGTGTTTTTTGGTTCATCTCAATGATATCTTCGATTTGAAACCACTTTGACCAGATTTGGAAATGGTCAAACTTTTAGCTACAAACACAATACTGACTTCCTTGCTTTGACCAAACTTTTCCTTTTTGTATCTTGAGAAGAGAGGCTCCCTTTTTCAAGAATTCAAGGTGTTTTTTGGTTCATCTCGGGGAGATCTTCGATTTGAGACCACTTTCACCAGATTTGGAAATGGTCAAATTTTTAGCTTTGAACACTGTACTGACTTCCTTGCTTTAATAAAATGTTTATCATCCATATCTTGAGAAGAGAGGCTCCATTTTTCAAAATTCAAGGTGTGTTTTTGTTCATCTTGACGAGATCTTCTATTTGAGACCACTTTCACCAGATTTGGAAATAGTCAAATTTTTAGCTACGAACACTATACTGACTTCCTTACGTTAACCAAACTTTGACCATCCATATCTTGAGAAGAGAGGCTCCATTTTTCAGGACTCAATGAGATCTTTGATTTTAGACCACTTTCACCAGATTTGGAAATCGTCAAATTTTTAGCTATGAATAGTGTACTAATTTCTTTCCTTTGACCAAAATTTGATCATATGTATCTTGAGAAGAGAGGCTCCATTTTTTAGGATTCAGGGTGTTTTTTGGTTCATCTTGATGAGATCATCGATTTGAGCCCACTTTCACTAGATTTGGAAATAGTCACATTTTTAGCTACGAACACTATACTAACTTCCTTCCTTTGACCAAACTTTGACCATCCATATCTTGAGAAGAGAGGCTCCACTTTTTAGGATTCAAGTAATTTTTTGGTTCATCTTGGTGAGATATTTGATTAGAAAGCACTTTCACTAGATTTGGAAATAGTTAAATTTTTAGCTACAAACAATGTACTAACTTCCTTGCTTTGACCAAACTTTGACCATCTATATCTTCAGAAGAGAGGCTCCATTTTTCAAGATTCAAAGTGTTTTTTGGTTCACCTCGATGAGATCTTTGATTTCATACCACTTTCAGCAGATTTGGAAATGGTCAAATTTTTAGCTACAAACATTGTATTGACTTCCTTGCTTTGACCAAACTTTGACCATCCATATCTTCAGAAAAGAGGCTCTATTTTTTAGGATTAAAGAGGTTTTTTGGTTCATCTCGATGAGATCTTCTATTTGAGACCACTTTCACCATATTTGGAAACGGTCAAATTTTTAGCTACGAACACTGTACTGACTTCCTTTATTTGACCAAACTTTGACTGTCCGTATCTTGAGAAGAGAGGCTATGTTTTTCAAGATTCAAAGTGTTTTTTGTTCATCTTGATGAGATCTTTGATTTGAGACCACTTTCACCAGATTTGGAAATTGTAAAATATTTAGCTACGAACATTGTACTAACTTTCTTGCTTTGACCAAGCTTTTACAATTCGTATCTTGAGAATAGAGGCTCTATTTTTCAAGATTCAAGGTGTTTTGTGGTTCATCTTGATGAGATATTCAATTTGAGACCACTTTCACCAAATTTGGAAATGGTCAAATTTTTAGCTATGAATAGTGTATTGACTTCCTTACTTTGACCAAACTTTGAACGTTTGTATCTTTAGAAGAGAGACTCTATTTTTCAAGATTCAAGGTGTTTTTTGGCTCATCTCAACGAGATCTTCAATTTGAGACCACTTTCACCAAATTAGGAAATGGTCAAATTTTAAGCTACGAACATTTTATTGACTTCCTTGCTTTGACAAAACTTTGACCATCTGTATCTTGAGAAGAGAGGCTCTATTTTTCAATATTCAAGTTATTTTTTGGTTTGTCTCAATGAGATCTTTGATTTAAGACCACTTTCACTAGATTTTGAAATGGTCAAATATTTAGCTATGAACACTATACTAAATTCTTTTCTTTGACCAAACTTTGACTGTTCGCATCTTGAGAAGAGAGGCTCTATTTTTTAAGATTCTACATGTTTTTTGGTTCATCTCGACAAGATCTTTGATTTGAGACCACTTTCACCAAATTTGGAAATGGTCAAATTTTTATCTACAAACACTGTACTAACTTCCTTGCTTTGACTAAACTTTGATCATCCATATCTGGAGAAGAGAGGCTCTATTTTTTAAGATTCAAGGTGTTTTTTTATTCATCTCGACAAGATCTTTGATTTGAGACCACTTTCACTAGATTTGGAAATATTCAAATTTTTAGCTACGAACATTGTACTGACTTTCTTGCTTTGACCAAACTTTGACTGTCCCTATCTTGAGAAGAAAGGCTCCATTTTTCAAGATTGAAGGTGTTTTTTGGTTCATCTCGATGAGATCTTTTATTTAAGACCACTTTCACCAGATTTGGAAATGGTCAAATTTTTAGCCACGAACACTGTACTGACTTCCTTTCTTTGACCAAACTTTGACCGTTCGTATCTTGAGAAGAGAGGCTCCATTTTTAAAGATTCAAGGTTTTTTTTGGTTCATCTAGATGAGATCTTTTATTTGACACCACTTTCACCAGATTTGGAAATAGTCAAATTTTTAGCTATGAATATTGTACTAACTTCCTTGCTTTGTCAAAACTTTAACCATCTGTATCTTGAGAAGAGAGGCTCCATTTTTCAAGATTCAAGTTGTTTTTTGGTTCATCTCGATGAGATCTTCAGTTTGTGATCACTTTCACTAGATTTGGAAATGATCAAATTTTTAGCTATGAACATTGTATCGACTTCCTTTCTTTGACTAAAATTTGACCGTCTGTATCTTGAGAAGAGAGGCTCCATTTTTCAAGATTCAAGGTGTTTTTTGGTTCATCTCGATGAGATCTTTGATTTGAGACCACTTTCACCAGATTTGCAAATGATCAATTTTTTAGCTACGAACACTGTACTGAGTTCCTTACTTTGACACAACTTTGATCATCTGTATCTTGAGAAGAGAGGCTCTATTTTTCAAGATTCAAGTTGTTTTTTGGTTCATCTCAATGAGATCTTTGATTTGAGACCACTTTCACCATATTTGGAAATGGTCAAATTTTTAGCTATGAGCACTGTACTGAATTTTTTGCTTTGACCGACTGTACCTTGAGAATAGAGGCTCCATTTTTTAAGATTCAAGGTTTTTTTTGGTTCATCTTAATGAGATCTTTGATTTGAGACCACTTTCACCAGATTTGGAAATGGTCAAATTTTTAGGTACAAACATTATACTGACTTCCTTGCTTTGACCAAACTTTGGCCATCTGTATCTTGAGAAGAGAGGGTCCACTTTTCAAGATTCAAGGTGTTTTTTGGTTCATCTCAACGAGATCTTTAATTTTAGACCACTTTCACCATATCTGGAAACAGTCAAATTTTAAGCTACGAACACTGTACTGACTTCCTTGTTTTGACCAAACTTTGTCCATCCGTATCTTGAGAAGAGAGGCTCCATTTTTTAGGATTCGAGGTGTTTTTTCACTATAACATTTGGGGTTGAATTTTGATTCCAATTTGCAATGGCACTACCATTTATGTTTTTTTTTGCAAGTGTCCCTGATGGTGTAGTAATAGTGATGGTGATGTCATAATTTTCATACCCGCGTGATTATAAACAAAAAAAAAGAAAAAGAAAGGCTCATTTGTAAATTTTGTGATCAAGCTACAGCCTCAAAGAGGGTATCGTGCATGAAGAGGGCACTAGAATTTTGTGTGGTGCGAAGAGGCACTGTGCACAAAGAGGGAAATATACTTTTTAATGTGTGAAGAGGCACCGTGCAGGAAGAGGGCACTGCACTTTTGCATGGGTGAACTAGGCCCTAACTCTACATGGATTTGAGGTAGGCATTCAAGTTTTTCTCCTCATCTTGTTTGCATTCTTTGATGTTTATGTGTATTTTTTGTAGATTCAAATGGCATTATATTTTACTAGTTTTATGCCATGTCTTTTTTATTACTTGGTTTTATGGCATTGTATTGCACTGGTTTGAAGCTAGGGCATCCATTTATTACTTGTTTTCTCACTTCTTGGGGCTGATGAGTTTTTATATGGGCATACATGATGTAAATTTGGTCACTATTTTTTCTTCTCCATGTACAGCCCATGAGTTATAGACTAGGGCATCATGTATTTATTTAGGCCAATAAGGAAACAATTTTTCATAGCTACATACTTTGTATCGCAATCCACTAATTTGATCAATTTGTCCCCCAGCTATTCAAATTCACGAGCCACAAAACTAGAACATTGTTGGGATTCAGAAAGGAAATTATGATTAATAACAAGACCTTGATAGTTGTTAAGGATCAAAATAAGAATATAAAAAACACAAAACACAAAACACCTCACCATACACTGATAGCCCTTAAATTATAAGGTTTAGAATATAATTCAAATTCTTAAAGTGTCAATGGACTAGGGTTTGAACAAAATCTTCATTATCAAACTAACACGTAAATAAATTTGTTAGGGTTTAAACATAAAATATCCTAAACTCTGAGCAATACATTAGACACTGAGTTTACAAAATAGTGTTCAACAACAAATCTTTAAATAGAATGATAATCATTAAAAAAATATTTCCCTTTGAAGATACAAGAATACATTTCTATGGTTTAAGTCGAATAGACAAAATCTATGAAAACCTTACCCTAGACAACAAAAGAACCATTAATCTTTGTTTTAACAAAACCCTTAACAAAAAAGATAAGATGAAAATACCACAATACAACCTATACATAATATACACTTAGAGTATTTACATCTAGCGTATTGATAAATATACAAGCATTAACAAATGAGCTTTAACAAAAATAAATCTTAATGCTCAAAGAAGAACAATCATTCGAAAACAAATGACCTAGAAATGGAACAAGTACACCTATCAAGAAGAAGTCTGTAACTTCTTTTCAAACCCTGCATACTCTTCTCAAAGATCTTTCTCATGTTTTTTCCCGAATATTCTCTCAACCAAAACCTAAATATACTTCACAATATTTTAGGATTCTTCCTCAAACTCTTTGTAGGTGGCATTCCTTTTCTACCATCAAAATCTCATGATAACTGTCATACTAATGTCATGTCCTAGCTTGGGATATTTAGCTCTTTGATCTTAAACTAATTGCAAAATGAAAATAGCAAAAATGGATGCCTTTAAAAAGTACATGTCGATAAGTATGGCATGTCATTTAATGCCAAATCAGAATTAATCCTCCACTAAATGCCAAATGACACAATCTTAGCACATGGTACTAATGTTATGCTTTTACAACACTTTAATTCCTAAAAAAGGCCATCCCAAAGGTTTACTTGATAAAACATTTAAAACATATATTTCTCCCTTTCCAATGACACTTAGTCATTGATATAATACTAAGACAATTTCAAATTCTACTCAAGCATAATACAACTTCATGAGCAATGTGATTCTACAAATCTGATTCATAATCTGACTATCTAGATATAAAACTGAAATTGATCTATTCAAGTACCAAAATGAACGAAGTTTATGAATGTGTCAATTTCATAAAGACCATGAGTTAATTACCCTATCAT
This sequence comes from Chamaecyparis obtusa, assembly GCA_027943335.1. NCBI lineage: Eukaryota > Viridiplantae > Streptophyta > Pinopsida > Cupressales > Cupressaceae > Chamaecyparis > Chamaecyparis obtusa. The sequence goes on from BSBK01003919.1 coordinate 1,461,642, forward strand.
TCTATAAAACTGATTATTATGTCATGTAAACATGACAAGTTCCATGTTGAACTTAAATATGAGTACCAAAATGACATTAAGTGAAAATGCCTTCATAGGACTCAAAACAAATTATCAGTGAAACCAAACTGATTCAACAAAAATTGATTTACCAAATGATCAATGCAATGTCATTAAATGTATCATGTAACCAAAAAATGTGATAATTGAATGAGCATATCCAAATAATCCAAATAATGAGTATTCAAATGAGTAACAAATTGATCCTAAGTAGTTCATGCATCCAAATGATTATAGGCATACTAACTAGTTAGTGTGTTTGGCATTGAGGACAACATAAGGAGAGGAGAAATAGTATGTATGTGAATAGATCTAAATTACCTTCTTAACACTACAAGAATCACAAGAATTGGAGATACTAGTAAAAATATATGAGCTCAAAAGTTGAAACTACAGATCAAAATTTTACTAAGTATGGATTTTTTTGTGGAGTATAATCTAAATATGATACCACCACAACTAGAAAATTATTTAAATTACCTTTCCAATGATATCTCATTTTCCTAATTTTCAAAATGAAGGAAAAAGTTAAGGCAAAAAGAAAAATGTGCTAAATTTTAGCCAACTAATAACCAACAAACATGACCCTTTCAAAACTTACTCATTGCATGAAAATTTTTACTTATTCCTATATGATTTTTGGGGGCTATAAACAAAATCTATAATTCTTGTTTCTCAAAAAATTGTAGAGAAAAAGTTATGGCTAAATTTTGATTCATTTTTTATTTTGTGTTTTTTTTTATCTTGTTTTTTATTTTCTATATTTCTCACAAAATTTGATGAATCTTGGAAAGCTAAGATAAATCTAGATGATTTTTTGTACCTATAAGGAAAATACATAATTATATTTGTCCTAGATGAGCCAATTTTTATCCTCAAGGATAGATCTCTTAGAAAATAGATAGAAACTAAGTAAATTTGGATCTCAGATACTGTATGCAAATTAGATGTCTAATACTAGAAATGATAAATTAACTATTTAGAAGCTAACAAATCTATCTAATGAAACACAATGAAGAATGAAAAGTAATCACAAATGATGAAACTAAATCAATTACCTTCACCTACCATGCGGCTTGTCTCCATTGTCCTCATAGCCTTGATTTTTTGGATGGTTGAGCTCTCAGATTTCCAATTTGAAGCTCCTTGCCCAAGATGTCACCAAAGTGTGGAGATTGAATGAGTGAGTGCAAAATAGCCCAAAGCTTGATTATGCAACTAATGGATGGAATGCAAATGGAATGATGATAGTTTGGATGCTTGATTGCTCTTGGAATGCTTGATTGCTTGAATTCTTGAGTTCTTGAATGCTTGATTACAAATTACCTATTAGCTCACAAAGGGAAAATGAGGCTCCTTTTATAGATTTTTGGAGGATCTAAGCCTAGGTGGCACAATCCTACAGTGGAGAATGAAAGGTGGAAGATTATGATGTCTAGGATTGACTTGGTTGAAGGAGTTGAGAGAAAGGGGGATGTAGTTGGAATGTGAGAGGAAGAATAGGGATGATGTTCCTCTCACATTGACATGGAAGAGAAGAAGGTGGAAGGGAAAAACACATGTCAAGTGTTTCACAAAGACTAAAGAGAGGAAGAGGGAGAGACATTTTCCTCAATAGGACTCTTGGTACAAGTGTCCCATGAGTCACCTTTGACCCTTAGAGGTGGCTTGAGAAGCCCCTTAGGAATAGAGAATGTCTCTTGACTTGGTTTGAGATAAGACATGTGGTCATAAGACCAAGTCCTATGAGGCCACATAGCCATTAAGAATATGACATGTGTGGGTGAGGATAATTATCAATAAATAATTAATAATTATTATTTATTTTAGCCAAAGTGGTGTGTCAAGTGACTAGGTTTATGAGGTGGACTAGGGGACTTAGTCATATTTAGGTGATTGTGCATTTAATTAAAATCACTTTAATAAGACTAATTAGAAGACTTAGGATAGAGGAATAAACTATAGTGAATTTACTAAATAAATTGAATAATCTATTTAATAAATAGAAGAAAAGAATATTAATTAAATAATAAATATTTAATTAATTCATCAAGTCAATATCAATTAAATAATAAATATTTAATTAATTAATGAAGCCATTTTTAAGTGTATACATTTTGCCCCTCTTTGAAATAATGTGCGTGTCACATTGTTTCAAAGAAAAATTCAAGCATTTTTGCCCCTGCCTCAGACAATGTCTCAAACGACCTATGTATGCCCCCTCAAGAGATTGATTGACAAAAATGATTTAATGAATGTTTTTTTGTTTTTGTTTTTTGTTTTTTACGTCAAGTTTGACAATCAATCTCAGGAAAGAAATGGTAGAAAAGATGGATGAGAACGGGGTAAAACGAAAGAGTAACGGGAGCTAGGGTCCACACACACCAAGCACATTAAGTAAATAGGCTATAAATAGGGCAAAGGGGTCCAAAATAGGCTCATTGTGCACACGTGTCATTTTGAGATTGGAGCTTGAGAGAGAGAAGAGCAGAGTCACCAGGATGTCATTCTCACTATCAGATCATCGCTTTGAGAGGGTTAGACGATTCCAGACACTACCTGATTCTGGAGAGCCAGTAGGTGACTGATCCTCTTTGTCAATTCATGATTTTTATCATGTTAGGATTTGATATGTAGCATGTTTAGGCTAGATTGAATCATAGGATTTTTTAGAAAATTTTCTTTTTCTTGGCCGAAAGACATATGCACAATTGCGGTGCATGAATGTGCAATAATATGCCATGTTTGTGTAGCAAACTGGTTATACTGCACATATGTATCATAGAATTGTGCATGTGTGTAGAAATATAGTTTAGGTTGCACAAATGTTTAATAAATATGCACATATGGATTTGCTACACTTTTGTCAAGTAAAGTTGCACAAATGCTGAATAAAACCACTCAAATGTTTGGATCTACGCAAACATTAAGGGATGTTGCGCATGCATGTTTCTATACTACACTTTTGTGTTGGATGGTCAAATTTGGTCAAATTAGTTAGTCAATTAGGTCAAACTTGATGTCGATGGTCTGATTTAATCTGTCGGCTATTGATTTTGATCGATTTGGTCAAGATAGACATTGTCATAGCATGATCGCTAGTTAACCAATCTTGATATTAGATAATTGATAGAATCATCTGTTGAAACACGTGATAAACATGTTTGTAATTGATATGATAGGATAGATAGATTGATAGATCAGTTAATCAAAATCTAATAGCTTGATTTTATTAACTTTAATAGGAGGATATTATTAACGTTCTAATGTCACGGGAGAGATATCTTGTTACACAGAACTTGAAACCGGCGCTGTTAGAGACTGACAGACTCTTGATCAGAGCGACTGGATTATATCATGTCATCTACATGCCTGAGATTCAGGTGAATTTGAGCATGATGACATCTTTAGTAGAGCGATGGCACTCAAAGATGAGTACCTTTCATCTCCCGATAGGAGACATAATAGTGACACTCGAGGATGTTTATCGCATCCTCCAGCTTCCTATCATAGGTGAGCTGGTGCACTATGATTGGCATGGCAATTTGATGGAGTGCAGAGCAGTCTTCGATGACGATGAGATTGATGAGGGGGAGATCAGTTGGGAGGACATGAATGACTATTATGAGCCTCTACCAGTGGTATTAGCAGGAGCGATTGGGGGATTTGTATGCCCTGATCATAGGTCACATGGGTTTGCAATTGGTTGGGGCCACACATTATAGCGGATGATGGATGACGGGACCTAATTTACTTGGGGTGTCTACCTATTAGCACATTTATACCACAATCTTCATCAGGTGGTCTATCAGAGGAGTGCATCATTATCAGTAGGCATCACATTACTTCATGCATGGGCTTGGGAGCATATTGTAGTTACTCATCTAGCAACTATTAGATTTCACAGTGTAAGGCAGTCGTATATTCATTTATATTCATCAGTCTTGTCTCAGCCGAAGCTGGGACATCTAGAGTTTTGGCGCTACACTTTTAACACTGTTGATATAGTGATATGGAGACTGTACCTAGGGTGTGAGCCCTAGGATGATGAGAGATAGCTCAGGTTCTATTTTGAGTCATGATGGTTGATAGGGAAGACACCCTACATCATCAAGAGATAGCTAGTGAGCTGAGTTCTATGATAGTTTGGCAGGATCCATGGTATGCCACAAGGTGTCTCTGAGTTTTCCCAGACACATCAAGAGTGACGTGACTGGGGTCCCATGCTCTCATTTGAGTTGGCTAGATAGGAGTTCATTGACATGTCATTTCAGGCATGGATAATGAGATAGGGGTTGTTGACCCAGGAATGACTATAGATCTGGAGTAGCACATAAGAGATTTTCTAGTGCCATGCTTGACTGATCTAGCGGCAAGGCCACTAGAGAGAGATCCAGTAGAAAGACACCAAGGTAGATGCCAAGGCTGAGACAGGAGAGGTAGAGGGAGAGGAGGTGGAGGTGATGGTGGAGATGGTGGTGATGGAGGAGATGGCAGAGATGGTGGGTGAGGAGAGAGATTCAGACCTTGTATGAGAGGTGGTGGTGTGAGACATAGGGGTTTGATTCCACCTCTAGTGAGACAAGGACGGAGATAGCTAGTAGCACAACCAGCAGCAAGGGCTCCACCATAGATACCAGTTGTCCCAAGATAGATACAGGTAGCACAGGGAGACCCTATAGTATAGGTACATGTACTGATATAGGTAGGATAGGGACAGGATGAGGCAAATGTGCTATTGGCCCAGGTTGGAGTGGTACAGGGTGGGTAGGTCCATGATGACATACAAGATGAGTAGATGTTGAATGTGGATGTCCAGGATGAGTAGGTGGAGATGGACATTAGGGGATAGGATCCCTATCTATAGAGGGACGCTGCAGAGGAGGAGGACCTAGATATTGATTCATTGCTAGTCAAACTAGCAATGACATAGGTACAGGTAGACCGTGTCCCTAGACTTGAGAGACAGGTAGAGTCATTGGAGCGGGAGAACACCATGATTAGGCATGAGCAAGATAGCACCATAGAGAGACTAGGTGAGTCTAAGGCTTTATTAGATGAGCTTCAGAGGATAGAGGACTTTGGTCCCCATGGAGATAGTCTACGTGCTATGGTACGAGCTAGGAAGGATATTTCCTACTAGTGGGATGCATACAGATAGGTTGTTCCTAGTGATCAGTAGATTGGGAGATTCAAAGAGAGCTCTTTTACAGTTGGGACAGTTGTTTATGAGAGACAGGTAGCAACTGGTAGTAGAGGTGTATCATCACACCCTCCTAGAGCACCCATAGGTTTAGGAGATCCAGCAGGAGCCTCAGGTTCAGGTGGTTTCATTGGATCTCATAGACAGCGACAAACTAAGTCTAGAGGTAGTGGATCATAGATATATGACATCATTGTATACACTCCTTGTATCATTGTATCAGTATGTTTCATTATGTTATTGACTTGATGGACATGATATTGACACGTTGTTATTTATGATATATCATTGGACATTTGGACATTTTATTATTTTATGGACTCTATATATATAGTGATGCAATTCTATCATGATTTTCTTTGATGATTATATGTGTGTGTGTGTGTGTGTCTGTGTCTATGTGTGTCTGTGTGTGTGTGTGTACTAACTTATGCAGGATGTGATGATTGGCTTTGATATGCATTGTATTTGTATGTTCTAGAATGCAAATGGTTGACTGTCTATTTGATGCATAATGGTTAATGATATAACATATGAGTATGAATGCATGCCTTAAATGATTTTATGTATGCAATGCTAGTTGGTTACTAATGGAATGATTTAAATGATGATATGTACAATAAGGAATATATAATGGTTAATAAATGAATTGAGTAAAATGCATTTAATGGATAATAAATGAATGATGTAATGCAAATGATGTTTTACATAATGAATGACAATGTACCTAATATGATTATGTATAAAAAATTACAACATGAGATAAAATGATAAGCATGATGAAACATCACTTTAAATATGCATGTTAATATATATGGATAATGTACAAATGAATACACCTAGTAAATGAATTACACAAAATGATTAAGTGTCGAAAGATGCAAGATGAAAACTAAATATTTTTGTTGTCCAAATGTCCTCAACTTGAATAACAATGTATCCGACACAAGAAGAATGGACTAGGAGAATAGATGACCTAATAAGAAAGATAACCTACAAATCCCTATAAAAGGAGCACTGATATGCAAGTCATGAAATGATTAAATGTAATGCAAAGTAAAATATGAAATGATTATCTCCACAACTTCATGTAACGTCTTAGAACTATATAATAACTGGAATTTGATTTTCATCATTGAGCTCGTTATATTGCAAGGAAATGCAAGCATCATGGTATAATTAAACCAGGATGACCTGAGCACTTCTTGCATGGATTTTAATATAGAAAACTTGACAAGAATCTAGGTATAATTGAACCAAGATGACCTGAGTTTCATTTACATAATAGACAAGGAATATTTCCCCCTTCCATCGGGGAACAAATATTTGGAGTCAAGGTATGTGTTGGCATATCACCAATAATAGTATTTGTAGATCAACATGATGTGTATGTTGTCAAGACTATTAAATTGATGCAGGCACTTACGCACAGACACCCCAATTACTTGTTCCCTTGATTTCATCAAAAAATATCCCACAAACAGCAATCAAAGAAAATATCATGCCCCATCCTGGCTATTCTAATCAATGACATATGGGAGTTTCAAACTCATATCAAATATATCTCAGAATAGCATAGGAAACATGATAACAATGAAATCTAGATATGAATGCATAATCTACAACAAACCATTCTAACATACCTACCATGAATATACATTTCTTTTGCCAAAAGATAGTGTAAGGTACAATGATCAGTTCAATTGATGATGTATAGTCAAGAGTGATAGATAAGCAGTCATGTTTCGAAGGATAGATCACAAATTTCAATTCATCATGAAGATACCATTATGGAAGAATGTTTGATTATGTTTGCTTGTCTAGTGAAAATACTCCATTCTATCCTCTAAGAGTCATGACTATCATAGATCCACTTCCCAAACTAGTTCAAGGACATGCCCCCAGCTAGGTGATGGACTAACTTATTATGGATGAAGGACACAAAAAGAATAGGATGAAGACCAAGACAAAAGATCAAGCTATGATGGGGTTTTATTATGGATAGATGCAATGGATGGTGTATGAACTGGCCATTTTATTATGATATATACATGGTGGGAATGGTGACTGACTATACATTTTACTATGGATATATACAATGAATGGACACACTAGAAGAATCCTAATAGATAGAGGAGCTAACTTGATACACATGGCACCTATTGCTAGGTTTTCACCACATGCTTTTATTGCAATTTTCTTTTGATTTTTTTTTTTTTTTTTGTATTTTTGAGAGATTTTTCAATTTTTTTGTTTTTTTGATCTAGATACATACTATATACATTCCCCTTGTATTGGGATTTCAAGGATAGAACTTCTTGAGGTGTATTTTGTTAAGAGGCTCATCCAAGGGATCTCCCTCAGGTGTGAACAATTGATAAGCCCCGGAGCCATAGACTGTTGTAATTACAAAAGGACCTAATCAATTGGGTTCAAACTTGCCCTTCTTCTCACAATGTTGTTGATTCTTTGGATTCTCTCAAAGGACTAGATTACCCACTTGAAAGTCTCTGATTTTCACCTTACTATTATATTGATGAGACATCTGATGTTGATAAACTTTCAAATGATCATAAGCTCTCTGACGGTGTTCATCCAGCAATTTTAGTTCAGTCAGTTGTGCAACTCTATACTCTTCATCTGGAATCAAATCTTTGAGAGTGACACAAAGAGAAGAAAACTCAACCTCAAGGGGTAGGATAGCTTCATATCTATAGAAAAGGGAATATGGGGTGGCTCTAGTGGGAGTATAGATGGAGGTGCAGTAAGTCCATAAGGCTAGATTCAGTTGGATATGCCAATCACGTCCAGCGTCATTGACAGTCTTTTGTAGGATTTTGACAATAGTTTTGTTAGATGCCTCAGCTTGGCCATTACCTTGGGGATAGTATATGGAGGAATAGTTATGGGTGATATGAAATTTTGCACACAGTTCATCCATGTCCTAATTTTGGAACTGTGTCCCATGATCAGTAATGAGATACATAGGTATACCATATCTACAAATTATATAGTTTAAGATAAACATGGATATTTGTTTTCCTGTGGCATTAATTAATGGAATGGCCTCAATCCATTTAGTAAAATACTATGTTGCAGTGATAATCCATTTGTGGTCATTGGAAGATGAAGGGTTGATTGTGCTCACAAGGTTGAGTCCCCACTGACTGAATGGCAAGGTAGTTATAAAAGGATGTAATTCTTGTGTTGGAGCATGAATAAGGTTTCCATGTATCTGACATTTCTTGCACGCCCTAGAAAAATGAAAGGAATTTGTTTCCATGGTAGGCCAATAATAACCCATACGCATGAGTTTCTTAGCCAAGGAGGGACCACTTGAATGTGTCCCACAAATACCTTCATGTACATCTCGCAAGGCAGTTTGAGCTTCATCATGCTCAAGACATCATAGGAGAGTACCATCAAGACCTCACTGATAGAGGGTGTTAGATATGAGGACATAGTGGGAGGCTTGGTGGAGAAAAGTTCATTTTTTATTATGGGATAGGTCATGGGGTAGGATGTCATTTTTCAGATAAGAATAGATTTTTCCATAAATTGGGGAGTTGTGTCCAATAAGATGACATATAATACTCATATCAGGGTCATCATATGCAGGACAAGTCAGGGATTCCACCAAGAACTCAAAATGGGCCTTAGTATCCTCTGTATCAAATAAAGAAGCAATCATAGCCATTGCATCAGTAGCCTTATTATTGTGCTAGAGAATCTGCTCAAAAGTAATGACTAAGAAATATTGTTTGAAGTCATCAACCATACGTTTATATGGTAATAACTTATCATCTTTAGTCTGATAATCATCATTAACTTGGTTTATAATCAAATGAGAATCCTCATAGACATTCATTTCAGCTACTTTCCATTGTAAAGCCATCTTTAACCTAATCATCAAAGCTTCATATTCCACCACATTATTGGTGCAAGGAAAGAGCATCTTGTAAGATTTCAAAATTGTGTATCCTTGCAGCGTGACAAAGAGAATACCAGCTCCTGAACCCTATTGAGTACATGATCCATCAAAGTATAGTTTCCATGTTTGTGTAGATAAAGCTAGGATGTGTGCATCAGGAAACTCTATGTGTATAGGTTGGTCATCTATTAATGGGGCTTCAGCTAATTGATCTGCTATCACTTGGCCTTTGATAGTCTTCTTGTCCACATATTCAATGTCAAATTCACTAAGTGGCATGACCCACTTAGCCAATCTGTCTATTAAGGTTGTCTTTCTTAATAGATACTTTAAAGGATCAATCTTTGCAATGAGCTTGATTGAATGTGACAACATGTAATGTCACCACTTTTGTGAAGCAAAAACAACCACCAGACATGCTTTTTCTATGGGAGAATAGTTTAACTCATATCCCACTAGGGTGCAACTGATATAGTATATGGCCTTTTCTTTTCCTTCATGGTCTTGCTGAGCTAGAAGAGCACCTAATGAGACTATCGTAGCTGAAATGTAGAGTAAGAGTGGCTTGCCCAAAATTGGTGACATCAGAGTTGGAGGATTCACTAGATATTGCTTGATTTTATTGAAAGCTTTCTCACACTTGTCATCCCATTGGAATAAGATATTTTTATGCAACAGATGCTGAAAGGGATAACTTTGATCTGCTAGCTGAGAAACAAATCTTCTGATGGATTGGAGATGTCCTTGCAAAGATCGTAACTAACTAATGTTAGTGGGGGAAGCCATCTCCATAATTGCTTTAACCTTTTTTGGATCAACCTCGATTCCTTTAGCTGAAACAATGTACCCTAATAGTTTACCTAATGTAACACCGAATGCACATTTCTTTGGATTGAGTCGAATCTGATACTTTTCCATCCTGGTGAATATTCTATCCAACACTCTCAAATGACCTTCTCTATTTTTGGATTTTGCTAAAATGTCATCAACATAATCTTCCATAATGGTATGCATCATGTCATGAAAGATTGTGGTCATAGCTCTTTGGTAAGTCGCTTCAGCATTTTTGAGCCCAAATGGCATCACATTCCAATAGTATGTACCCCACGGACAAGTAAAAGTAGTCTTTTCCTAGTCTTCTAGTGCAATCTTGATCTAGTTATAGCTAGAAAAACCATCCATTAATGATAACATCTCATGCCCAATTGTCAAATCAACAATAATGTCAATATTTGGTAGAGGAAAGTCATCTTTTGGACAAGCTTTATTGAGATCTCGAAAATCAATACAAATCTGGATAGACTTGTCTGGTTTTGAGATGGGGATGATATTTGAAATCCACTCAGCATAATCAATAGCATGAATGAACCCAACATCTAAGAGTTTCTTCAATTCTACTTTAACCATTAGTGCAATGTGCAGGTGCATCTTGTGGAGCTTATGCTTAACTAGTTTAACACCTAGTGCAATAGATAAATGATGCATAATGAGATTAGGGTCCAACCTAGGCATATCAACATAGGACCAAGTAAAGTTTATTTTTCTCTCTTTGAAAAACTTTGCAAAAGCTTCTTTCTTTGATTCTGTCAAGGATGTTGCTACTTTGAGGATGAGCGGAGACTCCTCTATTCCAATGTTAAGAGGTATTGTTGGTTCTATAAGGATGGAAGATTGCTCTCGATACAGATAATTGGGAAGAGTGTCAATCCTTCTATTTTCAGGTGCCTCAGAGAGGTTTTCACCATCAGATGTGTCTTTTCTTTTTACTATTTTTGGATCTAATACTGCCACTGAGTGGTTTTCACCATTAGATCTGTTGATTATTTTTATATTTTTATGATTGAGAGGATTGGCACTCTCTCCAAAGTAAGCCATGTCATTGAGTTCTATCAAAAATCCTAACTTGTGATCCCCTGGTGGTAAATGATCCCTAATTCTGAGATAGTCAATGATTGCATCATCATTATGGAAGACATCAAGTTCTAGATGATCGGGAGAATCCCAATCGATAAGTTTAGGATGTACAAGGGGCATTGGATCATTCAAGTTAATTTCAAAGGTAGAGATGGTATTGATGGAGAATTTTTCAAGGTTTATGATGGTAGTAGTGAGGTCTATTTCCATACTCTCATCTGATTTGTCTATCGCAAGATAAAGCTCACTTTCCTCAAAATCGACAAAAGTAGTATCACATGGGACTAATCCTAGTGAGTCAATCCTTAAACTCTCTCCCTCATGGTAATCATTACTATAGTGATGGACAACATCAACTCCTATTTATTTAGTAAAATTAGATAATGAATCCTATTCATAATCATTTGAGTCAGAATCATCATTATCCCCAAGTCTATCAATGATCCTTTGTGTTATCCTTTGTTTCTCTAGATCTACATACATACCATGTTTTCAGAACTGTAAGGCAAGAGGTTTAGATGTCTCATGAAAAGGTGTGATCTTTTCTTTTCCTTTTGGTTCTTTTGGTCATTCTCCTTTATACCATAATCCTGTGGTATCTCTTTGATAATTTTGATTTTGCAAAATTGGCTTTATAAAACCCTCTCTTTGTAACCCTATAGGTCCAACACCTTGGCATCCCATCTTTTGTAGAAAATTATACCCTTTACCATAGACATCAGGTGATATATATTCATGTTTGATATCCTCTCTATTCTATTGTGACTTAAGCAAATGATTAGCATTACGCTCAGCTGCTTCTTTTGATATAGTGTCCCCACTTATAAATGTGTCATAAACAAGTGTGGAAGGGGGTTCTAATTGTTGTTTAGTGATCAAAGACCTACCATATGATCTAGGAGATAAAGGTAAATCTATGATGCAAAGAGCTTGACCTAGAATGTACTCTTCCATACTCTATTCTTTTATGTCTATCTTGATCCCATTAGATTTAGAAGTTCATGCTATATCACTAGGATCAATGGGTGTAGTTGCAGAAGGTCCAGTACAATTATAAGGTACCAAAGAATCAGATTTCTTTATAGTGCTACAATACTGGAAAGGATTAGTATCTCCTTTGATAGTGATCTCTTGACCATTGTGAGGGAATTTCAAATGATGATGATAAGTTGATGGCACAGCTTGCATGGAATGAATCCATGGTCTTCCCAAGAGAATGTTATAAGCGAGATCCATGTCAAGAACTTGGCAAGGTACATCTTTAACTATAGGACCTACTCTGATAGGAAGAACAATAGATCCCTTTGATGACCTCTCTTCTTCATCATAAGCTATTATTGTGATTTTCTTCTTTGGATCTATATCATTTTCAAAAAATCCCAATGCAAGGACTAATTTCAATGTGCATATATTCAAGCCAGCTCCTCCATCTATGAGTACTCTCTTGATTTTGTGACTCTGTACCAGGACTTCGATATGTAGGGGAGCATTATGAGGTTAGGTAATAGCTAAATCATCATTTTTAGTGAAGGATAGATAATGTGGGGTTGTTAAATGTCCCACCATAGCTTGAAATTGATCATGATCTAGATTCATGGGGACCTGGGTTTCTAAAAGAGCTTTCTCAAGGATATCTTTATGAGATGGGGATAGACGCAAAAGCTCAAAGATGGATATCTGGGCTGGTGTTTTCTTGAGTTGTTCCAAAATATTGTACTGGTTGGAAATATGTTGTGTAGACTTTGGGACATAAACAAACTTGTTTTGAGAGGTGCTTGGTTTAGACGGGACTCCTTGGAGAGTAACCTTGGATTGAGAACAAGTAGTAATGTGGACTAGTTGACTCTCTAATTTTTCCTTTATGGTAATGACATTGGCATAGTACTTAGAAGGATGACATTGAGAAATGTTACCAACATATCTATAGGGCGTAGTATTATAATTGGCTTGTTTGTCACCTTTAGTGTTGGAAGAACCTCCTTTCTCATGCTCAGGAAGTGGATCTTTGAAAGCCATATGTGATTCATTCGAGGTATGTCCATCAACACTAATTTCACCACTTTCAATTAAATCTTGAATTGCATTTTTGAGCCTTTGGCATTCATTGGTTTTATGTCCTTTTCCTCTATGAAATTCATAATAATCATTCCCATTCTACCAAGAAGGTTTCACTCTAGGTTCAAAATCTTTAGTTTTAGGAAGCGTAATGAGTTTCTTTGTGATTACTTTTGTAATGCTGGTTCGAGAGATTCCCCTAAAGGAGTAAAATTTCTTCGAGGTGACATAAAAGGCAATCTTGGTTTAGATGAATCTTTGTTGGTGTTTTGATTTGTTGATTGATTGTTGTAGGTAGCTTGAGTAGCATTGGCCTTACTTGTGAGATTTAAAAGGGGTTGTGTTGGTTTGACATTGTGATTATCAACAATCCCATCATTGACAATGTTTTTGTTTTTATTCCAAAATTTAGATTTGTGATTGTTATGGTTGTTGGGATTGGAATTTGAAGACCCAACATTATCCTTGGAATAAAGTTTAATCTCACCTTTTCTGACCATGGCTTCCTCAATCTTGACACCATTTTCTATGAGCTTATTGAAGTTTGGTGGACATTGCAATTGTAACCTATAACTCATTTTTGGTGTAAGGTTATGCACAATAATATCCATCTTTTCTTGTTCAGGTATCATTTGTGGATATTTGGAAAACAATTGATGCCATCTTTGCAAAAAAGTAAGGAAGGGTTCTCCATTATTTTGATGTGCATTACAAAGATCAAGCATAGTGACTTCATGTTTGATATTATATGAGCAATGAGTCACAAACTTGTCAATAAGCTCATTGAAAGATTTGATGCCTGGGAGTAGTTTGGAGAACCATTCCATGGCTTGTCCTCCTAAAATTCATGGAAATAGGTGCACAAGATAAGTGTCATTGTGAGCGACTTCAATACAAGCATCACAAAACTCATCAATGTGGTCTTGTGGATCCGAATTCCCTTTGTATTTGTCAAATTTTGGTACCTCAAAATGAGGAGGGAATGGAATCATTGCTAAATTCTTATCAAAAGGATAAGGACATATATCATCCAAAGAATACTTCTTAGTGTGTGTGTGAATTTTGTACCTAATCTATAGACACAACACTTCAGTAAAACATTAGAGGTTAGCTAAAATTGAAATCGTGCAATAGAATGAAAACTAAACTAACCAGGTGATTTACTACCTTCTAGTAGATGCGAGTATGTATTCTCAGATTGGACCGAGATCAGTGACCTTGATGACACCTAAACGAAGGATTTAAATGCAAAATCTAGATATGGAATGAATGCAATTAATCTATTTTTTTTGGATTTTCTGTGCAATTATAATAAAACTTGATATGAATCTATGCTATATGAAAATTGATATTCTAAAATGATCTAACAATAATATTCTAAATGATATGGATACTATGCAAAAACAATGAAAATCTCACAACAAATCGAATTCTCAAGATTGATTCTTAAGTCTCCAATTCGGCAGCTCGAGTGTGCAATTCGTGGATGGATCAATGGATTTCGAATGAAGAGCTGAGGCCTTAATTTATAGAAATCCAGGACTTTGGAGGTGCATGAGAAAAGCCATAAATCACTCAAATAACTCAAGTTGATTTTTGATTTATTTTTAAATAAAAGATAATTAACTCACAAAAACATGCAAAAGCAGAGTTCAACTCAAAATAGAGTTTAGATTTAATTGATAATTGATAGTTGTCTGCTTTTGTGATTGTGCATGTTTTATTTATGAATTAATTTAATAATAAAGTGATTTATTTCCAACTTAACTGATTTTAAATTTAAAAATAACTGATTTGTGGGTTAATCAATTATTTTAATCAAACTTTATTCAAAACTAATATCATTAAATATGACAACTTGCTTTAATTAATTAAATAAGAATTTAATCAATTATTCATAGGATTTTGGATTTATTGTCAAAATTAAATAATACAATTTATGAATAAATATAATTAACTTCAATTAAACAATTAAGTGGCAGAATTAAACTCAATTAATTAAATATTGAGAATATTCAATTAATCAAACTTTAGGATAAATTGGATTTATCGCCAAATAATCATTAAATTAAAGACAATTAAGATAATTAGGAATATTACTAGGAATATTCCCCGATTCAGAATTTATGATAATCAATTAGGATTTGATGATGTTTATATGTGCCTTAGGTTAGGACTTTGATGTCGATTTCATTCGATATGTCGATGTAGGAGGTTAATGAACTTATAGCCCATTTTTGGGGTATTACATTTTGCCCCTCTTTGAATTACTGTGCGAAGCGCAGTGGTTCAAAGATAGTCTGTGTATGATATTGAAACTGATGTTTGAAATTGATATTGATATGAAGTAGAACATGTGATATGATACAAAAGCTGATTGAAAGATTTGAAGATAATAGGTCCTGAATGACCAAAGATAATGTTAACTATAACAGCAATGAACCGATGATTGCGAAAAATTGTCAAAACACTTGATTCTGAACCTTATGATTGCAAAGAAGTGAGTGATCGATTCCACACCCGATTGTCGATAAGAATCACATTGGTATCACATCTAAACCTTTTAGTTTCTGAAGAACCAAGGAAATAACACAATTGAACCGATAGTTACAAAAACTGATACAATTTACAAGATTAAGAGAATACCATATTGATATGGATCTCGATGAATCTAATATGCCTCGAGCGATGATTGATTTGCCCCAAGCGATGAGGTATTTTTTTGATGAATCAGTAACTAGACGTGGTTGTTGTCTTCATTACTAAGGAAAGATATGATTTCCATAAAGATATGATTTCAATAAAGATATGATTATAGACTTTGAATGATGTGCAATACCATGCCCCCTTTGGGATAAAAATTGAAATTTGACAAGAAAAGTTAGCGTTGATAGTTTAGAAGCATGTTAATTGATTGGAGAAGTGGTTAAACATGTTCAAGAATGCATTATGCATCATTTAGAGGTCCCAGAGACCAAGTTTGACTAGGTGTGACCATGAGTTGACCATGGGTGACCAAGTTGAAATTTTGATAGTTTGATGTAAGATAATCAGTTAAGTTGAAGTCTAGATTTCTTGTGATGATTGAAGGTCGATTATGCAAGTAGTTAATAATATAAATGATCTCAGATTTTGATTTTGACCCTGAAAAAGGATTCTACTTGCTATTTTGTTGGAGGAACTTTCATGTGAGATTCAGCTCTTGTTAGATTTGAAGATGGGATTTGAAGAATCGTTTAAGCATTGAAGTTTAGCCAACCACTGTGAGATCATACAAACATGCAAAAATGCAAAGAGACATGCAGTATGAAATGCAACCTAAGACCTAGGACCTAGTCACTGATCATGTGTCGGTCATTCTCATCATTGAATTTTTAGGTAACTGGATAAATCAATACAATGCCCACTAGTTAGGAAACCATAGACATATGAATATCGATTTGTATACACAAGAATCAATACAACACCCACTGATCGATCAACCATAGATATATGAATATTGATTTTATTTTTGGAATGTCGGATTAGATATAAGCACCAAGGCACAAACGCCAGGATGACCTAAATATCATGTCCATTTTGATATAGGAATTTGTATAAGCATTAGAATATAAACATTGTGATGACCTAAATATGCCTTGCATTCAAACACATCAAGTAGTCAAGAGATCACTCTAAATCTAGTGTGAATTACCCGTAGTGACCCTTTATCATTCACATCCTTAGGTAAGATCGCGTTTCATAGTAGGAGAAAGAACTCACACAAAAAGACAATAGTTAGATCAAACTTCCTTGAATTTTTTGGGTATCAATGGTCGAGGTACGCATGGCCATCCAATTCGAGATAGAGGCTCTTACAGTCGGACACCATTTCAATCCAAAATTTCCAAAGTTGTTAGATTTTCACATACAAGCAAAAGACAAAGAAAAGATTATGCCCCCAGTCATCAATCTCTAAATCCTATAAAGGACATCATCGAAGAGCTCGAAGGGACACAATATGCAAAAATCTCAATATGAATCAGTAAGCATACAAGGAGATAAAAGCATGTAAAAAGCATAGATTGTTTTCAGTTTGTGTTTGATGTTTGATTGCATTGTTGTAGATGCAAAAATCCTTTCTAGAGACAAAACTAACTGACTGACTCAAATGAAGCTTCAAAGGACTCTGACTGGATATGATACGTCTAAGATACATTAGAGGCCATACGATATGACATTGATTGCCCCCAAGTTTTAACATTGATAGGATACTGATGCTTGAGCTGATTGGTGTATAGTCTGACTTATTAAAAATAGACTAGGAGATATGTACAAACTAAAGCAAGACTAAAAGCTGGGAAAGACCAAGATTGCGTTGATAGATGGAGCGTTTTGAAACAAGTGGCACCCATTTGCTAGGTTTTCATCATCTTGGTAGAGATTCTATTTTTGCTACCAAGGCACCTATTTCCAGGTTTTCACCAAGACACTTTTTTTTTCTTTTTCTCATTTTTTTGTATTTTTTATTTTTTAATTTTTTTTGTACTTTTCATATTTTTTACTTATTTTTGTGAATCATCAAGGTGCCTATTGCTAGGTTTTCACCAAGATGTTCATTTTTTAAGGATTTTTTTTTATTTTTATGATTTTTTCAGGACATTTTACCATAAATTGAATGCCTTAGGTGTAAAATTTCTTCAGATGGAGAATGTTGATTAGTTCTCAAAGCTGTTCTCCTTCAGTCCTTGAGAGTTGATAGGCACCAGAGCCAAAAGTAGTAGTGATAACAAAGGGACCCAGCCAGTTGGGTTCAAACTTCCCCTTACGTTCTCGATGTGATTGATTTTTAGGATTTTCTCTCAAGACTAGATCACCAACCTAAAATTATCTGTGTCTGACTTTATTGTTGTAGCCTCTAGACATTCTTTTCTGATATACTCTAAAATGATCATACACTTCTTTCTTATGCTCATCTAGTAGTTCAAGTTCTTGCAACCTAGACACTCTGTAGTCATCATCAGTTACTAGACCATGCAATCTAATTCTTAGTGATAGAATTTCAACCTCAATAGGCAGTACCGCTTCAAACCCATAAACTAAAGTGAAAGGTGTAGCCCTAGTGGGTGATCTGATACTCATTCTGATACTTGGTATACTTGATAGCATCTTTTTCCATTGCAAACTCTTAAGAAAGATCATATCATCTAGTCCCAATGTCTAGCAAGGTGGAGAACAAGAGGGATTAGCAAGCTAGTGGAAGACATGGAAGACAAGAGAATGAAGGATAATGAAGGGAAGAAATCCCCAAGGGAAAACTCTTCAAGGGTACCCAAGCTAGGGAAAAGTTGTCATGTAAAGCACATTTAGACAAGTAATGAAAGGCCAGCATAGGATAAGTCACAAAAGTGTAATGCCAAAGAAGGATAGGATGTAGTCCAAAGGAGTAGACATGTCAAGAGGTTTCAAAGCATCATGTTTTACTCTTTTTTATTAGATCAAGACCAAAGGGGAAAGGGATAGTGAAAGGCTAAAATTAATGGAGGAAAATAAATATGAAGGCTAAACATGAATGGAATGAAAGCAAGATCATCGTAAGAGAGCTCACAAGATAGCCAAATGTTCATGTATAGATCAGCATTGTCAAGATCAAAGAGAGAAGATGGAATGGATGAAATATGTAGAAGAACTATGCATGATGCCTGATTGCTAGGTTTTCATCATGGTACCTATCCAAGGTGCCACAAGGGAGTGGTTTTCACCATAGGACAAATTTATTTCTCTTTACTTTTGCTACCAAGGTGCCTGTTTCCAGGTTTTCACCAAGGCACATTTCAATTTTATTTTTTTTATTTTTTTTGGAAGAAGGCAAGCTCTTTAAACAATGCTCCTTGAAAGGATAAACCATGATATGCCAAGGATTCAAAATGATACACTCAAAGATGTTGATAAGGAAAGGGAGATGGAAGAGAAAAATGGAGGATAAGGTTTTATGTAAAGCAAATGAGGTTGGAAGATAGGAGGAATAGGCAAATGAGGAAAAAGGATAGAAGGTAGAAGGATTGTGAAAGGGTAGATGGAAAGGAAGGCAAGATCAACATCAACACACACCTTGAAAGGTGGTGAGAGGATGGAGGAAACATGAATGAAGGAATATGTGAAGGAATGTGGTGAATGGATAGTAGAGGTTGAGGTTTAGGCATATGGAATGGAAGAATGTTTTTGGAAGGAGATGAAGTGGAATTCTTTGGAATCTTGAATGTCAACTTCACTTGTTGCTCAACACCAGACTCTTTCAAGAGAGACTTTGGAATCTATATAGCCATAGGCTTTTTATTTCTTTTTGGTGATTTGGAGAGAATATCTTCAATGATGGATTTTGGAACCCATACTTGTCTTGTAGTTTTTTACTTAGATATCTCTTTTGACTTTATGCCTCCATGTCAATTAGAGGAGGCATGGTGATCTTCTTTTTTTGATGGATTCTTGTACTGCTTCTTTTTCTAGTATTGAACATTCAAGTTACTTCCAAAGAACTTGAGACTTGTGGAAGAAGAAGGAGTATATGACTAGTTTAAATGGGTGGGTGGATGAAAAGGATTCAAGGGTATGCATCTATGTTGATCTTGAGGAAAGATGGGAGATGGAGGGATGTAAGGACCCAAGATGGATGGTGAATTAGGAGAGTTAGGAGGGGAAAGTGAAGGGACATAAGGACCCAAGATGGAAGGCAGACATGAAGCCCTTAGTATTGGTGGAGGAGGTCCAAAGATGGACATGGAAGATACAAAAGGATAATCAATAAGTTCATCAGCATCTATATGACAACCAAGGATATTAGCATCTTTAGAGTGAGCATTAGAATTTTCAATAGAATCATGGACATCTTGAATATGAGCACCTTCTTTGATTGTTTTGTTCAAAGCTTGCAAAGACTTAGGAAGAGTAGAAAGTGGAAACGAACATGGAGTGGTAGAATAAGAAGATGGAAGACTTTGATCTTGACAAGGATCTTTGGATAGCATAAGTACATAATTTTTCTCTTGATTTTCAATAGGCTTAACATTGAAAGTAACAACACCATTTTTACCAACCTTAATGGAAGTATCATCTTTGGAAAGTGGAAGTGGGGTAAGGTTATTTTGATTGTCAATAAGTTCAACAGTGTAAGTAGTAGCTTGATCTTGCTTAGGAGAAGACTTAAGACATGGTGGAATGCATGAAAAAGGATGTGCAGGATCAAAAGAACCCTGAAGTGGATAAGAGACATCATGAAAAGGATTGGATGACATGGAGGGTTCTTGATCTTGATCTTTCTTTATGTTCTTTTCTTTATCATTTTTAGAGTCCTCTTGACATGGAGCTACTTCTAAGGACAAGGGATCATGCTACAATTGTGTAGAAGACTTTGGAAGATATGGGGAAGGACTAGCTGAAGTAGGCATTATAGCATATAAAGGCTTAGGCTCTTTGGGTTTAGCATTATTGAAAGTATTTGTAACCAACTGAAGGTTAGCTTGAGTTTCTTTAAGGGATAGCCCTTGAGGATAACTATAGGGAATCATATGAAAAGTATCAAGTCTTGTGTCAGATGAAGGTTCTATGAAAGATTTGATAGGCTTGGGAGCTTTAGGAAATGTATGGGTATTGGAGGAAGTAGGGGATGGAAAAGAACCATCACAAGACAAAGGTTCAACATTAACATGATCTTTCTTGAGAGTGTAATCTTTATTTTTAGCATGAAAGTTCTTAGAGGAGAGATCCTTATAGTATGCACATTTATAATCAACTTGGCAAGCTTTCTCTTCCTCAATAAAAGTAGATGTATCATCTAGGTATTGTTCACAGAAATCATCAAAGTCTCTTTCAAAATTAGAATCATATGGATCACCATCACGATCTATCCAATGTGACATCCCATTTCTAGTAATCATGAGCACACGGCGAGCAAGATTCTTAGGAACAGAGGTGTCATAGGTATCACTATATTGTCCCTCATCATAGTCATCATAGTCTTCAAAGATGGGTGTGTCACTCTCCGGGGAAGAAGTATCAAAAGGATTATCACGTTGCTCATATTTTGTCTGAGGGCATGGTGACATGTACAAGTCTTTATCAAATGGAAAAGGACATAGAGCTTCCATGGAGAACTCTTTAGGTTCCTTTTCTTTCTCAAATTTGTTAAGTTTGACTTGCATAGCGTGTATTTGTTTCATCATAGCGATGATTAGAGTTTCTTCCTCATGTGTACTGATTCTTTGAGACATGTTAGGATTTTTAGGACTCCCTAGAATAGATTGATGTAGAGTTTGTTGATTGACTCCTTGAATTGATGGAGGGGGAATGTAATCAGTTTTTAATCGAAAGTTGCCAAGACCGTCATCTTCATAAAGACTAGAATTGTAGAGTTGTTCAAGAGTTGGACCCTGGATATGAGTCAAAGGTAAGGTATGAGATGCTTCTCCTAATTTCTTGTGTGAGGAAGCTCTAGTTTCCACCATTAACCCTAGGTGAAACAAAAGAACAAGATGAAGACAACTGAAGAATGAATTGATTCAAGAAGATCAAATGATGCAACCTTGTCAAGGTTTGATTGATTGAAACTTGGATTAGACGTAAATGAAGGAGACTATGCCCTAGATGTATGGGTAGATTCCCAAAAGATAGCGGACATGAGTTCACAACACTTAGCCATTTTGATGATTGATTGAAGATTGATAGTTATGACAAGGTTTTGACACAAGATGATAAAGACTCAAATCAATAAAATAGAAGGTTGGATCAGATTCAAAAGGTCACTTTAGGAAAATGATTGGATTCTCAGTAGTTTGTTGCTCTATTCCTGACATGTTGATTTTTTTGACAGATTCTGGAAATAGACTGTAAAAGCTGGGTCTCTGATAGTTCTGACAACTTTTTGAAATTTCTCAAATGATTCTCTGCAAGCTCGTACAACGGTGGGTATAGCATGAAATGATAATTGACAATCTCGTATGACAGTTGACAATAGGGAAATTGATTTTTGAAAATGACTGGTAGCAAAACTCATACGATAATATACCTGATACCATACGATAATTTGGGGGTTCTAAAATGACAATAGCCAAAAGTCATATGACTTTCTGACTTTACAAAATGACTGTTGACTCTAGAAAGGTGTTTTACTTCAATTTTTGTAAATTTTGGGTTTTCAGTTTTAGATTTTTTGCAAATTTCAATGTCTAGATTTGAGGATTGTAACAGATTTGTTCATTTTCAGTAACTAGATAGATAAGCAAGCACGCAAAATAGCAAGCATGTCTCAAAAAAATGAACAAGGCCAAAAGCAACCTTGCACATGAACAATCAAGTGACTTATTTGTGCTAATCCTTAGAAGTGCTAATTGTGTATGTTCCAAAAAGTTTTGCAATAACACACATATTCCTAGAAAATGAAAATTTGGCCTCACTAGGGTTTTTAGTAATGGTTTGACTCTACAACTTTTATGATCCAAGAGGGCAAACTCCAATCCAAGCACACTAGGGTTTTGACACGGTTCGAGAACTTAATCTTTAGGATCTGTTAGGGAGATCTGACAGCCCAACAAGATACCACACCTGTGGAGATTTCTTCCAATAGGACATTTATATAGTGGTTGTCACTACCATAGCAAAAATGGCTATTACCACTTGAGGTTCCATCAATGTGGTTGACCCAATTAAGGGAATGTCCACTACAGTTAACCCTCTCTAAAGGTGACTCACAAAATATACCACATGGAGACTGGTTCCAGATTCAAGGATTTGGGTTTCTGGTACTATCTAAAAAGGAAGTACAGCATAATCCCCTAACCTTTTCACTTTTAACCCAAACAAAGCAAACAGATTAATCTGACATGCTAAGACCAAGATTATCTCACAAAGATCTATGATGTCAACCCCTTATGATCTATCAACCTCTCCACAGAGAGAATGCATCGATCAAAAGTTGAAGACACACGGATCTAGTGGAACATGAGACTCCTTCAGTATCTTCCCTACCTACAATGGGTTCTCTCATTGAGAAGAGCTTCACTGGAAACCCACTCTCTCAAGAACCACAAATAGTGTTCATAGGGCCTAATTACTATGTGTAACAGATATGCAAAAAGCAAATCTATGTTCGTTTTAGATCCCAAAACTGAAGTGTGAATTATGAAAGCTATAAAGGCACTCAAGCTTGACACAAGAGAGTTTCTTTTATGTCCCAAAATGAATTTTTATTAGATGTAATAGAATACCTGAGTTCCTCACAACACACTTAGTAGATTTTACCTATTTTAGCAATTTTTGAGCATTTATCTTCTATCTTTTGTACCCACAAGATGTACCTGCACCTGCACCTGCAAACCAATATTATGAAAAAATTACCTATTCTTGTACATGAAACCCAATGTTATAAAAATATATCAAAAAAAGAAACACAACTTGTCAACCCCACGTGGTAGAAAATTAGGTTAGTCAAATATAATATGTCATTTGATAATCGAAAAACCTGTTGTCATAAAAAATCAGATTCTGACCAGTCTGCACTAAATCAATAATAACTTTTGCAAAGTAATCCAAACTAATGGAAAATGAAATCTAACTCAAATACCTTTCCATAAATATAAATTTTAGATCTGTATCATGTCATATGTGCATGTACCAATAAAAACATCAGTCGAATTTCATAAAATCAGATTCAGACCAGTCTTCACTAAAATGATCATAACTTTTGAAAATCAAAAAAAAATTAATCCAAACCAAAGCAAAATGAAATATAACTCAAATATATTTCCAAAAATATAAATTTTGGATCTTTATCATGTCATATGTGCATGTACCAATAAAAACATCAGTCAAATTTCATAAAATTGGGTTCAGACTAATCTTCACTAAAATGATCATAACTTTTTAAAATCAAAACAAAATTAATCCAAACTAAAATAAAATGAAAGATAACTCAAATACCTTTCCAAAAATATAAATTTTGGATCTTTATCATGTCATATGTGCATGTACCAATAAAAATATCAGTCAGATTTCATAAAATCAGGTTCAGACTAGTCTTCACAAAAATGATCATAACTTTTGCAAATCAAAACAAATTTAATCCAAACTAACGGAAAATGAAAGATAACTCAAATACCTTTCCAAAAATATAAATTTTGGATCTGTATCATGTCATATGTACATGTACCAATAAAAACATTAGTCAGATTTATGGAAAAATAACTCAGAAATTTATCACAAAACTCACAAAAATTAACCTTGTGGTCTTGGGTTCGAGAAAAATGATAGAAATTTGATAGAATAGAATGGAAACCCGTTTCAATGCCCCACGGTGGGTGCCAAAAATGTGTGTGTATATTTTGTACCTGATCTGTAGACACAACACTTTAGTAAAATATTAGAGGTTAGCTAAAATTGAAATCGTGCAATAGAATGAAAACTAAACTAACCAGGTGATTTACTGCCTTCTAGTAGATGCGAGTATGTATTCTCAAATTGGACCGAGATCAGTGACCTTGATGACACCTAAACGAAGGATTTAAATGCAAAATCTAGATATGGAATGAATGCAATTAATCTATTTTTTTTGGATTTTCTGTGCAATTATGATAAAACTTGATATGAATCTATGCTATATGAAAATTGATATGCTAAAATAATCTAACAATAATATTCTAAATGATATGGATACTATGCAAAAATAATAAAAATTTCACAACAAATCGAATTCTCAAGATTGATTCTTCAATCTCCAATTCGGCAGCGCGAGTGTGCAATTCATGGATGGATCGATGGATTTTGAATGAAGAGTTGAGGCCTTAATTTATAGAAATCCAGGACTTTGGAGGTGCATGAGAAAAGCCATAAATCACTCAAATAACTCAGGTTGATTTTTGATTTATTTTTAAATAAAAGATAATTAACTCACAAAAACATGCAAAAGCAGAGTTCAACCCAAAATAGAGTTTAGATTTAATTGATAATTGATAGTTGTCTACTTTTGTGATTGTGCATGTTTTATTTATGAATTAATTTAATAATAAAGCGATTTATTTCCAACTTAACTGATTTTAAATTTAAAAATAACTGATTTGTGGGTTAATCAATTATTTTAATCAAACTTTATTCAAAAATAATATCATTAAATATGACAACTTGCTTTAATTAATTAAATAAGAATTTAATCAATTATTCATAAGATTTTGGATTTATTGTCAAAATTAAATAATACAATTTATGAATAAATATAATTAACTTCAATTAAACAATTAAGTGGCAGAATTAAACTTAATTAATTAAATATTGAGAATATTCAATTAATCAAACTTTAGGATAAATTAGATTTATCATCAAATAATCATTAAATTAAAGACAATTAAGATAATTAGGAATATTACTAAGAATATTCCCCAATGTAGAATTTATGATAATCAATTAGGATTCGATGATGTTTAGATGTGCCTTAGGTTAGGACTTTGATGTCGATTTCGTTCGATATGTCGATGTAGGAGGTTAATGAACTTATAGCCCATTTTTGGGGTATTACACTTAGTTGATGATCCAGTTTGGATGTCACAAATTTTTTGTTGAAGCATTTGGATTTGTTGTAGAACAGGATCCAAAAATAATGTGTTTCCTTGAGTGTTTTGGGAAACATTATGTCGATGAGTATCCTGAGAAGAATTGGATTGTTGATTGTTTTGAGAAGCATTATTTTGTTGGTTTTTTTAAGAATCATTGGATTGTTGATTGGTTTCCTTTTCTCCATGAGTATCATGAGAATTATTAGGGATCTCTGATTGTTTGTGTTAGGTGGTTCTCTAAGATGGGAAACATCAAAATCACTTGGTAGTTTGGCTCCTTGTTAAGAAAGCATGAGGAAATACATTTCTCTATCCATGTCTAGGAGTCTTTCCATGACATTATAAAATATAGGATCTTGTGTAGCATCTCTAAGCTCTTGATCTGTGGGTTCCTCATCTGATGTAAAAAGTGAAGTTTTCTTAGGAATTCCAGACCAAGGATTTTCTTCATTGCTTTTGTTTCCTTCCATCTTGTCTAGGGATTCTAGATCAATGGTTTGTTTAAGTTTCTGAGATCGAGTTTGAACCATAAAAATGTGAAAGTTGATTGTGGGATGGAAGATTTTTGATAAAAAGATATGGAAAGAGATTTGAAAAAGTGTTGATAATTGATGAGACAACTTGATAAAATCTAAGTCAATAGGAGGTATGGATCTCACTATGATATGACAAAGAAAAAATCAAGAGATAGTAACCTAAGTAAGTTTGATTGAGGATGATAGATCCTAATAGGATAAACTCACAAAGATCAAAATCTGATAAATAAGGTGATGTGTCAACACTGAATTTGGAATTTTAAAGATTGGAAGAAAATGATTTGATGACTCTTGATGAAGGAATGATGATGAAAATTGATGAAAATGGTCAAACTAAAGATCAGAGGTCTATGTAAATCGTATATTTTTCTACAATCTTATTGAAGACAAAAATGGGCATCTAAAAAGGTAATTTTGAAATTTCCAAAGTCTGTGGGAATGCTATATGTTGTATATGCGTAGCAACAAATGCGTAGGACAATTGAATATATGTGCAACAAAGTGTAACAAATGCACGGAAGTATCTAATAGATGCGAATTGGAAAAGTCAAAAGCCTAGATAGTATGAACATATGTGCAGTAGGATTGATCAAATGTGTAGTAGGATGTGACAGATGCACAAGTTCTAAAATTTTGATGATTTTGAACTGAAATTTTGAATTTTTTTTTTGGTTTTCTAATGGATTTGGTTTTTGGCAAAGACAAAATGCATAGACACACACACGCAAGATAGAAATGATTTTGATCTAATTTAATCTAGTATGAATGCACAAACACACTTACAATCCTAAGGTTGGCAAGGACAGTATCTGTTAAATCCCCACTAGGATAATAAAATCCAGTCATGCAAATCCACACCGGGTAGCCTAGGAACTTGGAGGCACGGGCTCCTCCTTACAGTGCACTCACTTCTCAGGCACACCAAGTTCTAAATTCAATAGGTCATTATTTCCCAAAGAACTATTATCTCTACTATGAACCGTGAGTAATGTGGGGTGTCTTCACAGGCTTGGGTGACCACTTGAGCCAACAAATAGAAGGTTTTTGGCCACTATACAAAAAAAATTAGTAAGGACATCCGTTCAGGTGGTTGTGATCAAGTCATTTTCCCAATTAAGGGGGCTCTCCCAATCCTTTCAAAGCAAGGCTTTCACCTCTACTATGTAGGACTTTAACGCACCACTGGAGTACTAGAGGAGATTTTGGTTGCCACAACAAATTCACACATGTCTAATGTGAGACTAATCACACTAGCATTTTTTATATACCAGTTTGGAAGGGCTTGGCTTTAGCCTATTACCGGTTGGGTCATTCCTTGGGGTGAGTACCTCCTTTCCCACCAAAGACCGCCCTCTAAAAATTATAACAGTTTTTCTTACACCCAAGGTCCATGAATGGTAAGGGGAGAGGATACGTTGTTATAATTTTGGGATTTACACATATGCTTAGAAAGCAAAAACACAATATATATAAAATCTATTCTAAAGAAGACACATGAAATTCAAAAACATGTCGTATTTTAAAGCCCAAACAAGATTGTGGTTTATTTTGCAAACCCCTTAGAAATCTACAAAGAAACTGTTAGAAATTTTGGCAATGGGGTCTTCAAAATAATGTCCTACAAAATAGCCTAAAAGACTACCAGAATGAACAGAAACTTGTTAAAAGATTAGCTAAAAATCAAAACAACTTAAAAAATTAATTAAAGTACTGTAAATAACAAATGCACAGAAACAGCGAGCAAATGCATAGTAAGGCAGAACGGATGCGCTAAAATGATGGATGCGCAGCAGAAGTCAATAAATGCGCAGTGAGATGGTGTAAATGTGTAGGAAGTATGAATGCGTAGTGAAAAGTAACAGAAGCGTAGGAAAGTTGGATGGATGTGCAGGAAAATAGAAAAGACAGATAACAAAAAATGTTAGGATGGATGCGCAGTA
The DNA here is from genome assembly GCA_027943335.1 of Chamaecyparis obtusa. Taxonomy (NCBI): domain Eukaryota; kingdom Viridiplantae; phylum Streptophyta; class Pinopsida; order Cupressales; family Cupressaceae; genus Chamaecyparis; species Chamaecyparis obtusa. The sequence goes on from BSBK01003919.1 coordinate 1,489,856, forward strand.
GAAATTGATGTACGCACAGAAATCGGGTACAAATGCGCAAAAGTGACCTGTAGAAAATTTGCACATGAAAAACTTAAAAATAGAATGTTAAAAATGTAGATTTTCCCCATGGTGGGTGCCAAAAATGTATGCAAATTAGATGTCTAATACTAGAAATGATAAATTAACTATTTAGAAGCTAACAAATCTATCTAATGCAGCACAATGAAGAATACAAAGTAATCACAAACGATGAAACTAAATCAATTACCTTCACCTACCATGCGGCTTGTCTCCATTGTCCTCCTAGCCTTGATTTCTTGGATGGTTGAGCTCTCAGATTTCCAATTTGAAGCTCCTTGCCCAAGATGTCACCAAAGTGTGGAGATTGAATGAGTGAGTGCAAAATAGCCCAAAGCTTGATTATGCAACTAATGGATGGAATGCAAGTGGAATAATGATAGTGTGGATGCTTGATTTCTCTTGGAATGCTTGATTGCTTGAATTCTTGAGTTCTTGAATGCTTGATTACAAATTACCTATTAGCTCACAAATGGAAAATGAGGCTCCTTTTATAGAGTTTTGGAGGATCTAAGCCTAGGTGGCACAATCCTACAGTGGAGAATGAAAGGTGGAAGATTCTGATGTCTAGGATTGACTTGGTTGAAGGAGTTGAGAGAAAGGGGGATGTAGTTCGAATGTGAGAGGAAGAATAGAGAAGATGTTCCTCTCACATTGACATGGAAGAGAAGAAGGTGGAAGGGAAAAACACATGTCAAGTGTCTCACAAAGACCAAAGAGAGGAAGAGGGAGAGACATTTTCCTCCATAGGACTCTTAGTACAAGTGTCCCATGAGTCACCTTTGACCCTTAGAGGTGGCTTGAGAAGCCCCTTAGGAATAGAGAATGTCTCTTGAATTGGTTTGAGAGAATAAATGTGGTCATAATACCAAGTCCTATGAGACCACATAGCCCTTAAGTATAGGACATGTGTGGGTGAGGATAATTATCAATAAATAATTAATAATAATTATTTATTTTAGCCAAAGTGATGTGTCAAGTGACTAGGTTTATGAGGTGGACTAGGGGACTTAGTCATATTTAGGTGATTGTGTATTTAATTAAAATCACTTTAATAAGACTAATTAGAAGACTTAGGATAGAGGAATAAACTATAGTGAATTTACTAAATAAATTGAATAATCTATTTAATAAATAGAAGAAAAGAATATTAATTAAATAATAAATATTTAATTAATTTATCAAGTCAATATCAATTAAATAATAAATATTTAATTAATTAATGAAGCCATTTTTAAGTGTATGGATTAGTTAATAGATTTAATTGTTTATCCCCATAAGCCCATGAATAATCTTAAAGAAAAATCCCTATCACATATGAAGAGAAAAATCCATGATTAATACTATGCAACCTGGAGAGAGAATTGATCCAAAGAAGAATCTGATATTGAGATTAACCTTTAAATGAATTGGATAGATTACAATGAACAAGGAGTTTCTTTTATAAAAAGAAAGATAATCCTAATCTAAAAATAGGAAACTAAAATGAGCTCAAAAATATAAGGCTTAACTCAACTAAGTGAATATATTATTAGCCTAATCTAATAAAGGATAAAATGCACCTAAGTTTAGCTTAATTAATAAAGTAATAAAAAGACATAATTATAGAATTAATTAGATAATATTCTAATTACTATATCAAAACAATGCATAGCTTAATTAGCTTAAAAGTGTATGGTGCCCTTATTTATATGTGACTTAGCTATTATTAATCAATTTCAAGAAGTTGAGGGTGTGCAACATTTTGACACATGGAAAAAAAATCTACCAATCACCCTTTGTCATGACTCAAAATTCTATGCTAGTATTTTTCACAAATTAGGAATATATTTGAAGAATACACACAAATTAAACTTGGTGGAACCCTCAAAATTATTTTGATATGTATCATCATAAAAGCCACAACATTCATAAGGATGGATTTTCATTGCTTCACATAAGGAAAGACAATGGGCTTGCGAAATAACAAAAATTCATAATTTCTCAAGTATCAAATTAGAGTTATTGAAAAAAACATCAAAGCATCATCCTTACATGAAGGAGCGATTTGAAGACAAGCTTTGGCTTTGGATCCTTAAACAAGTTTGAATCTCTTAAATCTCTATACAATTAATTTGCGCCAGTGGGGCCCTCAGTTGAATATTTCCTAATTAATTCATCTAGTTTAGGAACATTCATGGATACCATATCAACCATAGGCTTCAAATTTGGAACCTTGGACAAGATCTTTAAGTGACTAGGAAGCTTATTTATCTGACTTTCAGAAACTCCAAAATTACCAGGAATACAAACTTGCTCAGTTTTCACCTCCATATTAGTAGCAACTCTATCACAATTCTCAGCATTTGAGGCCTCGGTTAGACTTATTCAAATTTCAATCTCGACCTCAACTTTAGAGGCAACTTCTTCATCAGCATTACCCTCAATGATAAATTTGGGGAAAAAGCATGAACCATTCTCATCAATCCAAGCAATGGACCTTTGACAGCTGGCCCTCAAATCTATTTTTAGTATTCACAAAAAATCAACAAGATATGGAGAACCATCTATTGCCAACTCTACATTGGGCATACCAACCAAAAACTCATCTCTGAGTGAATCCAAAACTTGGACAAAAAAATCATTCCATGAGTCATTCCAAAAATACATCACCCTTATGGGAACTGAACTCTTACTAAAATTCTCATAGTTATGCAATGTTGCCTTGCCAGAATAGCACTTATATAGACAACTACATTTCAAGCTTATGTCCTTCTTGCCATAGTTGATCCTATTTTCTGCACCCACTTAGATAATCCCCTTCTTGAGGATAGGAAACCATATTTATTTCCTTGTTTTTGTTTCATTTGATCTCTCTCCAAAAAAATTCTGCCAAGTTGACAGAAATGCTTCCCTTCGCCCTTCATCGTAAACAAAACCAATTTACAGCCCAACCATTTCAACTACAGTGCAATTATTTACAATGTCATTACAACACCATAATCTATGACCACCCCTAACAAGAGCCTAAAATATACACCAAAATATGATGCCACATTTTACATCAATAGGAAGAGAAACAACATATAGAATAGAGAGTTGATCCAGCTTGCAATCTCATTATTCAAACTCCAATCGAGCCATAAATCCAATTAATAACTCTGATTTGTCATCCGTCGAACTAGAAGGAAGGAATATAAGGATGTCTTCAAGGAGATATTGTGTAAATCTCACCAATAGCTTATGTCCCAAAATAGGGTGGGGGTCAGCATCCCAATAGTTTCGGCTTGGACCTGTAAACCTTGAGGGAGCCTATTGGGAATGGTCTCTAAGCGCCTCGATCACATCCTAAAGTCTTCATATCCAATTTGACAGGGTAATAAGTTGGATATGGGACCATCAATATAGTCATAGGAGGAAATATAATTTCTATTTAAATATAAAATAGATCTATATGAATTACAAGCATGGTAAGTAGACTAGAGAGATCCAAGGTTACAAACTAACAAGGGTCATTACAAAAAATTGAATCTATAATTTCTATTTCAACCATTCTCAACACACTAAATCAAATTCCATTCAAAAGAAAGAATGAAATTATATTAATATAATGGAAGCTCCCTCAAATAGAATAGCTTAATCAACAAATATTGATGAGATTTTAGAGGAAGAGAACAAGCAACCTTAACTCCTTTTAGGATATTTTGGTAGAGCATATTTTAAAAATTTCTTTCCAAAACATCAACCCTCTCCCATGAGAGAAGAAACCTCTAATCGAGACTTATTCTTACAAAATATTTTTCATAAATTGAAATAGATGGGGGTGGTGGTTGATAGCAAATAAGAGAATTTTATAAATTTAAGAGGTTTAGGCAATATTCCCCCAAACCCTCAAGTGTTTCAAATGACTTAAATTTGCAAAGACTCTTCACAAAGTTCCTAAGTGATAGATCTAGTATCCTTGGGTAGTTTTTACTTGGATTCAAAGGTTTTAAATGGTATCAGGTCACTCCCACACTCATTCTCCAAATCTCTTCAAATTGTCCCAGAGGCCTAATGATTCAGTCTAGTAGCCCTGCAGTGACCTTTTCAACATTCAAATTCACACTTTTCCAAAGCAAAAAAGGATTAAACCACATATCTAGATACCCTTTATTCAATACTTCAACATATCAAAGGATTGCATAAGGTTGTTTTGTAACCATACCAAGTTCTCTGACTGTACCCCTGTAAATGGGCTTGAAAAATGGTGAATTTACAAAGCAACTTATGCATCCCCAAGACCCAAACTCCTGGACAGTGTCTATTTATGTTTTCAAATGAACAACTCCAAGAGGAATTAACCCCATTTTAGTGTACTATTTTAAGTCTGGCAAGGAATTTCCTAAGAATTTCAAAAGTCAAGAAGGATTTCCAAACTGTACATAGAAATATCTTCATAGTAATTGAAAGGATGTGGATTAAAAAACTTATTTTTAAAATATAGTAGATTAGTTTTAAATAATTTAATTTTGAATTATATTGTATGGGTATAATTTTGTTGGATTTGATATATTTAGTTATTAAATTTAAATTTCTACATATATATGTTAAAATAATTTAACTTTTTTTAATGTGATTTCAGATTTTATGTTAGAGTTGTCATATTATAGCTAATAATTTATTTATTTAATTATTAGTCGATTATACTCTACACTTGAGTTAAACTTAGGCATCTTATTATTCTTTAGGGTTTTCACCTTTAGGGTTTCAGTATCCTTTTATAAGGATTCCCTCTTTGTATTTTATTCATTCACTTATTGGATCATAATGGAGAATAGATTATTGTATTGAGATTTTGTCTCTCATTTATTTTGCTCAATCATTACTTCTCTTTCTCAAATCTATGATTACATGCCTCCATAGCTTTTTTTCTCTTTCTGTGACAAGTGTTTGCATACAGGGATTCTTGGGAGTTGTGGGTTGCTTTTCATCAACTCCAACATGGTATCAGAGCTTCAGATCTTCATGCCCCTGTTCGTTATTTGAGAGGGTTTGGTTGTGTTCTTTAGATCTGTGTTTTTCAGAAGCTTTTTATGTGGATTTAGGGGGGACCTTTGTTTCTGGTCATTTTGGGCTCAAACGGATATCACTGTTGTGCTCAGAGCACCCAAAAACCCCAAAATCCATATAAAATTTATCCATTTTGGACAACTTTGCAATTTGAGGCAAAAATTTTGAGCCCAGAGTCATACGGCCCTAGCACGCATCGCGAGGCGAGACAAAAAAAACAATATTTTTATTTTTTCAAAAAAAATGTGCAGCATTTTTTTTGGTTAAAAATAAAAATAAAAATCAAATCTTTTATGCATTTGATTTTTTGGAATGAAAAAAGTTTTTTTTGTAAAACTTTTTGACTTTGCATGCGTACCCAAAAAAGGTACTGATAGCTAACACAAGCAAGTACATTAGACCTACTTTTCATCAGTAATATGCTTGCATCACCATGTTGTGATTAAATTTGATGTGCAAGAAACCATCATTCTCTTTGAGTTTTTTTTTCTCTAGAGTTGTATGTGGTCTTTTGGTCGTATCTTGAGCATACGGTATCAGATTTTTGACTTCTTTATATCATCGGAAAGCTCTTTTTAAGTCTGATCCATGGAAGAGGTTTGAATCTTGGATTTTTCCATTTTGATGGTGTTTTTTTCTATCAAATTTGATGTTTTTTTTTGCCTTCCGGGAGCCATATCTTGGTCATCCGAACTCCTTTTTGGGCAAACCAGATATCGTCAGAAAGCTGGTTCAGTGAGTTTTTCAATGGAAGGGGTCTTATTTTCTAGATTATGCTCTAGGTTCTTTCTCCTTTGATTTTTTCACTTTCACACTCTGGTAGATTACTTGGGTTCTACAGGTCTTGGGATCTCTGCTTCTATTCTTCTGGCTCACCCTTCTTTCTTTCTTCTGAGCATTGTATACTTCTCTTATGTAGCATTCTCTTTTCTAAAAATGCACTAAGATAAAGTGTATGCTTTTGCATATGTGGGATCTTGTTCACCTTGTGTTTGTTTGTACTCACACTCCGTTATAAAGTGCCATGAGGGGGTTATGATGTTTTGCCTTTTGTGCTCATCCACCTTTGTCAAGTGAGTGTCCCTTCCATGACATTAGCCTCATGTTTCATGTCTAGAAGATCAATTCTTCTTCTTTGACACCGCCCTTTATGCTATGTTTGTACCCTCTTTTGCACTGTTGGTGTTCCTGATTCTTCTTCTTGCATTTGTTTCTGACATTCCATTTCAGTGTTCCTGTCACACCTCTCTCTGTTCAGCATTATGGGGGGGTTAACCTATTGATTCTATTGCTTCCTTGGTTTGTTTGAGTGATCTACGTATATAGTTTTTGTTCCTATGTACTAGGCAGATGCAGTGGCTAGGCACCTATGCATTTTGGTGAGATGGATCATCTACTATATAGACACTCATTCATTCCTACTTTTGGAGGCCACCTCTTCGATTGATCAGCTCTTCAGACTTTATCTTCTCTACCTGATCATGCACTTCTTCAATGGAGGTTCCAACAATTACTTCTGATAGTGTTTACAGCTTCATGCTTCAGAGATGCTATACATGCTCTTTCTTGTTCCTTTCTTTGGGATTTTCCCTAGATTGGAGGCTTTGTTTCCTTCATCTAGTTTATTTCTTGTATTTGGGTACCTGATCAGGCCTAGTTGCTAGGACCCATAGTTCTTTCATGCATTTTGTTTTCATGCATCTTTTAGTCCTTAGTTGTTCAGCTTCTCCCTAAGTTACACTTAAGGGGGGGTGTTAGAGTTGTCATATTATAGCTAATAATTTATTTATTTAATTATTAGTCTATTATACTCTACACTTAAGTTAAACTTAGGCATCTTATTATTCTTTAGGGTTTTCACCTTTAGGGTTTCGGTATACCTTTATAAGGATTCCCTCTTTGTATTTTATTCATTCACGTATTGGATCATAATGGAGAATAGATTATTGTATTGAGATTCTCTCTCTCATTTATTTTTCTCAATCATGGCTTCTCTTTCTCAGATCTATGATTACATGCATCCATAGCTTTTTTTCTCTTTCTGTGATAGGTGTTTGCATGCAGGGATTCTTGGGAGCTGTGGGTTGCTTTTCATCAACTCCAACATTTTATTATAGGTTTTACTACTTTAATCTAATGTTACTAATTCTCAATTTCAAGTTATTATGGCAATTTTGACTCTCTCAATCAAAATTCAGATTTAGTTATTTAATTATAATTCTAGGCCACTTCGACCTAATGTTACCATCACCCACCAATTCACATACAAAAAAATTTAAAAATAATATGTCTAGGAAAGGTGTAAGAGAACATCTCCCCTAGATAATTTCAATTATAAATCCACATTTACTACCACTTAGAAGAAGGATCATCCAAGAGTCATGTCTCTATTAGAGTTACATCTTTGCATTTTTCACAACAATTACATCAACTCTTATATTAAACCTAATTTTAGCACTCGATCTACTAGTCAAGCATTCTTTATAATTAGGTGTCAATAACTCAAGGTAATTGTTTAGAATCAAAGTATAGAAACAAGATACCCAAGAAGGAAATCAAAAATCAAGTCAAACTAGTGCTTGATCCAAACTTATTCAGCTTAACATCTAAAGGTTTGGCATGCATAAAATATTTCAACTTAGGAAAACTTTTCTTCCTCGGTATAATTGTCCAAGAAGATGTGTCATTTAAATCTATATTTGTAAGGAAACAAAGGAGATAATCCTCTTTAGAAGGCCTATAAAATAGAACTACACCATATGAAGAAAAAGTGGAGAAGATAAAACTACCTTTTCAAATATTGAAGGATATTTTTTCACTATTGTTGTAAATTTGTGATTTCAAGATTAAAGCACTATTTTTCTAAGATTTTTTTTTATGAAGCCATTTCATGTTAATGGTCAATCATGATACAAACATGTTAGATTATGTAGAGTTTTTTCCACAAAAATTCCATTTGTGTACACTATTTTTCAACATCACACTTCAAAAAATCAAATAGATAATACTAATTTTACACTTCATCCCTACCAAAAATTGTAATTAATGAAGTTCATTTATTTTGTAATATTGAATATTTAAAGTTTATTAAAATATATCAAATGAGCTAATATTGTAAAGACATAGATTCATTCCCAAGAAGTTGGAGTGCATAGACATTATCATATAGAATAATTATTTGAACAGTTTCAAACATTTTTATCTATATTTTAATTAAATATAGATACATTAATGAAAATATTCTTCATTCACTTTCAAAAGAGAATATTTCAATATAGACAACCCCAACTAAGAAAGCAAATTCAGAACTTCAAACATTATACAATTTATTTGTTATAAATTTTAAATGAGATTAAATTTCAACAACAATATATTATTTTTAATTTCAGCTATTTTTTCCCTACTTTACAATTAAATTTATTTATTATTAACAATACATTTAATAAATTATCAAATAGCTTTATATCTCAAAGCTCTCTAAATCTCCTGAGAGGTTTTCAATTTTTACGTGTTGGTCCCCAATTGAAAAGAAGTAACCATTCTCTTTGATGAGAAAAAAATTGACAAGAACGCATGCACTCCATTTCTATTGGAGAAACATTTATTAACAGTAACAATAAATTTTCTGATCTTGATTCTCATGTACAACACTTTTTGTTTTGAAATCTTAAATATTCTTAATTTAAAACTTACAATCTTGAATACTATGATCTGCACTATCACAATGAATAAATGATGGGATGCAGTCAATTGAATGGTTGGATAAATGAAGTAGTGTTTTCTATCCAAAACCAATGGTGGCATTGGCCAAAAGAATTCATGTGGCTGGTGCGCCTCTTTAATATAAGGAAATAGATTTTTGTTATTTTACTTCAATTCACCCTTCACACTATGCCAATGCATGTCCCTCTGATCTGATTCTCTGGAAGGGATCCAGAGAATCAAATCTGTCTAAGTAATCAATCCAATTTGACTTACCAGTGAAGCATAGGACATCCCAGCACTTTCAGTTCATTGGTAAGTTATCCCCTGCCAACTAGTACATAGATTCTCCATTTATTTTGCTTTGGAGTTCTCTCAATCATTCTGAATTCATATTTAAGCTTCTTAGCTTGAACTTTAATTTGTCAACTGGTACACTTCTGCAAAGACTTCACAATTCTCTATCTTAGTTCTATCTTTGCATTTGTCAGAATAATTACAATAAAGCTATTAGATTTCCACAATTCATATTAGTACTATACAATTTTTTGAAATTATATTGCATCATAATTACAATAGTTCTTACATCAACAAATAGATCTTACAACATAAAGTTTAGGGCCATGAATTTTAGAATCGATATCATGTAGAAGTCTAGTGTGATAAGTCTCAGAATTAAGATCACCATGTTAATCTCAACATTTCACAAATTATGAGTACGATCAAATTTAGATTTCATTGTTATGGTTTCAACACAACTAGTTCAAAGGAATTCTAAATGATTGTATCAAAATAATTCTTGAAATAGTGAAAAATATGACTACTAGGCTTCTTGTAAAGGCCAAGGATACACAAAAAGTTCAAGGTCACCTTCAAAAGGTACAAGACTACCTTGACAACCTTAATTTAAGTCTTTACTACAATCTAAATTTTATTTAATAGAACATTCATCATAGGTAGCACATTCAACATAGGTGTTATTATCTAGATCTAGTCTCTAAATCTAGATATCAAGTCTCTACCACTATTAAATCAAACTTCTATTTAATACCATCAATTATTTTTACTTCTAGATTTATCTATCATAGGTACACATTTAAACTTAGCTCATATATATAGATTAACTTGTATTGGGACCTTTGATAAATTTATTAGCTAAAATTTTAGTGTATTTGTATCTTATTATTCCTCTAGATAAATTTGTTAAGCCAAACTTTCATGTCTAGCCTTTAAGTTAAGAAATTTTAATTTTTATCTATTTTAAATTTTTATGCTCTATTGTTTTATAATATTTATTTTATCCTTATGAATTTAGTGTTTCACCTCATATTTGAATTTTATTTGGTTGTTACCTTTGAAAGTTCACTTATTTTGGTTTTTATTTCATCATTAGTTCCTTTGATTTCTCCTTTACAATGCATATCATGATTTTACTATGCATTTGCATCAAGATAAGGGACAAAAAAGTGTCCATAAATACATATAATTTCATAACATAATCATGCTACTAAAAGTAAAACTGGTCCATATATTCCAATCATTATAATCATTATATCTTAATCATACTTTCTAGTAGCATAATCACATTATAACATGAGTGTATTAGAGTTTGAAAAAGAGAAAATCCCATCATTAAACATGGAATAATTTTGAATTATCATCTTAAACCTTCTTCCTTGTCAACTGTACATGTTTTTGAATGAAATTTCATGAAACATCCATATTGTCAAACTATTTTTTTAGATTTATAACAAAATTATTTTCTTGTACAATTTAAATTTAAATTACAGTATCAATTTTTATACTTTTAGTGATGTCTCAAATACATCTATGTTACTTCTACATATGTTTTTCTATAAGTTGGCTATGTGCAGATCAAAGGTAGGCTTTAAATGGTCTTTTCCTAAAATGGAAAATACTAATCTTGGTGCACATGCACCATTCTCCCCTCCATGCAAGAACTCTTGCCCCAAGAGTTGGATTTCTTGTGTCCACTATGTGTTCCTATGAAAGTAAGATGTTGAGGGATGGGATAATCCCCTAGAGTGACATGCCTTGGTCTTCCACACCCTGCATTCATACACAAGAAATTAGATAAAAATTGATTGGTATTTGACTATCTTTTCTCATGACAATACCACTACTGCTTAACTATCTGCATTGTTGATCTCATTGCTTAGATCTTTTTGATCTAATGCCTATCTCTCTTTTCTTGCAAGTTCTGGATCACATAGGACCACACTGGATTCATACCCAGGTCAAAAATTCATCACTTCAGACAATGTTTGGTACCCTTATTATTTATGTTCATCCTCTTATGTATGCATGTACTCTTGCATATTATTCTGAAAGTTGGCTATGCTTATGGCCCATGTGAGCCCAGATGATTTTATCTTTCAGTTCCTTTCCTTGTATAGTATATACAAGTTATTTGGCATATATATACATGAAAAATATGGTAACAAGAACCATTACTAAGTATTGAACATAAGTGATTATAAACAAAAATAAATAAAAATAAAGGCTTGTTTCTAATTTTCATGATTGAGCTACGTGCACGAAGAGGGCACTGGACTTTTGTGTGTGCAAATTGGGCCCTAACTCTACACTGATTCAAGGCAGGCATTCAATTTTCTCTCCTCATCTTCTCTGCATTCTTTGATATTTATGTTTATTTATTGTAGATTCAAATGTCATTGTATTTCACTAGTTTTATGCTATGTCTTTTTTATGACCTGTGAGCTTTGAAGCTAGGGCATCCATTTATTACTTATTTTCTCACTACTTGGGGCCCGTGAGTTTTGATATGGGCATACATGATGTAAATTTGGTCACTATTTTTCATTATCCATGTACAGCTCGTGAGTTATAGACTAGGGAATCATGTTGGATGTGTTTACTCACATGTTGTGTTCACTTCTTCAGTACCATGCTATACATCTGTTCACTATTACACCCAGCTTCTTGAATGATTACAAAGCTTGTGAACAAGCTAGGACATCATTTGATGTGTGTTGAATTGGATTCTTTGGTTATATTGCTTATTGCTTTTAGAGCCTATGATCCTCATATGGCATCATTGATTTGTTGGTTTTTTTATGCTCGTTGTTTTCTCACTGATTATGTAGCCCATCATCTTGATCCTTTGAAGGCTTGTAGCTTCATTACTTGATTAGATTTGTACCTTTTTTAATTTCACTAGCATCATGCAATTGTCTTACTTATCCTTTAAAATGCAGATTCAAATATATTCCATGCCATAGCATTAATGTATAGATGATACAGATTTGTGTACCTCTTTGTTTTGATGATTTTCTCCTCTAATTTGATGATGATGTATGCCCCTTACATTGCTTACTCATTGCTTACTCATGACTGCTCATGACTGCCTTGTGTTGATGGGCATGGTGTGTGACTGGTGTGGGTGCATCATTTGGAAATGATGTCATAGCAACACCAGATGAAACAACAACATCTGGTGTTATTGTTACACTGTTTGAATGATGCAATCACAATAATGACTCATCAGGAGTTCATAAAGACATAAATGCAATGATGCCCTAGCTGTCAAAGCTCATGGGTCATCAAGAATTCCAAATGAAAAGATGTTGATGGGCATGGTGGATTACTACTGTGGATGCATCATTTGAAAATGATGCCATATCAACACTAGATGGAACAAAAACATCTAGTGTTGTTGTTGCACTATTTGGATGATGCAGTCACAATAGTAATTCACCAGGTGTTCATAGAGACATAAATGCAACCACTTACTTCTTCTTTCAGTTTTGATCTCCTTTAGATGCTTCCATGCTTTCTATCTTTTCTATTTTGATAACCCTAACGGGTTCAATGTAGGGATTCATTTGGATTCCAGCACCTATACACTGCACATGTTCCAGAGTGTACATGTTTTGTAGCATAGTTCCTTTTAGAAGTGTATGGCTTGACTATGCACATGCATAATTGTAGATGAGGATCAATAATAGGGTGATAGACATTGCTTAGATCCTTTGGATCTAACTCCATCTTTTCCTTCCTTGCAGGTTCTGGATCATACAGGAGCATACTGGATTGAACCTCGGGTCAACACTTCATTCCTTTAGGAAATTTTTGGTACTTTTATTATTTATGTTCATCCACTTATGTATGTTTTCATTCATTCGTATTCTTCTAAAAATTGGCTATACTCATATTCTTCTTGTGTCTAAGTCTTCCAACTATGATCAATTTAATGTTGTAAATATTGACATAGAATTTGATATCAACCTATCATATATCCATTCCAAATGATATAAATCCATTTGAATAAACATACATGCCAACCATTTGACAAAATGTCCACATGAAATCTAGAGAAATACATTAATTTTATACTCAATTCATGATTTATAATTCAGTTGTAGTAGCAATGTGTTTAAACCCAAGAATACCCCTTACTTGGTTTCCTCCAAAGTGTTTGGCAAAATCTGTCAGAAAATTAAAATTTTGGTCAAAGTAAGTGTATACATGAAGGATTAAACACATAGGAAGCTATGAGAAGATATACCTAAAGTTAAATTTACAAAGTAACATATCATTTATAAAACCTACCGTAACATGTCATTTTTTATTTGACATTTTTTGTCACAACTAAAGAGTTCTCACCATGAGAAAATAGAGTGACCATTTTCTATCAAAACCATATGTGTAGATATAAACATTATGTACAACATGTCCAATTTTTTTTGTAGATATACACATTGAGGATCGTGTCAGATGGTACAAGGGAATTCAATCAAATAAGGATACAATTGCTAGATTGTTGTCTAACTTTCAAAGAGAAGGCGATGACAAATGTTATTGTCCATGCAAGAGTTGTAACAGCTTAAAGACAAGAAGAATCAAAATCAAAACAACAAAGAGACATTGTAGGGAGAATGGTCATATTGAAGGGGGTTTGATTATCATCCAGTGGTAAGTTGGTTGTTATATTGTTTTCACAATTAATATACATATGAACCATGGAAGGAGGTTTGATTATCACATTGAAGGGGGGCTTGATTATCATCATTTTTATATAGGTCGATCTCCCTAGTGCGAATATAGAGGAACATGGAGGTGTGAGTATTGAAGCTGAAGATCATGATCCCATGGAAGATGATGATCATGCACCAAAAAACACATTTGAAGATGATGGTATGAATGCATTGATCATTGATACATTTGGTACTCGTGTTGTTGATGATGATTATGATGTGGATGACATTGACATTGTCCATGATATACCTTTACTTGAGAAGGAAAACATGACCCTTTACGAAGGCTCCCAATCTACTCTTCTCTCTATTGTATTGTTGTTGGTGAATTTGAAGGTTATGAATGGTTTATCCAACATAGCAATGTCACGTATGCTAAGATTTTTCATATACATCATTATAGTCTATAATAGGTGAAACATGTACCATTAAGATTGTTTATAGTAACAAATTATATTTTTTGTTGTAGATTGATAAGTGAGTTTTTGTTACCACCATTAAATATTCTCCCTTGCTCGTATCAAGAATTATGTGCCACTATGAGACATATTGGAATGGAGTATCAAGCAATAGATGCTTGTCCCGAAGATCATATTATTTATCATAAAGAACATGAAAATGCAATAGAATGCCCTAAATGCCATACCAGCAAATATCAAGATGATCAAATGACAAAAAATGTGTCTCACAAGGTTCTTCGTTACATCCCCATTAGTCCACGTCTGAAACAATTATTCAGGTGCAATAGCTTGGCATAATTTATGGATTACCATGCACACGACAGAAGTCAAGATGACATTATTCGAATGCCTGCAGATGGTTCATCATTTATGGACATAGAGGAAAAGTGGCCACACTTTAAAGAAAAACCTCAAAATCTCAAGCTTTCTCTATAGCAGATAGTGTCAATCTATATGGAGAGATGAGATCTGTTTACTCGATGTGTCCTATTTTTGTTATCAACAATAACCTTCCTCCATGGATGTTAATAAAGAGGGAGCACATTATGTTGGTAATGATTATTTTAGGTATTTTATTATTTTATAGTTATCTACATGTAATTATAAGTCTTGGAGTGAAATGACCACAATAATTATATGATGTTGTTGTTAATTCAACTAGGTAAGTGCCAAGTGAAAGATATGAATGTATATATTGTGTCTCTTATCAACAAGTTGTTGGTGTTATCGAATAGTTTCATTATGTATGACATCTCTAGACCAATTGTACAAAGACAATTTCAATTTCATGCAATGCTTGTGTGGACAATTCATGATGCTCCACGGTTGACACATTTATGTGGTATGTTATAGTGAATTCTAGTTGTAACGATAATTCTAATTCTAAAAATCTACATATTTAATCCAATTGTATCATTATCTTGTAGGTCTTCAAACAAAGGAAAAATTTTCATGTCCAATGTGTGGTCCAAAGATGAAATATCGTCATTCCAAAAGTTTAAGAAAGCAGGTGTTTAATGAGTATAGGCACTTTCTCCCCAAAAATCATAAGTATCGAGGTGCGGAAAAATATCTTTTCAATGGGAAAGAAGAGACTACATCAAAGCCCTGAAGAATGACACCTCACCTATGGTAGTTGGAATATTATAGAATTCGAGGTAATATCATTCCACCTAATGGTTGATGTTTGAAAATTATATATTTTGATTGTGTTTTGTTAGCTAATTATGTAGTTGATGATCTTGAAGGTCATGAGACATCACTAACCAGCTTCCAAATGGACTAAAATGTTATCTCAAAGAATTTAGTGGGTTGCCCTACTATGAGTAGCTACAAATTGTGCATTTGTTTGATACTATGTATATTAGAAATAATGTGACAGAGACATTGTGAAAAATATTGGATGGAAGGCGTGACAAAGAAAAATTTGGAAAAATGTATAGTGACATTCATGATTCCAATCATGTAATGAAAAATATCATTGAATCAAATAGCAATGGAGACCAGATTAATGCAAGTTCTCTTCCTTGGTTATTAATAGAGCAACAAAGTAATGTCATAAAATAAGTCATACGAAAAATTTGATTTCCTACAGGATTTGCTGTGAATATAAGAAATCTCATATCAAAGAAAAATGATTTTGGGTTAGGGAGGAAAATCCATGATTGGCATACCTTCATCAATGTAAGTAACAATCTTTTGTATTTACAATATATTTGTGTAACTGCATTCAATTTTCATTGTATGAAATGATCAGTTGACAATTGTTGCAATATTTGCTACCCCTATCACTTCCAAAAAACTTCAACAATAATATCAAACAAGTGATATATGATCTTGAAAAATACATGAGGTAAGAAGTGATATTTGTTCAATATATTAAATAAGTAATATATTGTAAAGTCTCTTATTTATATATTTTTGTGCCTTGAATCCCTTATAGGTGGTTGTCATCTAAAGAAATTCATAAAGAAGATATAAAATATTGGAAGAAAAAAATTTGTCGACTAATGTGTGAAATGAAAAAGTGTTTACCTTCAACTTTTTTCAATGCACAAGAACACTACCTCATACACCAAGTTGAGGAGATTGAATTGTGTGGACCTGTACATGCTAGTCAATGTGGATGGTTGAGAGACACTTGAAATTTTTTAAGGGTTTGGTATGACAAAGAGCACATCTCAAGGGTTCTATGGTTGAGGGATATATGGTATACTAGATGATGGTGTACGTTACTCAATATCTTCCTAATCTTGCTGCAAAGACCCATATAGATTGCATTTGGGATCTTGACTCAATTAAAAAATTTGAAGGGGAGTACTTGGTGGGCAACGGTAGATTTAGGAAACTGAAAGGTAATAAATTATGAGATGTTATTGTAGTTAATTAATTCTTAATCTTCAAAATAAATTTGTTGTAAGTCATCTATTTACTTTTGTACAGTTGCTACAGAGTGGGATGCAATGCATTTGTTTATTGAAAACAATCAAGATTAGATGATGGTATGGATTGAATGATGTCAACATTATGGTCATAGATTAACATGGAAATCCATGTCTTCATTGGTTATACAAGATCATCCTAATGGAGATCACAATGTTACACAAAAAGAATTAGATTTAGCATATAGTTTAAGAGATCACCAGGTACTTATAAAATTGTTAATTAATCAACCGTATGTTTTTCACCTCATGATGAAATAATTTATATATGTTTGACATTATTGTAGGTGAAACACCACAAGGCTATGTTATGCAATAGTTATAAATTTTGCATCAAAAATTTGGATAACGTGAAGAGAACTTGTGATTCTGGAATAAGTGCAGTCTTCCAGTTGACTAATATTTCATCTAGAAATGACTTACATCCTTGAGAGTCACAAAATCGTTACTATAGTATTTTGGTTGATATACTTGACTGTAATTTTAATTTCTTCAAATTAGTTCTCTTTGTCATGAAATGGTACAGACTACAACTCAATCAAAATGATCATGACAGAAATGTTATTGAACATGACAATGGATTTCCAATGATTAATAAAAGGTTGTATGAGCTAGCTGGAGAAGATCCCTATGTTCTTCCAAGCCAATGTGAGCAAGTATTTTACTCAGAGGTTCCACATAAATTAGGTTGGTCATTTGTTGTTAGACGTGATCCAAGAGGAAGACTGATGAAGTATAATGTGATGGAAGAAGAAGATACTAAGGAAGAGGAAGAAGTGGAAGATGATGTAGATGATGATCATGATCGAGAGTTAGTCGAAGGAGAATATGAAGAAGAAGACGATGATGATGTTGCTACTGATGACGATGATGATGAGGAGGATGACATGATGTTGATGATGATGATGATAGTGGTGGTGATAATATCATCAATGATGATGATCTTGATGATGAGATGGATGAAGAAGAATATCAATGACATGAATGAAATGTACAATTATACCAGATGTTTGGCATGTTTTAACATTTGTTTTGGGTTGAAATCTGCATTTTTTTCACTAATATGCTTAGGGTTTCATATTAAAGGCATTTTTGGTTTTAGCGTGAATATCTCACTACTCTTATTTACCTTGTTTTATATCTTTTTATATTTTTGATCTTTTTTTAAGAGAAATTTCATTCTAAAAGAGTGTATTTAATCTCTATATGCTTAAACAGCCTCACTAGTTAAGATTGTTCTCATTTCTAGTGGGCATGACAAGAATCAAATCACTTGAAAGACACTAGTATTTAGACATGCACAAATTAGTGACGTGATTAAGCAAATTACCTTTCTTTATCATTTTCTAGGGTACTTTTTTATATCAATGCATTTAATTTAAATACTATCTTATGAGATTTACTTCTGATAATTTTCTATTTCCTTGCACATCAATGATGTTAAATCATAGGGGATTCTCTTTGTTTCATGCAATGGAGTGAGCTAATTTTGAAAGTATAAATAGATAATTTCAACAATGTATAATTTCTTTCAGAAGATGTAATAAAAACACTAGCAAGGCACAAGAACTGTTTGACAAAATGCCACAATAGTGGCATCTCATGCAATGCTGAGATGTTCAGTTATATGAAATGCTGAGATATTCAAAATATTGTAGGTTAAATAGATAATTTTAACAATGTATAATGTCCTTCACAAGATGTAATAAAAACTATGGAGTGAACTATGTTTATCTGATTATATAACTATTATCTTTTGTCAGGTATCCCACACAGTCTCATGGATTTTCAGGCATAAGTCAATACACCCCATAGAGTATTAATGTATTTTACCATTTGTAAAATATCTCTCTCATTGCCACCTGTCTCTCTCATTTCATGAAGTGCAGGTACCACCGAATAGGTATTTGTCAGATTTGTCTTCCTCAAGTGAGGAAAATGTAAGAATGGAAGAAGAAAGTGAGACATTTAGTATGTCTAAATCAAGGAGATCGACTCAAGGTCAAAAGATCAGAAATAATTCAATAAATGCATGGAATTTTTCCTTTATCAAGGGGGGTCATGTTCTTATGATTATGAGAGAAAAGGTGACTCTGAGGTGCCCTTTAGGTACAAACATCTACAGAAACAATGGGTCCCTAATGAACTTCCTTCAATAAACACTAATTTTTGTGTTAGAGAGAGGATATATCACATAGAACCGTCTTCATTACATGGTTTGGGCCTATTTTCCATGGATGTCATAAAGGTCTCTTACAAAAAATTTGTCAAATTGATGGAGTATGTCAGACCTTGTTATGATTACAGTAGTTGGATGCATATTGTTAGATATAAAAAAAGGTATGTGTAGATATGCACTCACAGAAAGTTATATACAACAAAAAGTCAATGAACAAAGTAAAACAGTAACTATATATGTCAACTGATGAAAGGCCAAAAGAATCAGGGAATATTGCAGGTTTTATAAATAGTACATGACCTACCTCAACTAAGAAGCAACCCAATTGCATATTTGAGGCGCGCGAGAGAAATTACATATTTGTATGTGCCATCAAATCAATACTTGGAAGCGAAGAGTTTTTTATCGATTACAATTTGAATCGCATAGATACAAAAAAAACCCACTATTATGGACAAGGTGGTATGCATTATGCACCATTTCAAATTGTTTAAAAATTAAAAAAAATTCTCTTCTTTCAATTCAAGCATTCTAATAATTGTCTATTATTCAACGTAATTTAGAATAAGAATACATGTGTTTTAACATGTCTCAATGATTTTTTTTAAAAATACAGGGCTATAGTATGGATCAACAGCCACACGATACGCATGATGATGATGGTTCTCATGGGACTTCTTATTCCCAAAAGATAAAACTCATTGTTGTTGTATAAATGCACATACAAGAAAAATGTTAATGCGTATTTTTTGTTATGTTTTATTCTTCACTACTATTTTGGATTTCTTTTAAATAAAGTGCTAATAATATTGTTCTCACAAATGAGTGTTGATCAGAAAAAGGGAAAGGAACAAGTAGTTCATGAGGAGCCATAGGATGAGTAGGATCCATTCATTATTGATTTTTCATCAGACGTTGATCTTGCGGTTTCACTACAAAAGGTCCTTCGTGCAATTTCAAGAGAGTTAACTCGATTGGTGGATATTCAACCTCAAACTCCTGAAATACTAATGAGAGTAGATGACTTGGCTCACCATATTTGGAATTATACAGTAAGTATTAATGTAGTTTTTAATTATAACAAAAGTTCAATAATGGTTTTTATAGTATATTCTTTTATTTATGTCATTAACTAAAATACCTATGTGTTATTTTTACAAAGGATGCTAAAAACATTAAAGGGTCATGCCCCAGATGCAGATACTTTAGGTGGTTCAAGTAGATCGCATGTTCTATCCTCCACTTGTGTTTTTCTCGAACAATTTTTTTTTTAATAGCTCTAACAATCTTGTCCATGGTTATCCATATTTTTTTATGCTCTAACAATCTTAGTCTTCAGCACCTACTATTGATCCTATGTTGAGTACACCACCTACTACAAGGATCAAAACCACAGAGATACTACCACCTACAATTTAGGCAACATGTAGCATGGCCACAGATGCGATGGCAACACCTATTATTGGTAAGTATATTCCTCTTTTTCTCTCTCATTTATCATGTGTTTATTTCACTTGAACTATTATTTCTTAGGGGACATTTTGTAATATTGGATTCATTTTATGTAGAAGGCAATGAGGAAATTCCTGGATGTACTCATGTTAGATGTACAGAAACAATAGAGAATTGTGATCAATTGCTCATGAACATTGAAGATGGTCTTCCCGTGAGAGTAACCCAGCTTCCAGGTACTTTAAAGATTGATCCTTTATTTTACTATACAATCTTATACTCATAATGTAATGCACTAACCCTCTGTGCAGCTTCTTGCAATAACTAATAATCTTGTTATTATTTTGTAGGGAATAATCTATTTAATGAAAAAGTTAATGATGAATGTTTGCATATTTTCAGGCCGACCATACGCACATGGTATCATATTTTGATTTCATTGCTAGATCATATTTCCTTTCATCCCTTTCTTCAAGTATATTAAAAGGTAGCTTCACTTCATTTATGAATCTAACAGTTTTTTTTCTTAAAAGGTGGCAATTACAAGATAAAGAGTTAAAGGATAAACTCATTGAGTCTATGATAAAACATTTTGGACCCAACACTTTTCAAAGACTTTGGCTCCTTGAGAAAGCGGGCCAAGCTTTGAAGTATATTAGGGACAACTACAGGACCCAAATAGAACACAACCCTTATTACAAGTGGCCCCCTATGTTCTAATTAATGAGTGGGAGAATCTTTAAAAGGATGCATTTGGCAGACGTGCAAGACATGGTGGACAAATAGTATCACCTGAGGAAAGAAGGTACGTGATAATCTTAATAATAAAATTATGCATTATTTACTCTTTGTACTTATGTGATCTAACATATTTTAAACATCACATAGGTTGCCTGACACAAAAGGCAACATAAGCAAGAAAACAAAAGCATGGGCAACACAAGCTCAGCTTGAGTGGATATTCAAAACTTTCTGCACGAATTGTAAGTAATAGTAAATGAAAAATCATATGGAAATATTTATAAATTGTAATCAATTTAGTTTTGATGAAATTCACTACAATAAAAATTTATGATACCAAGAAAAATTGTAGGGCTTGGAGTTCAAACAAAAGATTTCAGAAGAGGACAAGAAAGTAGGCTACAAACAAGGCTATATAGTCATGGCTGAATGATTCTAATCAATGAGTTGCAAATTTCTTCTGGTGGATTTGTCGAGCAGGTAAATAAGCCAATTGATTTTTATTTCAAGTTGAATACTTAACCAATTACTATATTTGATGTTAAGTTCCAACATAAAGTGAATATATTTGTTTTAAGTAAGGAAACAATGATTATATATTTTTTTAAAACTTTAAAGTGAATATATTTATATGTATTAAACTGAATGATTAACATTTCTCAGTATTTGTCTTGTATTTATATGTATATATTGTCGATAAATGCACTAATTATTTACATTGGAATATAGTCTGTGGATCCTAAAACACCATCCAAGCATGATAGAGGCGTCGATTCGAATGTGCATTGTAGTACTCAAGGTATACATTTTCTATTCGACTATTGATTATTGATTTATTAATACAAGTAAACATTTTAAATTAAATTTTGCGTAGTAATAAAAATTTAATTATAATGTGTTGGGATTAATAAAAAAAATTGTATTGCAGTTGCAGGGGATGTAGAGGTTGTTCCCGAAGAGTGTGCTGAGGTTCAAGCCATTGGGCAAGAATATGTGGTTGGACAAGGTAAAGAGTGTCACGTTTATGTTTTTTTAAGTACTGAAATGCTTGTAACAATTATGATAATATGTTTTTAAAATAACCCCAATTATGATAATATTTTTATAATTTAACCCTTTTATTTATTATTGCAGAGGACCCACCTTTGTAAAGGACAATGAGATCATGTGCACGGGCAAGAAGAAATGATGATGTCGAGATGGATATGCCTCTACAACAATATAGGGAAACAGAAAAAAAAAGAAAAATTCAAAAAAGAAATTATTCTCATTTATGCAACTTATTTGATAATGACTGATGTTTATGGCTTGATGTTTTAATCTTATGTGTTAATGAATGTTATGATGTCTTAATGAATGCTAATGAGTCTTATGAATGCTAATGAATGTGTGTTAATGAATGCTAATTAATCTTATGTGTTAATGAATGTTGTGATCATTCATGAACATTACATTTTATTAATAGATGACTGAATGAATGAATTTTAGATGTTAACGGGGAATTTAGAGTGATGTTAATGAGACCAATACACCAAGAAGTACCAAATGATGAATGCTTAGTTGTTGTAATGGAAAAGCATCAAAACCGTCCATTTCTAGAACTTGATTTTCTAGTCTTAATGATTTTTCTATAGTCCTAATGATTTTTCTTATTTCTTTCCATTAGAGCCACTTCATATGCACAGGTGATGAATATGCAAATTTGCCTAAGTAGTACTGGGAGCTAACCCAGCAACACATGTACTATTATGAAAATTGTCACAAGTCCATTTGTTGTTGGGTCATTCCCAGTGGTTTTTGGTCAAATCTGCATGTTTTTCACCTGTTCATATACCAAATGATGAATGCTCAATTGTTGTAATGGAAAAGCATTAGAATTGTCCATTTCTAGAACTTGATTTTCTATATTCTTAATGATTTTTCTATAGTCCTAATGATTTTTCTATAGTCTTAATGATTTTTCTATCATCCTAATGTGTGTTGCTCTTGATAAATTACACCTTGAATTTGAATTTTTGTTCACTATTTAATTTCAGCTTGATATTTCATTCATTTTTTATATACACAAAGACTACACATGCTGATAAAAAATGAGCTATTTGATTGTTTACTGTTCATGATTGTAAATGGTCAATATTTATGATGGTACTCCTTGGTTTATTCCATTTAAAAATAATCATGTTTGTATAACTATGATAAATGTCCCTTTGTGTTGACAAAATTAGAGTTGACAAAATGGTTGTTCAGTGTCTGTATCTGCACATTGCAAAATAAATCATCCTTCTTCCACCAACATTTTAGAAAATTAGTTTTGCAAAATTGGCCATGTTGATGATGATTATGAAGAAGATTTGAAAATGTTGCACCAATCTGAATTGGATCAATCATCATTTTCATATCTTCTTCATCAATCACCATCAACCATTTGGTGATTCACTTAGTTCAAACTTATACAGTAAGTAATAATGTAGTTTTTAATTATAACAAAAGTTCAATAATGGTTTTAGATGTTAGCTATGACAATCTCTTGGTTTCAAGAAATGCAGAAGAAGGTGCCTAGTTCAATATGCAATCTCAATTCATATGCATAGGATATTAGGTGGAGCTTAAAGACGCAACAGGTTTGCATTTTTTATAGAGGTCTTTAATTGCATATTTTAAGTTATAGACCATCGTGAACATTGTAATTTTTACCTATTAAAAAAATGTAAACATGCTGAGTCTCCTTATCTCTACCTACTATCCATCCATATTCTTGTTTTGTTGCACGTGTATTCTTAATTGAGAGTGGGAAAATCTTATTTTCGATGTGAGGGAGAGAAGCCAAACACATAAAGAACATGCACATAAACACGACAGTTGAAAAACATAAATGTAGTTATCACAATAGCTGAAAAACATAAATGTAGATATTATGGTCACAATTGTTTAGAGACACAACATAATTGAATACTATACCCAGATGATGCAACACAACCACTAGTCCTTCGGTTCTAATTTGACACTACGGGATCCAAAAACCATAGATAAGGAATAAATTTAGAGAGCGGAGGAGGGTCGTAATGACAAAAATAATACAGGGTCCCTATATTATTTCGGTCATTATGGCCCTCCTCCTCCTCCTCTCTCTAAATTTATTCCTTATCTCTGGTTTTTGGATCCTGCAATGTCAACTTAGAACTGGAGGAGTAGTGGTTGTGTTGCATCGTCTGGGTATACCACTCAATTATGTTGTGCCTCCAAAAAATTGTGACCATAGTGCCTACATTTATGTTTCTCAGCTGTTGTGTCCCAGGACCCCTTATGACCCTTTATGACCCTTTTACAATCCCTAAGAATACATCTTAGAGGTCTTAAAGTGTCATAAAGGGTCATAAGAGGATCCTAGGAGGGGCCAAATGAGCTTCCACCTTCACGTGGTTGGCCCTATTAAGTAGAGAATGTTAAACTATTTTTGAAACAAAGAGAAGCTCAATAATTTAAGGTCTCACTCCACGTATGACAAATATATATATTTTTAAAAAAATACAGCAAACCGTTGCAATTGTGATGGTATTCAAAGAATGATTGACACCAAAGAACTACATGCCACGTCCAAATTTTGGAAATATCTGACAGCTAGACGTCACATGTGCAACATATTTGTCACATACTCATCATAATTGTGACACTCATAATGTGTAACGGTGACAGGTTGACCATCCTTGCCAGTGCATATTGCAATGGTCAATATCATCATAATTGTGATGGTATTCAGAGAATGTCTGATGCCAAAAGCACTAATTATGACATCCAGATGTTGGAAATATCTGACAGCTGGACGTCACTTGTACAACATATCTATCGCATAGCCATCATAATTGTGACACCTATAATGTGTAACAACAACAAGTTAACCATCATAATAGATGCATATTGTGACAGTCAATATTGTCACAATAATGATGGACATCCTAGCTATCGGTGATGCTGACACAAAAACTACAACACCGGTCTGTATCGCTTGATCGACAGGGTTGTGTCAGAATTGTGACACATATTCATCGCAATTACAACTCAAATGTACTAGTGTTTGGTTCATCTCGATGAGACATTTGATTGAAGACCACTTTCACCAAATTTGGAAATTGTCAAATTTTTAGCTACAAATAGTGTATTGACTTCCTTGCTTTGACCAAACTTTGACTGTCTGTACCTTGAGAAGAGAGGCTCCATTTTTTAGGATTAAAGGTGTTTTTTGGTTAATCTCAATGAGATCTTCCATTTGAGACCACTTTTACTAGATTTGGAAATGGCCAAATTTTTAGCTACAAACATTGTACTGACTTCCTTGCTTTGACCAAACTTTGATCGTCTGTATCTTGAGAAGAGAGGCTTCTTTTTTCAAGATTAAGGGTGTTTTTTAGTTCATCTCGATGAGATCTTTGATTTGAGACCACTTTCACCAAATTTGGAAAAGGTCAAATTTTTAGCTATGAACATTGTACTAACTTCTTTGCTTTGACCAAACTTTGACGGTCTATACCTTGAGAAGAGAGGCTCTAGTTTTCAAGATTCAAGGTGTTTTTTGGTTCATCTCGATGATATCTTCGATTTGAGACCACTTTCACTAGATTTGGAAATGGTCAAAGTTTTAGTTATAAACATTGTACTAACTTCCTTTCTTTGACCAAACTTTGATTGTCCATAACTTGAGAAGAGAGGCTCTCTTTTTCAAGATTCAAAGTGTTTTTTGGTTCATCTCGATGAGATCTTTGATTTGAGACCACTTTCACAAAATTTGGAAATGGTCAAATTTTTAGCTACAAACACTGTACTAACTTCCTTGCTCTAACCAAATGTTAACTATCTGTATCTTGAGAAGAGAGGCTCCATTTTTCAAGATTCAAGGTGTTTATTG
Organism: Chamaecyparis obtusa; assembly: GCA_027943335.1. Taxonomy (NCBI): domain Eukaryota; kingdom Viridiplantae; phylum Streptophyta; class Pinopsida; order Cupressales; family Cupressaceae; genus Chamaecyparis; species Chamaecyparis obtusa. Next base: position 1,515,841 of record BSBK01003919.1, read on the forward strand.
GTTCATCTCAACAAGATCTTCAATTTCAGAACACTTTCACCAGATTTGGAAATGGTCAATTTTTTATCTACGAGCACTGTACTGACTTCCCTTCTTTGACCAAACTTTGACCATCTATATCTTGAGAAGAGAGGCTCCATTTTTTAGGATTCAAGTTGTTTTTGTTGGAGATTTTCCAACAGGCCAGTACTGATCGTATGTTTGTCATTGATGAAAACATATGGAAAGTAGCATACATGGAAGTCTTATGTAGCAAGATTTCTATATATGAAGCATGGACATGATATCAGCATGATATCATGGGCATAGAGGTTAACTGTTAGTACAGATAGTTATATAGCAGCTTGTGTCAGCAGTGTTCTTGACAGAGTAACAGATAGTGTTCTGTGTATGGTTGTCCATAAAGTTATCATGGAGCCATGCACGCTTGGATTTATGCTAAAGACATATTAGTGATGTTTTAGTTATGGAAGCATAGTCTGTTGATGAGTAGAAGTGAAGTTATGCAGTCGCTATTCGCCAGCAGTAGTTTCCTATGTTTGTTTAGAAGAGCCGACATAGATTTTATTAGTTATGTAGTTGTGCATATCCTAGGGGTATACGCCCTTAGATTTAAGCTTAGAGGAGAGTTATTAATGTCTAGTTAAGAGAACATGAGTTAATTCAACTTGAGAAGAAAGATCTAGTTGTTTTGGTAGAGCTGACAGTGTGTAGTGTGCGTCTACAATTATCTTATTAGATAGGTCCCAGAATGTGTTGTGTGCATAGTAGAGCTGACAGAATGTTTGTTAGAGTTTATTATGGTTTCTCTAATATGATTTCAAGGTGGTTCTAATAGGCCAACTTGATTATATCATTTAGAGGAAAGATATTTATGGGCAGTCATTTATGATTGTTGAAGTGTGGTTCATAGTTGATTAAGCAGAGTAGAGCAGAGTGTATGAAGTGTTGAGCCATCAGAAGAAGGTCTATGTGACCAAGTAAATTTCTTGTGCTATTCATTGGAACTGATCCAGATAGTAGGTCAAAGCATAGTTCACCAAGATCTAGATATAGTGTGTATCTATTATTCAGAAGGTTGTAGCCTTCGCCCATTTGAGCAGTGAGCTCTCGGATAGTGTGTCCTCTCCCCTAACAGGGACAATTCTAAAAGACTCCTAAAAAGGTTTGACCCTTGACCAGGTCTATTGTACTTAATATATTGTAAAGCTACTCCTAACAGGGTAAAGGATCTTCTAACAAGGATCATTATACACTAGTATAGAATATTAATGGGTATCAAGTCCCACCGGAGTTTTTACCTATTTGGGTTTTCTCGTAACCAAAATATTGGTGTTGTGTTCTTGTGTTTATGCTTTATGTTTAAGTATACTTAATTGGATAAAGAATTGAATTTTGTAGATAACTGATTCACCCCCCCACCCCCCCCCCCCCCCTCTTAGTTATCTCTTGGGACTATTCCTAACAATTGATATCAGAGCCAAGTGCCTCAGATTGAAAGTTTAACAACTTGAGGTTGATCAGATGGCGTACTTTAGGAAAGAAAGTCCTAAGTTCAATGGAGAGAATTATCTTGATTGGAAGAACAAGATGGTGACTCATTTGTCATGCATTGCTTTTGAAGTTTTTAATGTAACTATCAAAGCAGCCAAGATTCCTACTTTAGAAGACCTTGCAAAGTATGATGCTAATGACACATAAAAGGAATTGTTTCATCAAAATGCTATTGCTAAAGAAGCCCTTATCAGTGCCCTTTCTGATGGTGAATTTTTAGAAGTAAAAAAGATAGATACATCCCACAAAATATGGAAACACCTAGAAGACATATTTGAAGGAGACAAACAAGAAAAGGATGCACGTAGAAAGACATGGAAGAAAAGATACAATGCATTAGAGATGCTGCCTGAAGAAAACATCAGAGCTTATAATCAAAGGATAAATGAAGTAGTTGCTAGAATCAGAAACAATGGTGGAGAGATTTCAGAGGAGGACATTATGGACAAGTTGATGACTACTCTTACTCCAGAATATGAAAGTAAGATCAACATCCTTGATGAAACCATGCAGCTTACATCTAATTTCAAGAGAGAGACTTTGATCAGAAAACTCTTAGCTTTTGAGATCTGAAGATTGAAGACAAAACCAAAAAGTGAAACAGCCTTCAAAGCAACAGTTCATGGTAAAAAATCTACAAACACTTCTGGTAATTTTGATGATGATGATGAAGAGAAAACTTTAGAGGATTTCATTTCTATGATTGCTAAAAGAGAAAAGAAAGGAAAAAGAAAATATGAAGGTCAATTACTGTTTAAGTGCTTTTCATGTAATAAGATCGGTCACTTTGCATCTAAGTGTCCTACTAGAGCTAGAAAGTTCAAAAAGGATTACAAGCCTAAGTATTCTAAGGAATGCTACTATGTTGGAGATGGAGTATCAGATGATGAATCTAGTGAAGAAAAAATTGGATTCATTGCTATTAGAGACAAGATGAATAATAAGATAGCCCATGAAGATAAGAAAGAGAATCAAGAGCTTGCATTAATTTCACAAGCAGACATAAGGACAAACTAGATCATAGACAGTGGTTGCTCACATCACATGACAGGTGATAAAGATAGGTTTGCTCATTTGGACAAATACAATGGAGGTATGGTCAAATTTGGAGACAACACTCCTCAATCAATAGTTGGTAGAGGAGCCGTCACCATGGATGGAAAGAATAGTATTGATGATGTTATTTATGTTGATGGTTTGAAACATAACCTTCTTAGTGTTGGACAGTTACTTGAAAAATGCTATCAGTTGGAATTCAAAGATGACAAATGCATCATTAACAACAAAGATGGTGTTATGATTACATCAAGCTCAAAGACAAGAGGTAATTTTTTTCAACTCAATTCATAAGCAAGTTGTTTTGTGGCTAAATTTTATGACAATTGGTTGTGGCATAAAAGGCTATGTCATATCAATTTTGATAACATAGTAAAGATAAGAAATGTAAAAGTAGTAATAGATCTACCTAGCATAGAAAAGCCAATTGATACTATATGTAGGGAATGTGTGATGGGAAAGCATGTGAGAAATTCATTCAGAAGCAAGCAGAATTCAACAGAGAACAAGTTGGATCTAATTCATACAAACCTATGTGGTCCAACTCAAACAAGATCATACTATGGTGAAAGGTATTTGATTTTGTTTGTTGATGATTATACTAGAATGATGTGGGTTGCATTCTTGAAAGACAAGTCAGAAGCATTTGAGAAGTTCAAAATGTTCAAAGCTAAGGTTGAGAATGAATCTAGACTAAAGATAAAATGTTTGAGATCGGATAAAGGAGGAGAATTCACCTCTGACAGATTCTATGAGTACTACAAAGAACATGGCATAAAGAGACAGTTAAGTGCACCTAGAACCCCTCAACAAAATGTAATTGCATAGAGAAGGAATAGGATCATCCTTGATACAGTGCGCACCATTATGATAGAAGGAAAAATTGCACACACCTATTGGAGAGATGTGGTCAATACAACAATCTATACCATCAATAGAATTCAATTGAGGCCAGACGCTGACAAAATACCTTATGAGCTATGGTTTGGTAATGTTCCCATAGTAAAATACTTTAGAATCTTTGGAAGCAAGTGCTACATCAAGAGGGATGAAGCAGTAGGAAAGTTTGATGCAAGAAGTGATGAAGGTATTTTTCTTGGTTACTCTACTAAAAGTAAAGCTTATAGATGTTTCAATTTAAGATTGAAAAAGATCATTGAAAGTGCTCATCTAAAGATTGATGAAAAGTTTATGATTCAAGAAAGATATCATGATTACTCACCCATGATTGAGGAAGAACCTAGACCCTCCACTAGTGAGACAGTTATTGAAGAAATGTTTAACAGTATTGATGTGTTATTCAATGACCCTGAGACAAGTGAAGAAGAAACTCCTAAGGCTGATAAGTCAGCATTACTTAAAGTTCCAAAGTTTACATCAAGAAATCATTCCAAGATAGACATCATTGGAGATTAGAGCGCCAAATTCCTAACAAGGTCCCAAGCAAAGAACTCAGCTACCAATGAAGCGGTATGTTTACTATCTCAGATTGAACCCTTAAGTGTTGAAGATGCATGTAATGATTCAGATTGGCATGATGCTATGAAAGAATAACTTGATCAAATTATTAAGAATGACACTTGGAAACTGGTCCCAAGACCTAGTGATAAGAATGTGATTGGAACAAAGTGGATATTCAAAAACAAGATGAATGAAGATGGTACAGTAGTAAGAAATCAAGAAAGATTAGTATGTAAAGGGTATGCATAAAGAGAAGGCATTGATTATTCAGACACATTTTTACCTGTGAGTAGATTAGAAGCTATTAAGTTGTTTCTAGCTTATGCTATAGTCAAAGACTTCAAATTTTATCAAATGGATGTCAAGTCAGCATTCCAAAATGGAGATTTGAAAGAAGAAGTATACATTGAGCAGCCGGAAGGATTCACCTTATCAAACAGACCTGATATGGTATGCAGATTGAAGAAGGCCCTCTATGGACTTAAGCAAGCCCCTAGAGCATGGTATGAGAGACTAGATGGATACTTAACAAAGATTGGATTCAAGAAAGGAGCAACAGATTGTAATCTAATCATTAGAGAGACATCTGAAGGTTTACTACTTGTAGCTATATTTGTTGATGACATTATCTTTGGAGGAAATGACAAACTCAGTGCTGAATTTGCCAAAGAAATGTAGAATGAGTTTGAGATGAGTATGATTGGTCCTATCAAATACTTTTGGGGACTAAATGTGTATCAGACAGAAAAAGGAATTTTTATTAATCAGTCAAAATATGTGAAGGAGATACTGAAGAAATTCAAGATGGATGATTGCAAGCCAATAGGAACCCCTATGATCACTGGATGCAAGCTTACAAAAGAAGATGACTCACTAGTAGTAGATATAACATTGTATAAATCTATGATTTGTAAACTCATATATCTTACTCAAACTAGACCTGATATTTCCAATGTAGTTGGCATAGTTGGAAGATTTGTAGCAAAACATAAACAAAGTAACCTCATGGAAGTAAAAAGAATATTTAGATACTTGCAAGGCATTATAGATTATTGTCTATGGTATCCTAATTTAGAAAATGTTGAGCTTCATGTGTACACTAATGCAAATTGGGCAGGATGTGTTGATGACAGAAAGAGTACTTCAAGTGGAGCAGTGTTTCTTGGTGATAGACTCGTCACTTGGACAAGCAAGAAAAAAATTGTATTTCTCAGTCAACAACAGAAGCAGAGTATGTTGTAGCAGCCTTAAATTGTTTTACAATTGTTTGGATCAAGTAGATGATAAAGGATTTTGGAATTCAAATTTATCATCCTATTGTTATTCACTATGATAACACTAGCACTATCAATATGTAAAAGAACCCTGTGATGCATGCAAAGACAAAACACATTGAGATCAAATATCACTTCCTATGAGAGAAAGTGGTAGAGAAAGAAGTCAAGTTGGACTATGTGAGTACTAAAGATCAGTTGGTAGATATATTTGCAAAGCCCTTGCCTAAGGATACTTTTGAGTATCTCAGGGAGAAGTTGGGAGTCATTCCCTTCCCTGATTCTGCTTAGAAGAAAGAAGGAAAGGCATCAGTCCTCTAGGACTGATGGAAGGTTGACTACTCTACCTTAGGAGTAGTTCCGGTGCTTAAAAATGAATGGCACCCTTTTCCATTGATGTCAAAGGGGGAGTATATATAGAGTCATGAAAAATAGAAGTAAAAAGAGGAGTAATATACTTAGGGGGAGTAGTGTTCAGATATGACAGTAGTTCAGTTGAGGAAATGAAGTATATTAGAAATATTGCAGCAGATGAAGGATTCATCTTTGGGGGAGTTTTGATGAGGAAATGGAGAATGTTATAAAATAAATATTCATTTGGGTTGGTGGTGGTTTTTCATTCCACATGTTGCCATCAACGCCAAAGGGGGACATTGTTGGAGATTTGTCAGCAGGCTAGTACTGATTGTATGTTTGTCATTGATGACAACATATGGAAAGTAGCATGCATGGAAGTCTTATGCAGTAAGATTTCTATATATGAAGCATGGACATGATATCAGCATGATATCATGGGTGCAGAGGTTAACTATTAGTACAGATAGTTATATAGCAGCTTATGTCAGCAGTGTTCCTGACAGAGTAACAAATAGTGTTTTGTATAGGGTTGTTCGTATAGTTATCATGGAGCCATGTGCACTTGGATTTATGCTGAAGACATGTTAGTGATGTTTTAGTTATGGAAGCATAGTCTGTTGATGAGTAGAAGTGAAGTTATGCAGTTTCTATTCGCCAGCAGTAGTTTCATGTGTTTGTTCAGAAGAGCCAACATAGATTGTATTGGTTATGTAGTTGCACCTATCCTGTGGGTATGCACCCTTGGATTTAAGCTTAGAGGAGAGTTATTGATGTTTATTTAAGAGCACATGAGTTAATTCAGCTTGATGAGAAAGATCTAGTTGTTTTGGTAGAGCTGACAATGTGTAGCATGTGTTTACATTTATCTTATTAGACAGGTCCCAGAATGTGTTGTGTACATAGTAGAGCTGATAGAATGTTTGTTAGAGTTTATTATGGTTTCTCTAATATGATTTCAAGGTGGTTCTAACAAGCCAAATTGATTATATCATTTAGAGGAAAGATATTTATAGGCAGTCATTTGTGATTGTTGAAGTGTGGTTCATAGTTTATTAAGCAGAGCAAAGCAGAGTGTGTGAAGTGTTGAGCCATCAGAAGAAGGTCTATGTGACCAATTAAAGTACTTGTGCTATTCATTGGAACTGATCTAGACAATAGGTCAAAGCATAGTTCACCAAGATCCAAATATAGTGTGTATCTATTATTCAAAAGATTGTAGCCTTTGCCCATTTGAGCAGTGAGCTCTCGGACAGTGCGTCCTCTCCCCTAACAGGGACAATTGTAAAAGACTCCTAATAGGGTCCGACTCTTGACTAGGTCTACTATACTTAATATATTGTAAAGCTACTCCTAACAGGGTAAAGGATCTTCTAACAAGGATCATTATACACTAGTACAGAATATTAGTGGGTATCAAGTCCCACCGAATTTTTTACCTATTTGGGTTTCCCCATAACCAAAATATTGGTGTTGTGTTCTTGTGTTCTTTCATTGTGTTTATACTTTATCTTTAAGTATACTTAATTAGATAAAGAATTGAATCTTTTAGATAACTGATTCACCCCCCGCCCCCTCTTAGTTATCTCTTGGGACTATTCCTAACAGTTTTTTGGTTCATCTCGATAAGATCTTTGATTTGAGACCACTTTCACTAGATTTGAAAATGGTCAAATTTTTAGCTACGAACACTGTATTGACTTCCTTCCTTTGACCAAACTTTGACTGTATTAATCTTGAGAAGAGAGGCTCTATTTTTAGGATTCAAGGTGTTTTTTGGTTCATCTCAATCAGATCTTTGATTTGAGACCACTTTCATCAAATTTGGAAATAGTCAAATTTTTAGCTACAAACACTGTATTGACTTCCTTCCTTTGACCAAACTTTGACTATTCGTATCTTGAGAAGAGAGGCTCCATTTTTTAGGATTCAAGATGGTTTTGGGTTCATCTCGATGAGATCTTGGATGTGAGACCACTTTCACCAGATTTGGAAATGGTTAATTTTTTAGCTACAAACAATGTACTGACTTCCTTGCTTTAACCAAACTTTGACCATCCGTATCTTGAGAAGAGAGGCTTCATTTTTTAAGAGTCGAGGTGTTTTTTGGTTCATCTTGACAAGATCTTTGATTAGAGACCACTTTCACTAGATTTGAAAATGGTCTTTTTTTTTGCTGTGAACACTATACTGACTTCCTTGCTTTGACCATTTGTATCTTGAGAAGAGAGGCTCCATTTTTTAGGATTCAAGGTGTTTTTTGGTTCATCTCAATGAGATCTTAGATTTCAGACCACTTTCACCAGATTTGGAAAAGGTTAAATTTGTAGCTATGAGCACTATACTGACTTCCTTGCTTTGACCAAACTTTGACCATCTCTATCTTGAGAAGAGAGGCTCCTTTTTTTAAGATTAAAGGTGTTTTTTTATTCATCTCAATGAGATCTTCGATTTGAGACCACTTTCACCAGATTTGGAAATGGTCAAATTTTTAGTTACGAACACTGTATTGACTTCCTTCCTTTGACCAAACTTTAACCGTATATACTTTGAAAAGAGAGGCTCCATTTTTCAAGATTCAAGGTGTTTTTTGGTTCATCTTGACGACATCTTTGATTTCAAACCACTTTCACCAGATTTGGAAATGGACAAATTTTTAGCTACGAATACTGTATTGACTTCCTTGCCTTCACCAAACTTTGACCATTCTTATCTTGAGAAGAGAGGCTCCATTTTTCAAGATTCAATGTGCTTTTTGGTTCATCTTGACGAGATCTTTGATTCGAGACCACTTTCACCAAATTTGGAAATGATCAAATTTTTAGCTACGAACACTGTACTAACTTCCTTACTTTGACCAAAATTTAAACATCTGTATCTTGAGAAGAGAGGCTCTGTTTTTCAAGATTCAAGGTATTTTTTGGTTCATCTTGATGAGATCTTCGATTTGAGACCACTTTCACCAGATTTGGAAATGGTCAAATTTTTAGCTATGAACACTATATTGACTTCCTTGCTTTGACAAAACTTTCACCATTTGTATCTTGAGAAGAGAGGCTTCATTTTTCAAGATTCAAGGTGTTTTTTGGTTCATCTTTACAAGATCTTCGATTTGAGACCACTTTCATCAGATTTGGAAATGGTCAAATATTTAGTTAGGAATGCTATACTGACTTCCTTTCTTTGACCAAACTTTGACCATCTGTATCTTGAGAAGAGGCTCCATTTTTCAAGATTCAAGGTGTTTTTTGGTTCATCTCGACGAGATCTTTGATTTAAGACCACTTTCACCAAATTTGGAAATGGTTAAATTTTTAGCTACGAATACTGTACTATCTTCCTTGCTTTGACCAAACTTTGACTGTGTGTATCTTGAGAAGAGAGGCTCCATTTTTTAAGATTCAAGGTGTTTTTTGGTTCATCTAGACAAGATCATCAATTTGAGACCACTTTCACCAAATTTGGAAATTGTCAAATTTTTTGATACAAATAATGTACTAACTTCCTTGCTTTGACAAAACATTGACCGTCTATATCTTGAGAAGAGAGGCTCCATTTTTCAAGATTCAAGGTGTTTTTTGGTTCATCTCGATGAGATCTTTTATTTGAGACCACTTTCACTAGATTTGGAAATGGTCAAATTTTTAGCTATGAACACTGTATTGACTTCCTTGCTTTGACCAAACTTTGACTATCTGTATCTTGAGAAGAGAGGCTCCATTTTTCAAGATTCAATTTGTTTTTTGGTACATCCTGATGAGATCTTTGATTTGAGACCACTTTCAACAAATTTGGAAATGGTAAATTTTTTAGCTACTATATGATATAAAATATGGATGGGGTCTAGAACAATAGGGATTTTCCCATAAAAGACACCCCAAAGTGATATTTTACACATACATGAAATTCTAATGATATGAAAAGTAAATATAGAAGACTAATATTGAAATGAAGAAATAAAAGCTACTTACCTCCGAAAAAGAATTTGCTGAAAACCCTATCAAACTATCTCATAAACTACTAATTTTCGCAATGTTGAATCAAAACCGCGAGATATACAAAACCCAAAAATATTTTTATTTTCTAAGAAAGGTCAACCTTGAGCTAGGTAGACAAGTTCGACCTTGACCTAGGTAGAAAAGGTCAACCTTGACCCCAAAATATTGACCTCGACCTGTGGTGCTCCAACAGAAATTCTATTCACGGATCATAAAAATTTGCTAAAAAGGGTATCCAAATCTGCACTGTAATTCATTGTCCTACACTTGTACCTGCAAGAAAAATGGTTTTGTTTGTTGGAGGGGATGGGTTGTCCTTAGTCAAACCCAAATTTAGGAATTATCCTTGAAATTGTAGTAGTAAACAAAGTAAACAGAACAATTCACCTTGCTTATGTTGAAATCCTTATGGAGGATTTGAATCCTTGAATCCATAAGTATGGATGCTCCAAATGAATGTAGAATTAGATGTAGGATGTCTCAAATCAATTGTCTTTAGATCTTCAATACCAATCTTGAATGGATCTTGGAATGGAGAAATCTTCAACAAGAGGGCTCCATAGAGCTTGAATCCTTCAATGGTTACTAATGGATCTTCTTGATGAATTGGATCTTGAATGCTTGAACACTTGACTTATTGAATGCTTGAGTGCTTGAAATTCTTTCCTTCTTGCTTACCTCTTGCTTGAGAGATATTGTGATGTGATGGATTTTGTAGATGAAAGATGGATTGAAATGAGAGAGGAAGGCCTCCTTTTATAGTGATCTAGGGCACAAACTTCTAGAGAGGCCACATAGAAAATAATAATTAAGGGCCCATGGCACAAAACTCTAGAGAGGTGCACATGGACAGGAAATTAAATTAAGGCCTTGACACAAAACTCTAGAAGGGGTCCACCCTTAAGATAGAAATAAAAATAATTATTTAAGAGCCTTGTCACAAAATTAAGGGTAAGGCCAACCCCAAAGTCAATTTGAGCATTAGGCAAAAAATGTGAGAAAGGCTAATCTCAAATAATAAATTAGGAATCCTACATAGAGCTTGAGAAAGGTCCACCTCAAATATTAATTTGAGGATTCGACACTTAACTCAAGAAATAGTGGCCCCAAAGAGGGAAAAGATAAAATTTTGATGGAACCCCAAAACTGGGACCTAACTCCAAGGACCCTGGACCCTAGGGTCAAGGTTGAGGTTGACCTTGACCTAGGTCAGGATCGAGGTTGACCCTGGCCTAGGTTAGGATTGAGGTTGACCTTGACCTAGGTCAGGGTCAAGGTCAACCTTGACCCAGAGGGTCAAGACCTTGAGAAATGTGCCCAAGTCTCAGAAATAGAGAGAAAAGAATAAAAAGAGGGGCAAAATAGGCACATAAGCACATGAAACCCCACATAAGCATGAAAGTGTTTGAATCAAGATCAAAATAGCCTACTAGGGAGGGCTAAAAGGTCTCAACATGGAGTGCGTCCATTTTAAGATGATACATTTAGCCCCCACTTTAGCAAGAGTATGGACTCAATGTAAACTCTTGGTAAAGGAGATCATAAAGAAAAAGACAATCTTATTGAAATCAAAGGGACAAAGGAATCCTCAAGCCCCCAGGGACTCAAGTCTTTGTCAACTCCAATATTGCAATAAGAGAGACATCACTAGAAAAAAAAGGGAAAAGGGGAGAGGCGAGTGGCTAGCTCACCTAGTAAGATGTGTGCATCTCACTGTGAACCACAAAAAGGAAAGGATTTCCCACCAAGCAAGGACTTGATAGTCACCCATAAAGTTGAACACCTCCTAGTGGCTTTGTGCATGTATGTAGTGCATCTTCTGACATCTTTTATGAAGTACCCATGGATCCATATCCTCATATCACCATAGAATACATTTGTAAAATGTGTATCTCTTTAGGATTTAGCAACTTATGTGTGTTACCTTCCAAGGATTTAGTATATTTAAAATTGGAAATGTGTGTCTCTTCAGGATTTAGCAACTTATGTGCATTACCTTCCAAGGATTTAGTATGTTGTAAAACAAAAGGTTAGAACAAAAATACATAATATAGAATGAGGGAGACCATATATATGCCCCCTCCTTAAGATGAAAAAATACCTACTATTTTGACATGTTAAGGAAAGAAAAGAACAAGGATAAAGCCTTCTTCAACATCAATACAATATCCATAAACAACACCTAGTCCAAGCCAAGAAGGTCGCAGCTCCTATGAGGCCATGGAAGGGACAAATGAAAAGAGATATCATGTAAGAAGGGAAAAAGTAATCCTTGTGAGTGATAGCACACTATTCATCTTCCAAGGTGAGAAATTTATCAACCATATAAACTCAATGTCAAATAATGAAATAGGTTATGATCAAGGATAGAGATCCTCAATGCAAACCAAAATTTTCATGTATGATTGGATATCACATAATAGATAGATATTGCTTAACCAAGGGAAAAGTGGATCCTAGAAAGATAGAAAAGAAGGAGATGGTATCCTTGCCCCCCAAGCATAGGAATAAGGATGGAAGAGGACCTATTATATCGCTCACAACACTATATAAGACAAAGAGCCCCAAGGATTAGGCCAACATTGTTTACATAATGTGGAGCTCCATAATAGGAACATAAATGTTATTTAGAGAAAACATGATTGAAATACATCTCCTTGCCACATGATATATAAATAACCTTACTATCAATGATCTACCTAATCTTATAATGTAAAGCTTGACATTCATTAGTAAAGTGATCATGAAATCTATGATATAAACAAAAAGGAAGAGTTTTCAAGTGTGGACTACGTTTCTTTTTGCATTTAGGTCTAGTAATCATCTTAGCACGAAGGAGTTTAGGCAAAAGAACTTCTTTCTTAATTTCCTTCATAGTTTCATCATGTTTTAAAGTGTTATTTGAGATTTTGTTAATATTGATTCGTTGTTGAGGATTAAATCCCAATCCATAAGAATTCTCATGCCCCCCATTCTGTAAGGGCATTTGAATTCCCTTTTTATGCTTACCACATCCTTGACCATTGAATCCTTGTTTAACAAGGAAATGATAACCAAGACCATAATGAGAAGCCATATCAAAAGGATTCAATGGAACTTTAGTAGTCACTATGTCCTTATTAGTAGGTTTGACAAATTCATTGTGGATAGAAGTAGCAACAAATTTATAACGAAGGGCATTAGAAGTAGAAGCAAAATCTCGTTGTTCAAATTCTCTTTGTTGCTTCATAAAATTAAGATCAAAAACCTTATACTCTCTCATAAAGGTAGGCTTAAAATCCAAGGTTCCCTAATCATCAGCAAGAAGAGCATTAGAGGAAGAAGGATTACTGTTAGGAGTAGGAGTAGTGTAGGTTTGGATATTCAAACAAGGATTTGGTGCATCATCTGCATGAAGTGTATACATCATGTTTATATGTATAAACTTGACTTTAAGGTGAAGAGTGGAAGGAATAGCATGCATCTCTTGCAACCAAGGTCTACCCAAAAGAAGGTTATAATTAAGAGGTCTAGGCATAACATGAATTGGTGTATTTAGGATAACCAAACCTACTTTGATAGGTAAGGTAATGATGCCCAAAGTGTTCTTAGCAATGTTATCAAAGCTACGTATAGGAACATCATCAGGTTGAATAGATTAAAGATCAGCTTTAATCACTTTGAGCATGTCCATGCTATAAACATTAAGCCCAGATCCATTAGCAATCAAGGTCCTACAAATGATACTTTTATTGATAGTGAAAACAACCATAAGAGCATCATACTGATTCTGAACTTCTTTAGAAGGTAAATATTTTTTAGTAAATACAATGTCAGGAGCACCCGGGATAGCATGCATGCATTGTAAGAAGTTATTGATGTTCTCTTGATTAGGAGGTGGAGTGGGAAGAGTTGTTAGAGCTTTTTGCAAGGCTTCATAGTAGGTAGGTGAAGTTTGAAGAAGCTCCCATAGAGAAATCCTGGTAGGAGTATTTTATAATTGGTTTATCAAATCATACTCCTTGCTAGGAAGACAGGGTGGAGGAGGAAGAATGCGTTGAGAAGGTAGCAAAGAAGTAGAAACAGCCAGATTAGGTTGAGGGTTATTCATTGTACGATAGGTGTGAGCTATCGAATCTTGATTATTGAAAGACTATAAAGACTCCATAGGTTTACCTTTGATAGTAATGCGAGGACAACCTTTGATAGTCAACAAAGGTTCTAGATAAACCATGTTAGTTGTCTCAACACTACAAACATATTCATAAGAAGGAAGCAAAGAAGACACCCTAAGAGGAGATGAGGTAGGATCTTGATTCTCCATAAGATCATCACTAAGAGGGAGAGGATTAAGGGAATTCATATCATTTTCCACTAATGACTCATCCTTAGAAGAAATCCCAAAGTGAGGTAAAGCATCTATAATGTCATCTTCTTTCACTAACATGTTTGCATAAGGGGAGTGCATTTTAGAAAAAGAGTCACCATCATGTATGAATATGTCATCCATTAACAAATCACCCTCTTGTATCAAAACTTCTTCACAAGGAGGGGATAAATTAATTTCTTTATTCAAGGGATCATCCATAATGGTTTCATGAGGAAGAGAGTAATCAAAATCCACATCCTAAGGTTCAATAAAGCACTTGAAAAACACTTGAGATAACTTGTGCAACATGATAATGAATAAAGAAATGCATAGAAAATAGATCTAGATATATCCAAATGCATTCAAATGAAATTTATAAGCATGAAAAGGAAATCGAACACCACAAACATAATAGGGCATCTAATTCCTCAAAAGATAGGGGGTAAGCTTGTAAATATTTTTGTATTTTTAAAGGAATTTTGTAATTTTTTTTGGATTTTTGAAATATAAATGCAAGAGCATAAAAGAAATCTACTTTTGTAAGCATGTAAGATCTAACACAAAATGTAAATCTAACACCAAAAATAAAGAGTTATCGTAAACGGGTTCACCAAAATGTAAGAGTGAACCACAAACACAATAGGGCATCTAATTCCACAAAAGATAAGGGGTAAGCTTGTCGGGTTCACCAAAATGTATGATATAAAATATGGATGGGGTCTAGAATAATAGGGATTTGCCCATAAAAGAGACCCCAAACTGATATTGTACACATACATGAAATTCTAATGATATGGAAAGTAAATATAGAAGACTAATATTGAAATGAAGAAATAAAAGGTACTTACCTCTGAAAAAGAATCTGTTGAAAACCCTATCAAACGGTCTTAGAAACTGCTAATTTTTTCAATCATAAATCAAAATTGCAAGATCTACAAAACCCAGAAATATTTTTCTTTTCTGAGAAAGGTCAACCTTGACCTTAAAATGTTGACCTTGACCTGCAATGCTCCAGCGGAAATTTTGTTTGCGGATTCTGAAAGTTTGCCGAAAAGAGTATCCAAATCTGCATTGTAATTCACTGTCTCGCACCTGTACCTACAAGAAAAATGATTTTTTTCATTTGTGGGGAGGGGTTTTCCTTAGTCAGACCCCAATTTAGGAATCAACTTTGAAATTGTAGTAGTAAACAAAGTAAATGGAACAATTCACCTTGCTTATGTTGAAATACTTGTGGAGGATTTGAATCCTTGAATCCACAAGTATGGATGCTCCAAATGAATGTAGAATTAGATGTAGGATGTCTCAAATCAATTGTATTTAGATCTTCAATACCAATCTTGAATGGATCTTGGAATGGAGAAATCTTCAACAAGAGGGCTCCATAGAGCTTGAATCCTTCAATGGCTACTAATGGATCTCCTTGGTGAATTGGATCTTGAATGCTTGAACACTTGAATGATTGAATGCTTGAGTGCTTGAAATGATTTCCTTCTTTCTTTCCTCTTGCTTGAGAGATATTATGATGTGATGGATTGTGTAGATAAAAGATAAAAATGAAAGATGGATTTAAATGAGAGAGGAAGGCCTCCTTTTATAGCGATCTAGGGCACAAACTTCTAGAGAGGCCACATAGAAAATAATAATTAAGGGCCCATGGCACAAAAATCTAGAGAGGTGCACATGGAGAGGAATTTAAATTAAGGCCTTGACACAAAACTCTAGAAGGGGTCCACCCTTAAGATAGAAATAAAAATAATTATTTACGAGCCTTGTCACAAAATTCAGGGTAAGGCCAACCCCAAAGTTAATTTGAACATTAGGCACAAAACTTGAGAAAGGCTAATCTCAAATAATAAATAAGGATTCCTACATAGTGTAATACCCCAAAAATGGGCTATAAGTTCATTAACCTCCTGCATCATCAAATCGAACAAAATTGACATCAAAGTCCCAACCTAAGGCACATCTAAACATCATCGAATCATAATTGATTATCTTAAATTCTGCATCGGGGAATATTCCTAGCAATATTCCTAATTATCTTAATTATATTTAATTTAATGATTATTTGGCAATAAATCACATTTATCCTAAGTTTGATTAATTGAATATTTTCATATTTAATTAATTAGATTTAATATCTTGCCACTTAATTGTGTAATTAAATTTAATTCTATCTATTATTAATTGTATTATTTAATTTTGACAATAAATCAAAATTCCTATCTTTAATTGATTAAATTCTTATTTAATTAATTAAAGCATGTTGTCATTATTTAATAATATAATTTTTAATAAAAGTTTGATAAAATAGTTAATTAACCCATAAATTAATTATTTTATTTCAAAAATCAGTTGAGTTGAGGATAAATCACTTTATTTATTTATTTAATTCTTAATTATTATGCATATTCAAAAGAAACAGTTAAACTCCAAATCAGAAAATCAATGCAAGTTATTAACTTTTTGGAACTCAACATCCTTTTGAGTTCAAAAAGCTGATCTAAACTCTAATTTGAGTTAAAAAGCTATTTTTGCATGTTTTTGCATGATTTTGAGAATTAACTATCTTTCATGATCAGATAACTCAAAAATCAAGATGAGTTAATTTGAGTGATTTATGGCTTTTATCCATGCACCTCCAAAGCCCTGGATTTCTATAAATTAAGGCTTCAGCTCTTCATAATTCATCTCATATTTTTGCACAATCACGCTGGAGAATTGGAATTGAAGAATCAAAAGCTCTTGCGAATCGACATCTTTGTGAGATCAATCTTATTTTAGCATTCATAGCATATCAATTTTCAATAGCATTCATAGCATATCAATTTCATATTAGCATAGATTCATATCAGTTTTTATCATTCTTATTGCATAGAAAATATCAAAAAAATAGAATAATTGCATTCAATTTCATATCCATCTTTTGCATTCAAATCCTTCATTTAGGTGTCGTCTAGGTCACTGATCTAGATTACAATCTGAGAACATCAATCTCGCACCTACTAGAAGGCAGTAAATCACTTGGTTAGATAGTTTTCAATTTTGCACGATTTTGATTATAGCTAACCTCTAATGTTTTACTGAAGTGTTGTGTCTACAGATTAGGTACAATTTTCACACACACATTTCTGGTGGGGTGCCAGAAATGTGTGTGTGAAAATTGTACCTGATCTGTAGACACAACACTTCAGTAAAACATTAGAGGTTAGCTATAATCGAAATCGTGCAAAATTGAAAACTATCTAACCAAGCGATTTACTGCCTTCTAGTAGGTGCGAGATTGATGTTCTCAGATTGTAATCGAGATCAGTGACCTAGACGACACCTAAATGAAGGATTTGAATGCAAAAGATGGATATGAAATTGAATGCAATTAATCTATATTTTTTATATTTTCTATGCAATAAGAATGATAAAAACCGATATGAATCTATGCTAGATGAAATTGATATGCTATGAATTGATCTATCTAACAATGATATGCAAAGCTATGAAATTCTATGCTATGATATAAAAACTATGCAATTGAAATTGATCTCACAAAGCTTTGAATTTGCAAGTTGATTCTTTCAAGCTCCAATTGTGCAAATTCTCCAAATCTGATATGCTATGATTCCTGCAGAGTAAGTTTGCAATTTGCGAGATGAATGAGAGATAATTATGAAGAGCTGAGCCTTGTTTTTATAGAAATCCAGGGCTTTGGAGGTGCATGAGAAAAAAGCCATAAATCACTCAAATAACTCAGGTTGATTTTTGAGTTATTTTTAAATAAAAGATAATTAACTCACAAAAACATGCAAAAGCTAAGTTTTAACTCAAAATAGAGTTTAGCTTTAATTGATAATTGACAGTTGTCTGCTTTTATGTTTGTGCATATTTTATTTATGAATTAATTTAATAATAAAGTGATTTATGCTCAACTTAACTGATTTTTGAAATAAAATAATTAATTTATGGGTTAATTAACTATTTTATCAAACTTTTATTAAAAATTATATTATTAAATAATGACAACTTGCTTTAATTAATTAAATAAAAATTTAATCAATTAAAGATAGGAATTTTGATTTATTGTCAAAATTAAATAATACAATTAATAATAGATATAATTAAATTTAATTACACAATTAAGTGACAAGATATTAAATCTAATTAATTAAATATAAAAATATTCAATTAATCAAGCTTTAGGATAAATGTGATTTATTGCCAAATAATTATAAAATTAAAGATAATTATGATGATTAGGAATATTACTAAGAATATTCCCCGATGTAGAATTTAAGATAATCAATTAGATTTGATGATGTTCAGATGTGCCTTAGGTTAGGACTTCGATATCGATTTTGTTCGATTTGTCGATGTAGGAGGTTAATGAACTTATAGCCCATTTTTGGGGTATTACAATAACATTGACTAAGGATGTAGGATCAACTAGACAACCTCTTGTAGGTATCTTAGAAATCCTAGCATAAATGTAAAGGGGACCATCAGGAGCTTTAATAGTCTCAGAGTCATCAAAGGTAATCAAGAGTTCCCGAGGTCTCTTATTCTTAGGTTGTTTTCATGGTTTAGGTTGAGATTTTAGTTTAGGCTATAGTTTTGGTTTAGATTGAAGTGGAACTTGAGGTTGAGTTGGAAATACATATTGTGACAAATCAACATGCTCCACATGGTTAACAATATGATTAAGATCATCCATCTTTGAATCATAAATAATATCCATTGGTTGAGAAATGGTATTAGTATCATGTGTAGGTAAAGGATTCGTATAGATTTGAAGGTTTTGATTAGGAGGAGAGATAGATTTGTTCCCACTACCATCAAAATTATCAATAGATAAAGCATTAGTATCAATTAATTCTTGAACCTTATGTTTTAAAGAATAACACTTCTCAGTATCATGGCTATTTTGATGATGGTATTGACAAAAAGCTTTAGGATCAAAGGATTTAGATGCTATCATAGTAGGTAAAAGAGGTTGAATAGAAGGTAAAGTAATCATATTAGTAGTTAACAACCTATTCATAATAGAATCTAAAGATTCAGAGAGAGGAGTAAACGTACAATTTAAACAAAAAGTAGTGGATACAGAAGTGGCATTGTGGGATGCAACGACAACTTGATCAGTAATTCTACTCGCTTGTTTATTTATTTTGACATAGTTATTGTGATTTTGAAATTTGTTTGGATTAGGAGCAGCATCACTCTTATCAACTGGAACATGAGCCATTGGAGTGTTTGTCTCAAATTGACTCACTTGTAATTGATAATGATGAAGCACTGCACAAAGTTGTAGGAAAGAGGTAAATTCAGTAAGCAGAATCTTATCTCTAATATGCTTTTGCAGATTTGAAATAAACATACATTGAATATCCATATCAGGAATAGGATAAGAAATCTGAGCATGCAAATGCTTAAATCTACCAATGAATTGAGTCAATTTTTCCTTAGTGTTTTGTTTACAATGCATCAAATCAGTTAAGGACACTTGTAGACCAATGTTATTTTAAAATTGTTGAATAAAAGAATTGGCAAGTTTTGGAAAAGAGTCAATAGAATAAGGAGGCAAGGAACAATACCATTGTAAGGCCTTGTCACGGAAGTTTCTAGAAAACAACTTGGCTAAAATCCTATGGTCATGAGCATAGTCACTACAAAGGATTTGAAATGTTTTAACATGAGTAGCAGGGTCTCCCTTACCATTGTAATTCTCAATATGAGGCATATCATCTTGCTGAGGAATAAGAGTATGAATGATGTCTAAGGATAAAGGACTTCCCATGTCACATGTAGGAATACTAAACTTGTTTTGAGTTAAGGACACAATTTGTTGTTGTAAAGATGACACGGTTTGAGCCAAACTGATGATTGTTGAATCATTAGAGGAAATAGGAGGTATAGCAACATTAGAAACACTAGGTAAAGTGTATGAAGCTACAGGAATAGAAGACACAACTGGAGGAACACTTGGAATCACAGTTGGAAGAGGATTGGAATAAGTAAGAGGAACATTATGGTAAGAAGTTTGTGATGTAGGAAGGGATACAGGAGGAACACTCATAGTAAGAGAGGGAACTATTGTAGTCACTAAAGGAGGGATATAAGTAGGAATACTAGGTAAAGGAACTGAAGAAGGCTCTACACTAGTAACTGTTAGAGTTGTCATATTATAGCTAATAATTAATTTATTTAAGTATTAGTCTATTATACTCTACACTTAAGTTAAACTTAGGCATCTTATTATTCTTTAGGGTTTTCACCTTTAGGGTTTCGGTGTCCTTTTATAAGGATTCACCTCTTTGTATTTCACATCAGATTATCATATTGTAATATTGTTCATAATAGAGATTGCTCTTTTGAATCTGCATATGATGTCTCTGGCTTTTTGGCCTCCATAGATTTTTCTTACCTTCTGTTCTTTGCTTCTTCCATGTGATAGGGTTATGCATGTAGGTGTTCTTGGGAGATTAGTCTTTCACCTAATCTAACATGGTATCTGAGCTATCTTACTACTCGTTGTTCATGTTTTATTGAAGTGTTCAAAAGCAGGAGGTTTTCTATATTTTTCAAAAGCTTTTTATGTGGATTTAGGGGGGACCTTTATTTTTGGTCATTTTGGGCTCAAAAAGACATCACCGTTGCACTCAAAGCACCCAAAAACCCCAAAATCCATATAAAATTTGTCCATTTTGGACAACTTTGCCATCTGAGGTAATTTTTTTTTTGCATACCAGGTCATACAGCCTAGCAGGCAACCTGAGACAGTGATATTCAAAAAAAATATAAAAAAATTTTTTAGAGGGGCGGCCACCCAGGCGCCACCCCATGGCTGCTACCCACCACAGCCACCACCGCACTCAGCCGAGCCGCCGCCACCCTCACGGCCTCCGTCGCTCTCTGCGCATGTGCAGCCACCCACCGGTGCAGCCACATCCCTCTCACTCCGCTCTACCCGCCGGTGTAGTCACCTCCCTCTGCCCATTGGTGCTTCCCCCAAGCTTAGCCCCCCTTCCACTGGTCCTATGGGGGACCAGGGTCTAATTTCTTAAGCCCCCAGTGGCTTAACCTATGATGGCCATTTGGCCATTATTTTTTAAGCAGGCCATTTGCTAACATCAGCATACATCAGTAGAGTTTTGAGCTTTTTTGAGCTTTTTAAGGGTACCTAGCCTTTTTTGCAATATCTTTTGCATACGGTATCAGATTTTCAACTTCTTTATATCATCAAAAAGCTCTTTCCGAGCCCGATCCAATGGTGGAGGTTTGATTCTCTAATTTTTCCATTTTGATGGCATTTTTTTCTATCAAAGTTGATGTTTGTTTTTGCCTTTTGGGAGCCATATCTTGGTCATTCGAACTCCTTTTTGGGAAAACTAGATATCGTTGGAAAGCTGGTTCAGTGAGTTTTTCAATGGCAGGGGTCTTTTTTTCTAGATTCTACTCCAGGTTCTTTCTCCTTTGAGTTTTTCACTTTCGCACTCTGGTGGATTACTTGGGTTCTACAGGTCCTAGGATCTCTGCTTCTATTCTTCTGGCTCACCCTTCTTTCTTTCTTCTAAGAATTGTATACTTCTCTTATGTAGCATTCTCTTTTCTATAAACACACTGAGATAAAGTGCCTACTTTTGCATATCTGGGATTTTGAGCACCTTGTATTTGTTTGTACTCGCACTCAGTTATAAAGTGCCATGGGGGGTTATGATGTTTTGCCTTTTGTGCTCATCCACCTTTGTCAAGTGAGTGTACCTTCTATGACATTAGCCCATGTTGTGTGTTTGTGACACCGCCCTTTATCCTGTGCTTGTACTTCTGTTGCACTGTTGGTGTTCCTAATTCTTCTTCTTGCAAATGTTTCTGGCATTGCATTTCAGTGTTTCTATCACCCCTCTCCTTGTTTATCATTATGGGGGGGGGGGTTCACCTATTGGTTCTATTACTTCCTTGGTTTAGTTTAGTGATCTATGTATTCAGTTCTTGTTCCTATGTACTAGGTGGATGCAGTGGCTAGGCACCTATGCATTTCAATGAGATGGTTCATCTACTATATAGACACTTGTTCATTCCTACTTTTGGAGGTCACCTCTTTGATTGATCAGCTCTTCAAACTTTGTCTTCTCTACTTGATCATGCACTTCTTTAGTGGAGGTTCCAGCAATTACTTCTGACAGTGTTTACAGCTTCATGCTTCGGAGATGCTTTACATGCTCTTTCTTGTTCCTTTCTTTGGGACTTTCCCTAGATTGGAGGCTTTGTTTCCTTCATCTAGTTTATTTCTTGTATTCAGGTACCTAATCAGGCCTAGTTGCCAGGACCCATAGTTCTTTCATGCATTTTTGTTTTCATGCATCTTTTAGCCCTTAGTTGTTTAGCTTCTCCCTAAGTTACACTTAAGGGGGGGGTGTTAGAGTTGTCATATTATAGCTAATAATTTATTTATTTAATTATTAGTCTATTATACTTTACACTTAAGTTAAAATTAGGCATCTTATTATTCTTTAGGGTTTCGATATCCTTTTATAAGGATTCACCTCTTTGTATTTCACATCAAATTATCATATTGTAATATTGTTCATAATAGAGATTGCTCTTTTGAATGTGCATATGATGTCTCTAGCTTTTTGGCCTCCATAGATTTTTCTTTCCTTTTGTTCTTTGCTTCTTCCATGTGACAGGGTTATGCATGCAGGTGTTCTTGGGAGATTAGTCTTTCACCTTATCTAACAGTAACTAGAGGAATCAATCCTAAATCTTGAACTTCTTGAGCTAAAGGCTTAACATTTGAGTGCACAAGGTGAGTGATACTACAGAGGAGATTAACACCTTGATCATTATCATGAAGAAATTTCTTAAGAGCCTCTATAGCTTGAATAGAATCTTGATTATGGTTTTATTGAATAAGCCAATTACCCATTTTATCAAGTTTGATTAAAAGTTTTTGGACTTGATCAGGAGTAATTCTTAAAGCATAATCCTCATCATGATATGAGTGAGAAGAGTTTTGCTCCATGATAGGGTTGGAATCATGAAGAATCAGATTTTCATCTGGGATCCTACAGAAAGGAGAGGAAGACTCAGGATCAAAGGCACCCATAAGTCTACGACTTCTTCTAACTGAAATATTATAGGTAGGACTAGAGGTAGTAAAGCTCATATACAAATGCAACACAAATGAACTAAACTAAGAAAACACAAAGCATGAATAAATGAATGTTTTTATTTTTTGATTTTATATGAGATGCAAACACATAAAATAAATCTAATACATGCAAGATCTAACACCATAAAAGAAGAGTTGTCTATCACGGGTTCACCAAAATGTAGATGACCAATGAGTGCTCCCCTAAAATGTGTGTGTAAAAAAGGGGGGGGATATAAGATATACCTCTTAATACAAATTCCCAAATTGATTAACCACAAGAAGGTGATTAATGCATAAAAGAATCAATCTATGAATAATATGAAGAAAGAGGATAACCTTATATTCTGTTATAGTAAGTATGTATTGAAATTGAATTAAAAACAAATACTAACCTCAAGTATGACAGATCTAGAAAATGTTATTTTCTAATGTATGTGCTCAATTTCGGGGAATTATGTAATCGGATCTAGCTTGGAAATAAAAAAACAAAGAAAACCCAAAAACATTTTGTCTTTCAAAGCAAAGTCATCTTTGACCCAAAACAGGGGTAAGATCTTGCCCCGGGGTACAATCTTACCCCAAAAAGTTGTCCTTGAGGTGCACAACTCCGATGGATCTCCTTGATGAATTGGATCTTGAATGCTTGAATGCTTGAAGATGAATGAATGCTTGAATTCTTTCCTTCTTCTCCTTGCTTGCTTGATAATTTCTTGATCACTTAGAAAATGGATATTCATGGATGTGCAAAAAATGCTTGATAGTGGATGATGATGGATGTGAAAATGAGAGAGGAAGGCCTCCTTTTATACTAGTCTAAGGCATGAACTTCTAGAGAGGTTGACATAGGATAATGAAATTCCAATTAAGCCTTAACCCCTAGAAATGGACCTAGATTAAATACAATTTAAGATTTTACCATTCTAAAATCCAAAATAGTCGACCCAGAAGTGGGAAATAAAACTTTCCAAAGCCCAACATCCCGAAACCTCCAGAATCTGAAATTTGGACCTAGGGTCAGGGTCAAGGTTGACTCTGACCTAGGTCAAAGTTGAGGTCATCCTTGACCTAGGTCAAAGTTGAGGTCAACCTTGATCCAGAAGGTCATCCTTGACCTTGAAGTCAAAGATCTCAGTTTCTCAGGATAGAATGCCAGAAAGAGGTTGGAAACAGGTAGAGAGAGAAGCAGAACATGGGTGAAAAGCTAGATCCAATCTAAGACCCACTCAAGGTGCTTGACATGACCCCAGAACACTTACTTAGAGGGCTAAATAGGTCCTAAATGGAAGTGCTTCCATTTTCCAATGATACAATTATAAATTAAATATAATATATATTGGTAAAATAAATGTCTAACTTTGTTTAATATAGTTAATATTTAATAAATTTTACAATTTACTTAAATATTGAATTTTAAAAAAAATAGTGTACAATACATTTAATATATTTAGTAAATTTATTTATTAAATATTTTAAATATAATTAAGATATTATAAATAAGTTAATAATATTTTTTGCATAAATATTTAGTGTTTGAATATAGAGTGCTTAAGAGAAGTTGAATTTCTTTTTTAGTTCACTTAGGCATATGGAGGGGATTCTTTGTGATTTAGAGTTCATTTTTAAACTTAGAGTTTGATCTCTAGTGGATGGAGGCTGATATTTTCATACTGGAATTCAAGTAAGCCAAGGGTGGGGGGGTCTTTTTATTCCACTAGTTGTGAGCCATTCAAGAGCTATTTTTGAGTAGTTTGTAGCAGTTTGGATTCATTTGAGTACTTCAGTTTATATATGCATGCATGGTAGGGGTTTTGGAGGCATAATCATGCAGATTCTTTTAGTTCTGACACCTTTTGTGCATGTTTTTTCTTTATATTTGAGGATGGAATTTATTTTTGGCATCTTTTAATAGTATAGGTTTCTTCTCCTTTATTCATTTATTGAGCTTTATTGTGGGTATTTGATCAATTTTCTTATTTTCACCTTCAATTAATCAAACTCTTCCCTAGGGCTTAAGCTCAAAGAAACATCACTCGTACTCTTGAACAGTCATGGACATCTATCATAGATTATTGAACTCATCTGTGTGATATCACTGCCACTTCTCTGATAGAAACTATTCATGGATGTTTTCAAGGAAAATATCCCAAGTAATAGTCTCCATAGAGAGTCCAAGTTTCTACTCCTCTATTTCCATGATGAAGATACAAATCCTTCAAGGCTCATAATGACACATCTTTCCTTAACATTAGCGTCAAATAGTTGCATGGTGAAACAATGATCCAAAGCAATGAGCCAAGTTTCTACCTCAAAATCGGTGCCAAGACCATTAAAATAAGGTGGTCATGCTCTTAAAAGGTCTCTCATCTAATTATCCTTTATGGCTCCCTGACTGAGGTTAGTGTCTCTCTTTTTCAAGTTTTGAGATCTCTGTCTCTCCACATTATCATAATGATGGAATACTTCCTATTTGACACTGGTCTACACAAGTAGGTGCTCTGAAATGGTTGAGATAATTTGCATGGTATTAAGTTCTCCTAAGTCACCATGTTGTTATCTACCATCCTCTTCCTTTCTCTCATAGGCTCTCTAACTAACGGGAGGGCTAGGAATTCTTCTTCTTCCACATCCCCTACTACGGCCTCCACTTTGGCCTCTATCTACGAATCTAGTCTTACTGACCATCTTTCCTACAACATAAAATTAAGAAAGACAAAATAAATCAAACATAATAAGATTGCAAAAAAACAACAGTCTGAAATACATGTTATATGTCTAACTTTTGTTTTCAAGTTTTGATCACTAGACAACAAATGGGCGTACAAAATTCCCAGAGCTCCTAGTGTTTGAAACATGGGATCTGATACCGAGTGTAATGGCCCTGCTAGGGAACATAAGAGATAATAACCTAAAACATGTTACTAAGTTTGTAGAATAATTTTTTTCTTAAATGTTTACAAAAAATGATGAATAAACAAGTGGAAGTAAAACATAAAGTCCATAAGAACATAATTATAACCATATATATAATCTCCAAAGGTGGATTACACATCTCAAGGGTTCCTTGATTTAGAAACTATGAATACAATTACAACAATGAATTACATATTACTTCAAAAGTTACATTTGAATAATAAAATACACATACTCATCAAACATCCACTACACTTGTCATAGGGTATGTGATTACAATAAATTATAAAGTACAAAAGAGAAGTATAAGATCAAGAATAGAACTCCAAGAAGATAGGAAAGGAAGTAACTACAACCAGGATCATCTAGCACTGGAACAAGGATGTCAAAGTCTCAAATGGTAAAATAATCATAACCACCCAACCTCGTGGAAACTTGTGGTTCCACTCCCACCATGATGAGGAGATAAAATCAAATCCAAAATGGATAACAATACCATACAATTAGGTAGACTAAGCAAGGATCCTAGAAGCTCCTATCTCAAAGGTACAACTCATAAGTCCAAGGTACACATAATAATCCCAAAGGCAACCAACAGATGTAGGAAACCTAGAATGAAATATGTGAAGTGTCATCACATGAGTCAACTCTAAGGTCACTTAGTAGCCTCACTGGACTCCATCCCATAGTGACTCTATGTGGATCAATAGTCCTCTCATGTAGACAAGGAAAAACTAACTATTGCAGACTCACCATCACTACTGGACAGGATCATCTTCTCCCACTCCCATCCTTAGCCTATACTAGAACTCAAGGCATGGGTGATGAATTATTATCTTATTAATTCATTTTAATACCCATTTAATTTAGTATTATCACTTGGTTAAGTAACCTACTAATTCATGCAGGTTTGTGATTGTATCCTCCATTGTTATGCTGGAAATTGAGAAAATAACCTCATTTTCCTTTCAAGGTATGAGAATACTAGGACTTGTCATTGGAATCAGTATTGCATGACATATTTAATTGAGAAAGTGAACATTTTTATGTCTTTTGAATATTTTGGTGAATTTTATCAGCTGCAAGTTATCTTATTAATCAGGTGCATCACCCATTAGTTTTAGTTATCAATTTTCAATCAAATCCTTTTATCCCTTTTCCCAAGATCAATTTAGTATAGGTGATCATCATAAAGGAACCATCCTTGTAATCCTAGATATTTTCTTTCATCATAGGTAAAGCCACATACCTGAGAGTCTTTCCATGTTTTAGCAGGATAGCTAAATTTAACATTCAGTTATAGGTGCAATCCTGATTGACAACACTACAAATAGTTTTTATTTATTTTTTGGACCCCTTAGAATACATTGTTTACATGCCTGTCATATGGACATACGATGCTATGGACCACCAATTTTATGTCTTGATGTTACAAGTTTTGTAAATTTTATACTGGAAACATGTATAATTATGCTTGCACCTAGGATTGTTGCAAGTTATATATAGATGTCATTACCGCTTTATCCATAAATTTTCATAACTAAACCATGGTTATTATTTTGGAAAGAAACAAACAATGTAGTTGTGACACAAAAAATTTTGTCAAAAAACACCAAAGAATGTTAAGAAACTCATAATAACTTAAAAGGAATAAAATATAGCAAACCCAAAACTACATATCTAAAATAGAGTGTGGAACCAAGATGCCTTGATAATGTCAATACAAGGTATGTAGGAATTCTAGAAGGCCAAGGAATCCTCTAGTATGCAATTTATATATGTATATATGTGTGTGTATGAATAATTAAATTATACTTTCAAAAATTAGATAATATTCCATTCAAACTAAAACCCCTATATAATAGAACTAGTTGTGCAAGAATTTGAGGCAAGATCATGTGTCCATTTTTCACTTGGAATTTTAATTTATGCATGTATGACAAATATTTCACATTGATCATTGGTAAAGTAAACTGTTCCATTTGCTATGGTGGAGTTGGATTGTTTAGTGATGGTTCCTACAATGCTTATTAGTTTGCTAGGTTTATAGATTTTAAATACCAAGTGAAAAATGTGGTATTTCCTCTCACCCCAATTCAACTTGCCCTTCCAATTTTTCTTGGTTGCAACAATAACTTCTCTCGATAGGAGAAAACTATGACATGCTAATGGAAGCTAGCAGAGAACATAAACAACTATTTGCAAATACCACAAATGAAAAATAGAAACCCATAAATGACTTCCCATACATACCCAAGATGAAGTACACAACATTAAAATGTATTCAATGTATAATTTCAATCAACTCGTTATCCATAACAATAATAACCAACACCACCCCCTCAATCCAATACAATGCAACACACATTGTCATTGAGCAGTAAACCCGTATGGGTAGCATATTTTTGGGTGGCTGATACATGCATATAGAAAGATATTGCTACCATTTTTGTCATTGATGTCAAAACCTTCATACTAAAAGCTTAGTGGTATTGGTTGCTTGTTGGAATTTTTGGTTGGGTACTTGATTGGTTGACGATGAAGAATAAAAAAAATTTAGCTATATGCATAACAAGTTTAGTATGTGAAATTTTGGTGCTCTATGTTAGGTTTACTTAGTTCTACTCAAGGATTACATATTTTGTACACTTGTATGTTGTTGGTGTTTGGAGTTCCATGAAGTTTTTTTTATAGTAACTATCGAATACTATGCTAGTGTTGTTCTAGGTGTTCCTAATATCTGGAGTTTCTTGCAGTTCATAAGATGGTTTTGATATAGAAGGTATATCATATTATTGGCAGGTTCTATCTAGTTTCAACTATTAGTTGATTCCAACATTTTATTGACCAAGACATGGTCTTGATTGTGGTGTTTTGATGGTTCCATATTTTGAATATATTTTGGTGAATGTAATATGCATTGTATAAATCTTAAGTGAAACCTTATATTTAGGTCCTATGGTAACATGTTGTAAAGATATCTTAAGTATGACCTAGATTTAGGATCAATGGTAATGCATTAAATACAATTATAATGTCTTTTTGATTTGTGGTCGACACACTCTTTTGGTGTAGCTAACATATGTATGATCAGATATCTATATAAATAAAGAAAACCTTTTATATCTGATGTATGGAATGAGAAGTGAGAGTGAGTGAATAGATGTGCTAGCATATGTGCAAGCTGGAGATAGAGAACTAAAGGTGATATAGTGAGATTTGGTTTTAGTATATCAGGCAATGGTGTGAAATAAATTTAGTGGTATAGAAGAAGGCCTTATATACTATGTTGCATAAGTTTTGTGTATACTGGTAGTGGGTATGTATCAGATCTCTTTTATCGATGATCTATGTACTATCAATTGGAACTATTTCATGTATATTCAAATGCCATTCTATCAATTCACCCTAGTAAATATCTTTTGTATTGGAAATTAGCTACATTCATATTTCAAGGTAGTTAGCCCAACCGAGAGTGAGAAAAATAGCAACAAGACCTTGTAAAAATCACCTTAATTGGTGTCACCTTAACCAATGTTCATTTCATGAGAATTAACTTCTCCATAGTTTTTCCTAGTTTGGGTTTCCACATAAATTATGGTGTTCATTGTGTTGATGGTTTTGTTCTTTCTTGGTTATATCAGTTTTAAGTTTCAGTCCTTACCTATAGAAATAAAGTTAACATATCTATATTTATTTTGAATGGTTTATGAGTTTACCAATTTAGTAAAATTTTTTGAAGTTGCTTATGAATAACTGGTTCGCCCCCCCTCTTAGTTATTTATCTTGTTCAACAATATATATGTATATCTATACACATATACATATACATATACATACACACACATATATACATATACATATACATATACATATACATACATACATACATACATATATGTGTGTGTGTATGTGTGTACATAAAAAACCACCATTCACACGTTCAAACAAAAGAAAACATTACATTTGAACTAAAAAGGAATTTTCAAGAAAATATAAACAACTCAAACTTACCTAACCTGCAACTTCGCCAATGACCCACAACTAACACAAACCTACCCTTATGATTCTTCATTTCAAATGCATGCAAAAGCTAACAAAACACTCTACAATTGAATCCCTTAAAACCTAGATCTGCTCCTCTTGACAATGATTATTTTAATATAGTTATGATTCAAGGATATGAAAGTATATAAAATCAATCAATTTTCTCTTTAAAATACCACTTTATAAGTTATCCTTAAATAGACTCATAGAAGTTATCACACTATTCCACATCTCAAGAGCATGATATAATAAGTTGCTTGCAAATAATGGATAATATAATAAACACTAGTGCATTCAACACCGTGATATATAAAAATAGCAACATAATTTATACCCAATTTCCAAGAATCCCACATGTAAGCATTATTATATATGATTCTAACATACACAAGGACATGTATAACAAAAGATATAAAACTTGTAGCAATATTTCAAGAGGTATCATGATGCATATTTATGATGTTAATGACTAAAGGATTGTTTGGATGAAACAAAATCCAACACTTGATAATTTCTTATATTCCATGTACTTTGTTTATCTTACAACTAGCACAAAAAGGTTGATAAGATTCAATTTTTGAGTTAATAAACTTTAGTGAATTTAGCAACATGAACATTCAAATCTAGGTTGAAATTGAAATGATGTGATGTAGATCGTAAAGCTACACCATAAACCATAGCTAGCATAAACCCTTATAGACAAAAAAAAAACATTTTAGATAAACTTATTAAACAAACACATCTTCCTTCCAAATGTAGATAGAAGCCACGACAAACAACGAAAACAACTCTTTGTAAATACCACAAATAAAAACCAAGAACCCAAAAATCATTTAATATATACATCAAAACATTGAATGAAATTTATGTTTTATGAAGATAGAACAAACCCATGAAGCAGAACATAAATCCTACTAAAATAAAAACAATATGGTGAGAATAATGAAAAGTCTTGCAAAAACTACAACATAGTATTGTAGATATAAAAATAACTAAGAAAACAAAAATACATATATATTTTTAGACAACACCAACATTATTTATACCTAATTTTTAAGAACCCCACATGTAAGCATTATTATATATATTTCCAATATACAGAAGGAAAACTATAAAAAAAATATAAAACTTATAGCAATCTCTCAAGAGGTATCATGATGCATATTTTGTGATGCTAATGATTAAAGGATTATCTTAATGGCATAGAATCTTGTAGTTGATCAGTTCTTATGTTCCATGTACTTTTCCTATCTTACAACTGGTACAAAAATGTTGATAAATTCAAATTATTTTTGAGATAATAAACTTTAGTGTATTCAACACTATGAAAATTTAAGTCTAGGTTGAAAACAAATATCAAATACATTTTTGGTGAAGACAGAACAAACCCGCCATTTACACTTTCAAAAAGTAGAAAATTTTCCATCCCAACCAGAACCCCTATATAAACTTACAGAAAACACAAAACATTCTATTCAAACTGAAACCCCTATATAAACCTGGTAAACAAACATAAATGCAAACTTAAATGCATCTTTCTATAATTGAAATAAAATGATGCAAATTGGAAAGCCACAACATAAATCCTACTCAGAGAAAAAATAGTTTGGATAAACCTAGTAAACAAACACAAATGCAGA
Source organism: Chamaecyparis obtusa (assembly GCA_027943335.1). Lineage (NCBI taxonomy): Eukaryota > Viridiplantae > Streptophyta > Pinopsida > Cupressales > Cupressaceae > Chamaecyparis > Chamaecyparis obtusa. The sequence goes on from BSBK01003919.1 coordinate 1,547,631, forward strand.
GTTAAATACATGTTTCTCAAATCCAAAAAGAAGAAATGTAAATTGAAAACCCACACCATAACCCCTAGGAAAAGGGGAAAAAAATTTGCTAGCACAATGAAGGTTTTTCCAACCAAATTTGAATTGTCCATTGAAACATTGTAAGAAAGTTACGGTTTATGAAGGTGGACCAAACCCACCATTTTCACTTTGAGAAAATAGAAAACAATTATAAATAATTGTAGTAAAAAAAGTTTGCACCCCTACTTGGGATATGACCCCCAAGAAACCTTTTGAAACATGGAAATAACCTCCAAGTGCAGGACTTGTGCATGTGAGGCTGAATCTCCAAAGAAGGTCAAATTCCTTACAATGAGGATGCACCTAACTACTAGATTGGATGGAAAAGGGAGAATGAATGCATTAAATTTAAAGGAGGGTGATGCACCAGATTGAATTTTTTATCTCTCTACCTAAGACTACACATAATATTAATAGAGCACCCAAGAATACACAAATCTCACTCTACTCTATCTCCCAGGGGATCTTATGCAAGTCAAAAAAAATAAAATGCTACAAGGAAGGTCAATCTTCACATGTAACATTTGTGAGCATACTAGACACAACATACAAACAAGAAAAATAAAAGAGAAATAGTCTATACAAGGAAAACAAGTACACAATACCATCAAACTAGGAGAAGAGGTAAAAATTGAGATTTCAATTCATCTAAGGCAAAAGGAAATTATAAATGCAAGGCATTACCACTACAAAAGAGCCAAGAAGAACCCATAAAATAGGTACAAGATTTCTTTTTATAGAGTCAACATAATTCAGATTGATCATTGAGGTACAAATCTTAACCATGGTTAGGTTGTAGAAGGAGAGAATCAGATCAAATGAAAAGATATCTAATCTCTATGTGAAGCACTAAATTTGTAAGTGATAGAAAGAGGCCACATGAATTCCCCTGTAGTCAAGAATGTCCTATTTTACATAGAAACATGGTTTTGAGGAGCATCTTTAATCAATAGGAATGGAGCCACCCTAGGTGAATCAACAAAGAACATAATGAGAGTTGTTGGGGTATAAAGGTCACTCATTGTAGCTACAAAATAATAAATGAGATCAACCTCTATTTGCAATCTCAGTCATGGAAATCAATAATACCACCTCATGTTTCATCAAAAGCCCAATGTCGATGAAACATAGTATTTTAGAAAGACCTCTTTGCATTCCATAGATCTCCAAGCTATGTCAAAAATATCATTGTCGATAAAATGAAACATAAGCTACATCAAAGACCTGACTAATTAGATACAAAATGTTAGGAATAGTCCCAAGAGATAATTGAGAGGGGGAGTGAATCAATTATCTACAAGATTCAATTCTTTATCCAATTAAGTAAAGAATAACATTGAGCACATACACAATAAGATAACACTTAACACAACACCACAATTTTGGTTATGGGGAAACCCAAACAGGTAAAAATCCTGGTGGGAATTAGCACCCATTATAAACTGCACTAGAGTATAATGATCCTTGTTAGAAGATCTTACAACCCTGTTAGGATTTGATCTTTACAATGCATGAAGTATAGTGACCTGGTCAAAGGTCAGACCCTATTAGGAGTCTTTTATGATTAACCATGTTAAAGGTGAGGACACACTATTCGAGAGCACACTGCTCAAATGGTGAAGACTGCAACTTTTTGCACAATAGATATACACTATATCTGGATCTTGGTGAAGTGGGAAATAGACCTGCTATCTTGATCAATTCCAATGGATAGCATACACTCTCTACTTCTTCACATATAACTTTATTGGCCCAATACTTCACAATTTTTTCTCTACTCTTTTCTTCACTTCATTTCTTTCTTCATGTCTACTAAGTGATCACAATTGACCGACTATAAGTAGCTTTCTCGAAAAGATATAATCAAGTCAGCCTATTAGAACCTTCTTGAAATCATATTAGAGAAACACTACAACTCTCCTATAACATCTCCAACGACTAAACCAAGCACGCAATACAAAAAGGACTGTGCAACTCAATATGAGTAGACACATCGCTTCACATTGTCAACTCCACCAAATTAATTGAAACTTTATTCTCAATCTAAAATACATTATGTGCTCTTAACCAAACCTTCTTAACTCATAACCAAACATGAAACCAAACATGCATACCATAATGATAGGTGCAACTGCTGAAACAATATAAACACTGCAGGCTCCAACAAACAATCTTAGGAAACTATAACTGGCAAATAGAAACATCATAACTCAGCTTGTATTGCACAAATAATTCTACGTCCATGAACATAGCTTCACAAACATGTCTACAACACAAATATAAATGCACAAGGCTTCATCATAACCATACTGAGAATCACATACAAAACTCTGCCTATAACACTGTCAGGAACATTACTGATATAAACAACTACATAATTGTCTACACTCAAAATCAACCTCTACATCTATAATATCATATTGATAACATATCTAAGAAACATATTCTCAATTCTCTCTACATAAAACTTCAACACACACTTCTTACCATATGTTGTCATCAATGACAAACATACAGTCAACACTGGCTTGCTGGCGAATCTCCAACACAAAATTCCATTGAAAACATCACATTAAACAAATATAGTAGAATCTTCATTGATATCAACCTTATCAATGTAGGAAAGCAAATAGATAATACCCACAAGTCATTCATAGATCACAAATCTATGCTATAATTTGTCATCAATGAGACACTTGAGAAGCTATACTGAAAATAGCCCTATGATGAGACACTTGAGAATCTATACTGAAAATAGCCCTACCAATGAGAGTAGACACTTCAATGAAACACAAAGCCACTTCATAGACCACATAGTTCCACTGAAAATATCATGTTGATGAAGGTGAAGGGAAGCTATCGATATCCTCTTTATCAATGTAGCTCACATTTTGATAAGACACATAAACACCTCACTAACTGTCTAAGCTATGCCAAAAAATATATGTTGGTGATACAAGAATGTCACATCAACATTGGCCTTATCAATGTAGGTAGCCATGTCAATAAGACCCTTTTGGATTATATAGACCACTACAACTATACCAATGAGCGTCCATCAACAAAACAAGATGAGAGTTACATCGGCAATGACATTTAGTATGTTCCATCTTTCGCATCAGGCACTAATAAGAGCTTTAGAACCAATTGTAGGGCCCACCAAGAGTTCCCAAATCATAGATAATTTCTAACGGCTCCTAAACTTAACCACTTTGCATGATGATGAAAATAGAAATATGTTGATGCATTGGTTCCAATTAGGTTGTTAGGCTTCAACGCCTATTTTAGAACTTAGAAAAGTTCCACCACCTTTCAATCTTACACTTATTTCCTTTTCTTCTTATTTTTCCACAATTCTAAGTATAAATTCAGGAGTATCTATGTGAGGTTCTAGAACCTACATTGGAACCTAATGTCTATTCAAGAATCTATGTCATTTTATAGCCTCTTAAGTGTTCTAACTAGTCTAAGGAGTTCATCCTAAAAATACAAACATGATGAACCAAGGAGAGGATCAAACCAATTCTAGCCCATGAATGATGTCTCAAATTGGATATTGGTGATGGGCTAGTGTTGGAAAAAATAGCCAACAAATTATAATTTTAGATAAAAATTACAAAGGTAGTTTCCAACTAGTTCAAGCCAACAAATTTTCTTAAGTAATCAAATAAATGTGTTGTCCACTAGTTTAAAGATATAAATTTCAACTTGTAAATCCATCTAAGATTATTTTTTCTTCACACACTATATGTTTTTAGGAGGTGTAAAGATTTGGTATTTGTATTCAAAATGAAGTGATGCAAATTCAAAACCCACACCATAAACTATAGCTGCCTCAAATTGAAAACTAACAACATAAACCCTAGCAAACTATTCAAAGAAACACAAAGTTTATAGAACGTACAATCCTTAAAAAAAAGACATACATTAGAATGTCATTTAGTGCCTTGACCTACACAAAAATCCTCTTCATTCACTCTCAATCACAACCAAAAAATATGTTACATGCTTGCAAGGAATGAAAAACATTTATAATTCATAGTCTGTACATGCTTGCAATATGGAGAGCCAATGTTGATTGTAAACCCCTAAGCTCTTAAAAAGTTGTCATTCAATACATTTCTAAATATGCTTCCAAATTAGAAAAGAGGTCTAAAACATATATTGAAATCTTCATGAAGACTATATACGAAAGTAAACTTGAAGATAAGGTCTTATTAGCTTATCAAAATTTTATGATGGGAATAATCACAGATCGTCATAGTGGAGCACAATCAGCTTGCCACATGCTGCAAAAATTGCCACCAGGTACTAGTAGTCATGTTCCTATATCACTCAATATTGGCAAGAAGATGTTGCATCATATTGAAAAATCAAAAAATGAGAATGAACTTTCAACAAGTTATATACACGATTACATGGAGAGATTGTTTGATATGGAAACTATTTCTCTAGTAAATCCAGTACAAATATATTCATATATGGAAAAAAATACTATCCAAGAAGAATTATATAATATTATTGTTTAATTTATATCAGATGATTTCTAGTGAGTTTTCAAGAAGTGTTCAAACACTTCAAATACATACTAATAAATGAGATGAGATTTTTAGGTTCAAAACACTTGTTAAGAATAGACAGCTAATTGGACCAAGCATTTCATGATAAACAACATGAAATATTTGGTGGTGTATCTATAATTTTTGTTCCTACCCTTTGGTGGTTACTGTCTATAATGGAAAACACCATTAATGCATAAAAATCCAATATTGACTTTATGGAATGCTTCCATAATTGTGGTAATATTAGACACTATCTTTTGATGGAAAGGTGCATCTGAATCATAATGAAAATTATGAACAATCCTTGAATAAAGAAGAAATTATTTTCCTTGCTAAAATGATTGGTAGACCCTTATGGATCATACAAAAAATAGTTTAACTGTTGAACAAAAAACTATTTCAATGTACTATGTGACATGTTGATCTATGATGACGACCAATGATAAATATTGGATATCCAACTCATAGGTTCTACTTACTTTACAAGGTTTTCTCTACTCTTGAAAATGAATAGATTATGTATTTAACACTCTTTATAGATATTACTGACAATGTTGTAGACCATTTCATGCATGGAAGCATCAAATCATGCAATCCTAGTATGTTTGTTGAATAACGCATGTATTTTAAAGTGGTTTATTTTGCTTAGTCTATTTGTCAGAATGTTCTATTACCTTTTTGTCTATTTTTTTATACTAATAATAGATGTATGATTGTAATTCTAGAATTTGTAAATCTAAAAGCTCAAAAATTAGTGAACTTTCTTATTGTTTTGACATGTTATTTTTCAAAAATGTTCAATGATACAATTTTTTTATGTGAAAATATAATTATACTACAACATATGCAATAAAACAAATAGTAATAAGAACTAACAACTTTGTCAAATATGTGGTTTTATGCTTTCTTTGTCAACAACAATTTCTCTTGTTGAATGTATGGTTTTTTTCTACTGTCTATCTTACTTGTGGTTTGGTTTCCCACCTTTGTCTCTTCTCAACAATTATATTGCAATATTCTTTGTAAGTGGTCCTTTGTATTTTGATTTGATTATGGATCAAATATTTGGTATTGAATGTTATCATTTGGAGGAGTCTTTGGAGGAGTCTTTGGAGGAGCAGTGTTCTAGATTATTTAATGTGGATGATGAGGATCTCAAATAGGCCATTCTATATCTTTTTGAACATAATGTAGGTGGTACCCATCTCCATGATGAGGTGGTATATAATCTTGGCTTTTCTTCTCTTATTCAAGCTACAGGTTGACTTGATTGGGTGTTGATTGTGGGTAATCATGTCATGGTTTTTCACAACTGGGGGATAGTTGTTGGTAGGATTGAAATAATCAATCCAAACATTATATTAGGATTGAAATAATAATCCTATTTCTACTAGCCACTTATCTAGAATACTTATTAATTAACAATTTAGATAAAGGAGAAGAAAATAAAATAGAAAGGGGGTGCAACAAAAAGAGTGTTTTTTAAATAATAAAATATTTTTTTTAAATAGTTGTTAGTTAATAAGTGCTCTAGATAAGTGACTACAAGAAAGGTTACATGATTTGCATAGTCTATTTTTCCTAAAAACTAGAAGAGTGAAAAAATTTATGGGTGATATTATGGGGGTGTCTCAATTGGTTCACATTTCTTTGTATTTTAGCATTGACACTTTTTCAAGCAATTCTACTAAAATGATAAATCAAAAGTTTTGGGTAGTTTCTAATATAAGGTCTAGCTCCTCTAGGGAATGGGTGGTGAAACCTTGTCACTTTTAGATACTAAATAAGACATCATGGTCTCAAAATATCAGACTCCTTAATGGATGAAGTGGTTTCTATGATGGACACTAACTTGGTAAGTTCTTTTCACTTTTACATAACATAGATCTAATTCATGAATGGGATGATTATGTTTGGAAACTAAAGGGTAGTGTTGGTGTTAGTACAACACCAATTCTTTTTTTGTTTCATCTTTTTGTTATAGGAAGATACGTATAATATCTTGGCAAACAGGACTTGGTATTTTTAGTAATAACAAAACCAATCTTTCTCTACACAAATAGAAACTCTTGTTTGACCCCTCTATTGGATTATGTGCTCCTATGCCAACATGGGTGAGGCTTCCTAGTTTGTCTCACGAATATTGAGATAAAAAATTCTTAGACTATAACAAGTCCCTTTTCACAACTATTTATTATAACAAATTTGACAAAGGAGAGCACTCAATTATTATTTTCTAGGTTTTGTGTTGATGTGTATATGATTAAAGTTTTGTCCTCTTAGATTATACTTTAGTCAAAATTTAAAAAATGGGTTCAATCCACTATATATAAAAATGCAACACCTTATAGCCAAAATCATTCAAATTTTGCCCATTTGTTTAACACATTTCCAAAGTCCCCAAATAAAAAATAATAGCCTTGAAAAATATGGAGAAATCTTGGCAAATAAAGAGTACCCTTGTTAGAAATAAATATTGAGTATCATTGAAGATCCTAAAAAGAATTTTTTCATTGCAAAATAAGAATTAAGAAAATTTGAGAAGGGTCTACTTTTTTACCCTCATACTTGGAATTCAAATAATTCACTAGTTAAAGATGTTTATCTTCAAACCAATAATGATGATGTTATCTAAGAGAAAGGGGAAAATCAATAAGAACAATTTGAGGATGTGTTATCCATTGAAAAGATTAACTTTAAGATAGAGGAAAAGAAAGCTAGTATATTTTGTGACTACTATATAAGAGAAAACTAAAGATATTCAGTTGATTGAAATCATATTTTATAGTTAATATTTAGTGTAAGCAATAGAAAATGATTCTTGACTTAAGAAGATTCTAGGTTTTAAGAGGTGAAGTTAAGAAGACATACTCAAAAACCAAAGAATACACCAAAATAATGTTTATAGTTGTGAACCTTACTCTTACTACAAGTTTAAAATTATCATGTCACCTACGTATTATATATTAATCATTGTTACATTGTGATCAATATGCCAATTATTTATCTAAAAATCATTTTTTATCAAAGGCTTTTCTGTATGATCAATATGTTGTTAGAAACATACAAAAATGAAAAAGAGCTAAAGGAAAGAATCCAAGTGAGTGAGAAAAAGGAAGAGTTTTACCATAAACACAATGAAAGAGAGATAGTCTCGAGATCTATCAAAACCACCAAGATGCTCCAAGATCAACACAATGAGACAAGGATTTTGAAATGGGAAAGAAAATAAAATCCCTTGTGAATATAATATGAATGAGGGAAAAAGCCTAGAAAAAGAGACAGAATGTGAGCAAGAAGCTCATTACAACAATGAGAGAGCTAAGTTGAGAATGTGTGTAAAAGTGAAAAAAATTGTGATAAGTGTGTGGAGAAGCATCTCTTAAATAGAGATGAGTGATGGAGTTAGAATGTAACTCCCATGTTCAATGAATGCCACATTCATTAAGTGTGTGCCAAGTGTGAGACTCCTCATAACGAGGAAAAGCTAATTTCCTTAATAAAGAAAATAAAATAAATGAGTTGTCCTCCCACTTGGACTAGAGGACAAATTACATTTTAGGATACCTTGGCTTATCCAAATTTAACTAAGTCACCAAGGAAAGATTATATATTCTAACACCCCCCTTTAATCTTTACTTGGGGTGATTACATCAATGGGTATCAAACCCAAATTTTTCTCTAAAAAGAGGCTTTGTCAAAATATCGTCAACTTGATCTTCACCCTTGCAATAGATGAGGGACACTTTATTTTCTTCAATTTTCTCTCTAATAAAGTGGTGGTGGAGAGAAATGTGCTTTTACTTTGCATGGTAAACCGGATTCTTTGCTAAGGCTATTGCACTTTGATTGTCACAATATAATGGTGTAGGTTCTTGTTGGGGTAGACCCAAATCTTCAAAAATTATTCTAAGTCATAAGGATTCTTTAGAGGCATTAGTACAAATTTTGTATTCAGCTTCAGTAGAACATAGAGAAATAGATTGATCTTTTTTACTTTTCCAAGATATAGCACCTGAACCAAGAAAAAAATAATACCCACAAGTGGATTTCCCATCATTGGGTTCTCCACCTAAATCTGAATCAGTAAAAAATTTTAATGAAAAAACAAAATTTGCATCATAAAATAATCCTACATTAAAAGTACCTTTAATATATCATAATATTCTTTTAGCAATTTTGAAGTGTGTTTTTTGAGGTTTGGACATAAATCTTGAAACTAAACCAACACTAAAAGATATATCATGTCTAGTGAGAGTTAGATAATTTAAACTACCTACGAGTTGTCTATAAGGAGTAGCATCTATAAATGGAGATTCCATATCTATCATTAACTTAGTTCCTAATTCACATGGAATTGAAAAATTATTAATGTCATTCATATGAAATCTATCAAGAATATCTTTAGCATATTTACTTTGAGAAATAAAAATACCCTTAGGGGTTTTCCAAATTTGCATTCCTAAGAAATAGTGTAGAAGCCCTAAATCAGTCATTTGAAATTTTGGTTAAGTTGAAACTTAATATCATAAATTAAATGGTTATATTTGGAAGTAAGTGTAATCAAATAAAACCTAACCTATTTGGAACAAGCGTAGAAATTCAAACATTAGTCTAAGAGCATATTCCTAACATATAGAGAAATCTATTTGCAAAGTCATTCAAATAGAACTTAAATGGGAGCACCCTATCACCGTTTGATTTGTTCTTGATTCAGGGATGTGTGTGTGCTCTCAAAACACATGGATCTTATCCCTAATGATGATTAGGAGGGATTGGGATAGATTAGGGACCATGAGAGACCCATAGTGGCACAAATTTAGGTATAGAACACTTTTTTTCCCCCTAGAGTCCCAAGGATCCTAATAGAGCTAGAAATGTAGATTGATGCAAGAATGCTTAAGATAGATTGATTTTATCCAAATGAAGATGTGATATGATGATAAGATGATTAGAAAATCTTAACAAAGAACTAGATTCAATCTATTAAGTTATTCTAGGATGAGTTAGGAAGCATGAAAATGAAGTAAACTAACAATTATGCTAAATGTTATGCTAAGTCTAGATAGAAATGAGTATGATAACAATGCATGAAGATGAAAACTAAGGTAATACTTTTCTCTTGGAAGGAGGAGTATTTATAGGATTTTCCTAAGGGATTGGGTTAGGAAGGAGAGTTAGGGTCAAAGTCAGGTTTTGGGGTAGAGTCTGAGGTATGGTTAGGGGTAAGGTTAGAAGGACAAGGGTTAAGGGTTTCTCAAACATGTGTGAGCAGCACTAGGGAAGTGTGCAAGGGGAAAAAAGTGTAAGAGAAGACATAGGTCTTCACTTATGGTTTGTAAGAGCCTTCAATGGTGGTGTAAGAGGCTATTAATGAGTTTGTAAGGCTCATTAATGGAGGGGTTTGACCAAAAGTCCAAGGATGAGGGTTTAGCCTAAAAAGGGTAGGAAAAACCTTCTAAAAAGGTTTAGGAAAGTTTAGAAAGGTTTAGGAATCTTTAGAGGATTCTAGGGTTTTAGGGGATTAAATAAATATCTCATTTATTCAAAGGATTGTGACATCATTTACCAATTAATGATTTAATAAATGGAGGAAAATCACTTAAATTTGATTTAAATGGTTTGGGGAGAGATTCTTTAATTAAATGTGTTTAATTAAAATAGGAGTTAATGGCATAAAAATAAATTAATTAATTAAATAAGTAATTAATTAACAAATGATGATGTCATCAGGGGTTTTTGGAAAAATAAAAATACTTTATTTACCAAAGGATTTTTAGGTGTCTACATTTTCCCCCTCTTTGATGTGATGCTACAAGTGGCGTGGCATCAAAGACAAGAAAATAAGATGCCCCAAGCTAGAATTTAGAGGAATAAGGGGTTGTGCCCCCTCGATAAAATAACACAAAGAGTAAATGTTGTGGAATTTTCTCGAAAAGAATATAGGAGGGAAGGAAAAGGATGAAGGAAGATGAGAAGGGGGGGATAAATAGATGACCTTCCAAGAGAAAAGATGCATGAATGCAAGATGATGGTGAGATGCAGGATGTAGGATGAAGCTATATGAATGATGCAAGATGCAATTTTAATCTATATGATGCAGGATGGGGGATTTAGGGAGCTCTATGCATTGGATATTTATGAGAGCATAGCCTAGTTTGATATAGCAATGCTAGAGACCTGTCAAGGTTACGAAAGAACACAAGGCCTTGTCACCAGTGTTGTATAGGACTGGCACAAAAATAAAAGCATGCAAAGGGTTACCCCAACATCACACATGAAACCTGAAGGAGGCATGGTGGAAATGATGCTGGAGGAACCACAAACACACGATTGACTCATGGGCAAAAGAAAAAGATCAAAATACCTTGCCCCAGATTGCCCTCATTCGTAGCACACCATGATATAAAGGATCATGGTGACTCTGAGGAGAGAAACAATGAGAAGCCATAAAAGATTAACAAGACCCAAAGGACAAAATTCAAGGTCAAAATGATAACTCCAAAAGACATCCTTTGCCAAGGAGAGAGATTGATGGTTGATGGGGGGAGATTAGGTCTAAACATGGTGAAGGATACATCATCATGGACCCAATTTTATTGTTTAGGTCAGACAATATAGAAGGATACATCTGTGCAAACCCATGATTCTGCTTAGGCCAAATAATATAGAAGGATACATCTATGTGGACCCGTGTGGATGGGGAGAATACTATGTTGCTGATTGGCAAATGATGAAGTTCAAATATAGTCAAGGTGATCAAGGATAGTCGATAATTGATATTGCTAAAGTATGAGGTTGGGTGGGACAAGATATCTGATCAAATGCTACTACAGGACTGATGAGGATATGTACAACAAGACATGACAATATGTACAATGAATGAGGAGATATGTACAAAGGAGCTCAAAATGTAAGCAAAGATCCAAAGGAATGAATGAAATAACAAGTACCTCATGCACCTTTTTCCATAGGTAGGATGATGAAGGATGATTGATTTGCTGAGGATTGATTTATGGAGGATGGTTGAGGATTACCAAGTGTCAGGAATGAGCTATTGCTTCCTAATGGAGGATCAAATAGGATAGAATTAGATTGTCAACCTAAGATAGACTGATGATCTTCAAAAGATGGGATTCCTGCCAATGTATGCCAATCTCTTGCTCAAGATGATGAGGCCTACAAAGAAAAGTACAAGATGTCCTAGACAATTCTTATTCAAAGGGTAGTACTAAGGTGATTTATATTTAAGATAAGGATTTGAGAAACTCAAAGGATATGACACGAAGTGGATGGATGGATAAATGGATATGGATTCCTATGATAAGAGATAGGTGAGACATCAAACCTCAAAAAGGACCAAGGGATGATTGCTGAAGTGCTTAGTTGGATAGGTCACAATGACTCAAGGGTTGAATGATGCAGGGGATGGGACCTAAAGAAACATATGTACAAATGATCTTAGGTGGAGACACAACTGACACTAGGGTACAAGACTCAAGATTAGGTTGTACAAATAATTTGGGGATGAAGCTAAAGCTCCAAGATATACAAGATGATGCCCTAGTTGGGTTCAAAAGCCCAAACAGATGGATGATAGATATGCTAATGATGGATGATGTGTCCTAAAATGACATGGGTTTTGGAAGGATGCATCCCAATAATGATGATTGGATTGAGATCCAAGGTTGCTACAAGACTGGGAACAAGACTAAGGATGTGATTGGATTGGTTAGCTTGATCTTGGATGTTGGATTTTGGATAGCTAGAGGATGTAGATAAGATTGGAAGATGTTGGAAGATTGTTGGGAGATTCAAGATATGGATGAATGGCATTGGATTTCATGGGGATAGAGTATAGCTAGATACCAATGATAAGGGAAGTACCAAGTGATGGAAAGATGGAGGAAATGTTTAGGATTGGGATAGAGGAATTGTTGAGGGACTTGGAGGAAGAACCACTTAGGAGTGTTGATAGAGGAATGCTTAGGATTTGGTTTAGATGAAGGAAATTCTTAGGGATTTGGATGAAGGAATTTCTTGAGGATTTGAATACTAGAGGAAATGATTAGGATTTGGATACTGGAGGAAATGCTTAGGATTTGGATATTGGAGGAAATGCTTTAGGATTTGGATGAAGGAATTGCTTGAGGATTTGATAGAGGAATGCTGAAGGATTTGGATGGAGGAAGATGGAAGATAAGGATTTGGATAAGTCTCCAAGGGATATGTCACCAAGGAATAAGATTCACCTGCTTAGGATGGTTCATGCATTTAGAGGAATTTGGTTGGGGGGGGTGATAGGATGGAAGATACGACGACAAGAGGATGAGGAAGGTAGATGGAAGCTAGGATATTCGATGGATGAAGATAGGTGGAAACAAATTGTGATGGATGTAAAAAAGGTGCCCAAAAGAATGTATACTGGGTGGTCTCTATCTCTTTATCAAGGTCTGAAGGAGGATGACAAAGGTGAGAGACAAATGGGATGGAGGAAATGCTGGATAAGATGTGATAGAAGGGAATTTCCCCCAATTGTAGAAAGGAACTTGGGGGAGGGGTTACGCATGATGCTTGTTTGCCATGTTTTCATCATGGTACTTGTCCAAGGTGCTTTAATTGCCAAGTTTTCACCATTTGGATGAATGTTTTTCTTTTCTTTTCTCTTTTTTTTCTTGATTTTTGACTTTTTTTACCTTTTCACCGACTTTTTTGATTTTTCATTGATTGTTTGATTTATCGCTAATTTTTTGTTGATCTTTTGCTAACCATCTAATTTGTCTAGATGTTGGTACAACTTTATTAGGATGGAGGAATTATAAAAAGGCATATATGGGATGGGGTAGATGGGAGATATGGTGGTAGAAAGTGTTTGGATGGAAGGATGGGAATTGATCATGATAGGGGGATGTTATCAGGATCAACATTGGCATATGTTGTGAGGAAGGTGGATGATGTGGATGGGATGTGGAAGATAGATGCGGATATGATGGAGGATTTATGCTAGGAGATCTTGGGACATAGGCACCCAAAATAGATATAGGAGATGAAGGAGGGGAATGAGAAGTTGGTGGATTTGTAACCTTGGATGCCATTGTGGATGTTTCTTTTAGATGCATTGCTTCTTTTTGCTTTGGGATCCACATAGTTCTTACTTTTGTTTTGGTGGGCCTTTGTGGCCTTTGGGATGCATCGGATTTTGCTTTTGCTTTGATGGGCCTTTGTGGCCATTGGGATGTAATAGATTTTTATTTTTATTTGATGGGCCTTTGTGGCCATTGGGATGCATTTGATTTCTTGATTGGATTTTTCTTTTCTTGAACATGTCTTTTAGAGTGGATATGGAAATTTTTGGATCTTTGTGGATATTTCCCTTTATGCATTTCTGATATGGCATCCAAATTATGAGGAGCATTGGGAGGTATATGAGGAGATGTGCAGGATGGAGAAGATGTGGATAGGGAGATGGAAGGAGATTGGTAGATAAGAGATATGTGAATGTGCCTTTGTTGATGCTGACTAGGAATTGGATTTTGGATGAAGGATTGAGTAGGATAAGATGGGGGATGATATTTTGGGATGTAAGGCCCCAAGATGGATTTGGTATGTAGAGGATATGCAATGGTAGATTTTGGGATATAGGGACCCAAAATGGATTTAGAGGATGAAGGAGGAATGTGATAGGTTGTCCTGGGCTATAATGATGGCAGAGGAGGAATGATGTTGTATGATTTGGAGGGATGATGGGAAGATACAATGGTGTTCTTGGAAGGATGCTTGAATCTAGCTTTAGTTGTACCAACATTTTTGGAGGAAGTGACTTCTTCGGATGTGTGACCAATACCGCATGATTTTGGATGTTTCTTCTCCTGGATAGACTCCATATTTCCTTGTTCATGAGCACCCAAGCCTTTTCCTTGATAATTCCATTTCTTGAGCATTTTATCCAAGAAAGGATATTTTTGACTTGGGGAATAAGATAAACATCCAGTATCAGGTTCTGTGGTGGAAGACATGGAACTTATTGCTTCTATTTTAAGTGGGCTGCCATTGACAAATGTAAGCCGACCAACAGGATAGAGTGATGGCAACTGGATAGCTATTAGAGGATCATCAAGTGGAAAAGATGGGATGATGGGATCTTGACTAGGATTGGGAGATGGTGATAGATCTTAAGATGGAAGAATGATGGGATCTTGGATTGGATGAATTAGGATGATAGGATCTTGGATTGGAGTAATTGGGATTATAGGATCTTGATTTTCATCTATGGGTATTTCAACATGCTTTTGGACAAGATCTTGAAATGATAGGATTGGTATGGATAGCGTGATGGGGGATGTATGGATGGACTCTTCAGATGGTATGGATGAAAGGATGGGAGATTCTATAATTGTGATGGCAGGAAGAAAGGTGGACTCTTTAGATGATATGGATGAAAGGATGGGAGATTTTGCAATTTTGATGGCAAGAAGAAGGGTGAACTCATGAGTCTCATTGAATATGCTTTGGATAATGCTAGGAAGAGTAAATGTTGATGGGGATTGAATGGAGTCAATAGATGGAAGGGACTCAATGATTCTAGGAGATAAAAGAGGATCAATATATGGAAGATGGATAATATACGGGAGTGATAGAGAAGGAATGATGGATGTGGGGTATGGATGGGCATCATTACTGATGTCTTCACATGAAGGATTGAGATGACATGGCTCAACAACTTTAGGAGTGGATTTTTTGGTGGCTTCCTTGTGAAACTCCTTGGAGACCTTCATGATGGGGATTGAGGTGAAGGATTGGAATGTGTAGAAGATGGGGAGCTAGGATAGTCCTCACATAAAGGTAGGGTGGAAGAGTGTGAAATTGCTTGAGGGGATGATAGTGCATAAGAGGATTTGGAGGATGGCATGAATAGATAGTTCACATAGGTAGGTTTAGAGGAAGCTTGTGAACTGGTTTGGCTGACTAATGGGGTAGGGATGATGGATTGAGATATGGGATATGAAGGGGATTGAGGTATGCATTCTTCTTGTGGGAGGGGATTTGTGGCAATGTAGGTGAGAATGGAAGATGTTGGATTGAGATAGGATATAGTGGAAGATGGATCAAGATAGGATGGTAGATGTGGATGAATAGGATAATGGATTTCCCTTGTCAAAGGTATGATAAGGAGAACTAGTGAATATGCATGAAGGAATGATAGGATAGTTTGGAGGAATGATTAGATGTTGGGGGATGTTTGGAAAAATCTTGCTAAGGTTTTCAAAGTACTCATCATGATCCACAAGATTATCAACATCATTGGGATAGGATGGAAGAAGATTTGGATTCTGGAAGATGTTTGGAACAAGCCTTCTAAGTTTTCAAAGTGCTCATCATGATCAACAAGGATTTCATCATCATTGGGATAGGATGGAGTGGGATAAAAGACGTGACAACCAAACTCATCATAATATATTTGAGACATGTGGAATTGTAGATGAGTTGGATAGGGATGAAGGATGAAGATGGATTGGAAGACTAAGACTCATATTTGGATGACTAAGAAGCCCAGAATAGGATTGGATTTAGCTTAGGATGGGAGGAAATAATGACTCTAGAGGAAGGAAGATAGGGGATGGGGGATGAACAAGATGACTCTACTAACCTAGGAAATAGGGACAAGACTAGATGCAAGATGACTATAAGATAATGATTTAGGAGATTGGGATGATAGGATTCTACACACTTGGATGACTTTTGGATTTTAATTTGATTGGTTTTGAGATGGAAAAAGGATTTGATGTAGAGAACTCTTCATTTTGTGCATGTTTCAATAGATTTTTTCCAATGAGTCTAAAACTTTGAAAAATACATCAAGAAGAACTACCTAATAAAATAGGCTAGTATCAAAATCTTTGCCCACAGCTTGATATCCGAAAAAGGAATACAGATGGTAAGTGTCTTAAGGTGATCTAGGAAACCACTTGGATTGATCCTTGCACATAAATGTTGATACTTTCAGGAGTAGATCAGGAAGCCTCTAATTAAAAAGTATCTAATTTATTCTATGGTGTCCTCCCAATCAGTTTGTACACACGTGACTCACTTAAGAGCCTAGTTGACCATGTTGAAATAGTAGGGATATTCACCTACCTTAGGCTACCATCAACACGCATCGTCCGAGCTTAAGGTGATGAAGTGAGAGTTTTCTCAAAGCTTTATTTCTATATCGGTCGAGGAAGTACCAGTTTGAAGTCATTCTCCAAAGAGGAAGAGCTTTTCTCTCTGGACATGCCTTTCTAGAAGTAAAACAAATAAACTTGTCCTAGTTTAATCACTTTATGTCACTTAGATTTAAAGGATTTACAAATATTGAAAACTCCTAGAAGCACATTAAGAAGAGTTCATTTTCCAAAATTGATTAAGTGATTGAATTTTAAAGCTTGCAAGCACAAAATGTTTAAGGTTTTGATTTGTTCTTTCCTCTTTGAAAACAAGAATTTAGAGAGATTTTGCAATTTCTTTATTTGGGCATTCAAGATTGAGTTTGTGTGCTTTAGGAACTTTGATTTTGAATTGAAATGCTTTATTTTAAAACCTTAGGACATTCAATATTTTTTAATTTTCTTTTGATATTGAAAGTAAATAATTCTTTTGCATTTTGGTTCACTTCCTTAGTTTCACTCAAGATTTGGTTTTCTAGAATTCACTTTTAGACCCAAAATGAAGTTCCTAGATTAATTTTATGCATGAAAATTTGTGAAATAATTCAATATTGTGCAACAAGACAATTTTTTTTACCAATATCAAAGATTTAGGATTGAATTAGGAACTTTTAGGAAATATTAGGACTCTTTAGGAACCAATTAGGAAAGATTAGGAAAAATTTGCAAATTTTGTTCCTAGTTTGCATGAGATTTTTGAAGGACCCTTTAAGATAATGCAAATGAAGTTCACTTTAAGAAAAATTGTTTCAAGATTGGTTTGAGAAAACTTAGCATGAATTAGGATTTATTTAGGAACCAAATAGAAATGACAATGAAAATTTGTGGTTCTTTTTAAGCTTCCAAAGTTTGAAGTGTTCCTAGCTTGCATAAATGACCCTTAAAAGCCTAGATTTGCATGAATGGGGTTCTTTTTAGACAAATGAAAGTAATTAGAAGTTTTTTGTATTTTTTTAGAACCAATTAGGAATTTTTAGGATTTATTAGGAACAAAATAGGAAAGAATAGGAAATATTTGCAAATTAGTCCCTTAAGGGCACTCAAAAAATGACTAGAAGTTCATTTTAAGCCTGAAAATGAAGTGTTTTTGGTTCCTAATAATTCAAGAAAGTTAGTGAGCCTTAAGGTATTATTTATTTGGTTAAAAATTTTCCTCCATGAAGCACCTACAATATTTTTATGTTAGAAATTATAAGGTTGAAGCCTAGGGTTACTAGGATCCCCAAACAGGCCCAAAAAGTGAGTAAAAACCAAGTTTAGGACCTCAAATGAGCTCCCTACCTCCCATATGACAATTTGGGCCAGTAATTTATTCAAATTAAAGTTTCTTATGACACTTCACAATCACATATGACAATTTCATGATTCCCATACGACAATTGGGCCAAAAAGTGCAAAAAACAACTTAAAAATGCAAGAAAATTGGACCATATGACAATTGCATGATGGGGGTAAATTTTCGTATGAAATATGGGAACTAAAAATACTAAAATTACTCAAAATTATCAATTTTAGTATGACACTGCAACAAAATCCATCCAAGAGGTGTTAAAAACTAATTTTTTGACTAAAAAATCTTTAAAAAGGCAATTTTGAAGGCTTGTGGGGTCCCACCAAGCATGCCAAAATGTGATCAAAGAAAAAATAATCTGTTTGGAACAATATTATACATTAAAAATATATTCTAAGAGCATATTCCTAACATATAGAGAAATCTATTTACAAAGTCATATAGATAGAACTTAAATGAGAGCACCCTGTCACCATTTGATTTGTTCATGATTCAAGGATGTGGGTGTGCTCTAAAAACACATGGATCTTATCCCTAATGATTATTAGGAGGGATTTGGATAGATAAGGAACCATGAGAACCCCATAGTCACATAAAATTAGGTATAGAACACCTATTTTTCCCCTAGAGTCCCAAGGATCCTAATAGAGCTAGAAATGCAGATTGATGCAAGAATGCTTAAGCTAGATTTGTTTTATAAAAATGAAGATGTGATATGATTCTAATATGATTATAAAATCTTAACAAAGAACTAGATTCAATCTATTAATCTATTCTAGGATGAGTTAGGAAGCATGAAAATGAAGTAAACTAACAATTATGCTAAATGCTATGCTAAGTCTAGATAGAAATGAGCATGATAATAATGCATGAAGATGAAAAATATGCTAATACTTTGATCTTGTAAGGAGGAGTATTTATAGGATTTTCCTAAGGGCTTGGGTTAGGAAGGAGGGTTAGGGTTAGAGTCAGGGTTTGGGGTAGAGTCTAAGGTATGGTTAGGGGTAAGGTTAGAAGGACAAGGGTTAAGGGTTGCTCACACATGTGTGAGAAACACTAGGGAAGTTTGCAAGGGTAAAAAAGTGTAAGAGAAGACATAGATCTTCACTCATGGCTTGTAAGAGCCTTCAATGGTGGTGTAAGAGGCTATTAATGAGTCTGTAAGGCTCATTAATGGAGGGGTTTGACCAAAAGTCCAAGGATGATGGTTTAGGCTAAAAAGGGTAGGAAACACCTTCTAAAAAGGTTTAGGAAAGTCTTAGGAAAGTTTAGGAAGGTTTAGGAATCTTTAGAAGATTCTAGGGTTTTAGGGGATTAAATAAATATTTTATTTATTTAAAGGATTGTGACATCATTTACCAAATAATGATTTAATAAATGGAGGAAAATCACTTAAATTTAATTTAAATGGTTTGGGGAGATATTCTTTAATTAAATGTGCTTAATTAAAATAGGAGGAATTAATGGCATAAAAATAAATTAATTAGTTAATTAATTAATGAAATAACAAATGATGATGTCATCAGGGGTTTTTGGAAAAATAAAAATACTTTATTTACCAAAGGATTTTTAGGTGTCTATAGTAAGAATCAAATCATCAACATATAGAATGATAATAACAATGTTATCTTCATTATGCTTGATATACAAGTTAGGATCATTTTTACTTCTATCAAAACCTTGAGAAATAAAAAAAGCATTAATTTTGGAATACCACTCTCTAGGAGATTATTTTAAACCATAAATAGATTTCTTTAGTTTACATACTAGATGTTCATGACCTTCTTTAATAAAATCATGAGGTTGAGACATATATATTTCTTCATGCAAATCACCATTTAAAAAAGCACTTTTAACATCCATTTGGTGAATAGGCCTATTCATTTTAGAAGCCAAAGAAAGAACTACTTTAATGGTAGGAATTTTTATAACAGGGGAAAAGGTCTCATTATAGTCTAATCCTTCAATTTGAGAGAAACCTCTTGCTACAAGCGTAGCTTTAAACTTACTAATTTCATTATTGGCATTCAACTTAGTTTTATATAATCATTTACATGAAACCAGATTTTTATCATGAGGTAAAGGAACTAAATCCCAAGTATTCTTAGAAATTAAAGTGTCATATTCCTCTTGCATAGCGTTTTGCCAATGAGGTTAAGTTTTATTTTGAGAAAAAGTTTGAGGATCATTAGAATTCATAAGAGAAGACATCAAAGCATAATTGCAATAATTAAGTCTCTTAGGTCTAAGACCACCCATTCTAGTAATATAATCATCACCTTCATTAAGTAAATCTTTAAAACAGTTAGGATTTCTCTTAGAAGTAATCAAAATATCACTATGAGGAGTAAATATATCATTATCATCATGAACAAAATTATCACTATGAGGAGTAGATATATCATTACCATCATCATCATCATTATTACTAGTAGTAGGAATAGAAATAGATGCATTAGGAGTAGGGTTTAGAATAGGAGGTTGGTCCTCCACAATCTCAATAGTGCCTCCTCTAAATTCATCATCTTTGACCTTGGAGAAATCATGTACTTCATTTTCTGTAATACAAACATCTCTTGCAATATGGACCTTCTTAGTAGGAGGATCATAAACTCTATAACCTTTAGTAAATTCATCATATGCAACAAAAGTAAATGGAGAAGATTTAGAATCTAATTTTTTCCTTTTTCATTTGGATGTGTGAACATAAGCAATAGATCCAAAAATTCTCAAATTTTTTTAATTGGGTTTCCTACAGGACCACGCTTCCTCAGGAGTTATATCTTGCAAAGATTTAGTAGGAGTTCTATTAAGAATATAAGTGGAAAACGCCATTGCTTCAGCCCAAAATTTGCAATGCATATTATTTGCATGTAACATACATCTAGACATTTCCACAATAGCTCTATGCTTCCTTTCCATCACACCATTTTGTTGTGGTGTATAAGGAATGGTAAGCTGATGTTTTACACCAAAAGATCTTAAGTAAGAACCAAAAGCATTATTAACATATTCAGTACCATTATTTGTTCTAAGAATTTGAAGCTTAGAACCTAATTGCCTTTCCAAAAACATATGAAATTCAGAAAATGTGTCAAGAACTTGATCTTTACTATGAAGAAATAGATCCAAATTCTTCTATTAAAATTATCAACAAAGGTAAGAGCATACTTTGAACTTTCAATGGAGGTGTTCTCCATTGGATCCAAGAGATCACTATAAATAAGATGTAACTTTTGAGATGCCCTCCATGAAGTACCATGAGGAAAGGGATCCCTTTTCATTTTTCCACTCATGCACCCTGTGCATGTAATTTTAGATGGAACAATAACGGTAATCCTTCAACCATGTTAGATTGTAGCATCAAAGAAATATAATCATAATACAAATGGATGAGTCTTTCATGCCATACATTCAAATCAATATTAACTTTCAAAGAGTACCTTGAAGAGGCAAACTCATAAAATGTAAATAATTTATCATGATCCATCTTAGCATTAGAAACAACATGATCAGTGTTAGGATTGATAATATAACACATGTCCTTATGAAATTTAACTTTTTAATCTTGACATAATTGAGAAACTAAAAGAAGATTGGATTTCAACTCAAGAACATTAAGAACATTATTTAATTTTCCATTTGGAACATTAACATCACCAAATCCATCAACTTTGCAACTATGATATTTATTAGCTAATTGAATAGGAATATGTGTAGTATCAGGTTGCAAAGAATCAAATACTTCTCTATGAGATGTAACATGGTGAGAAGCCTGACTATCAATAATCCATTCTAATGCACGAGAAGCTTTATAACAAGAAATAAAAGCACGACGAGATTGATTACCTTGAGATTTGTGATTATTTTGATTATTGTTATTCATAGGCTTCTTATCATTTTGTTTTTTAAAACAAGCAGTAGTTAGGTGACCATCTTTTCCACAATAAGTACAATGTGGTTTCCTGTTAGGAGTATTTTGTTGATTATTATGAGTATTATTATGATTAGTATTATTTTTATATGAGGGCCTAGAATTAAATTTTTTATTTGAATAACTATTATGATGATGATTATTATTGTTATGATAATTATAATTGTTATGATTATTATGATTACTATGATTATTATTAGAAGTATTATGATTATATGATCTATTATTTTGATTTTGATGCTTAGACACAAAAGCATGTTCATAAGATCTAAGAGTACCAAATTGAAATAACTTAGCTTCCTCTTGATTTAATAAATTTTGAAAAATAGCATAACTTAATTGAGGAGCTAAACTAGGAATAACAAGTTGAGAATGAATGTTAGGAATAAATTGTTGAAATTCTTTAGGAAGACATTTCTTTAGAATGATAGCAATTAATCTAATATGAGTTTAAGTAACATTTACACCACTTAATTGAGTTTTAATAGAATCAAATTTAAGTAAGAATTCATCCATAGATTTGAAATAGGTATACCTCAAGTCTTCCAAGTTGCCTTGGAGTTGAATATTTCATGATTCAGTGGAGCTATCATAAGTTTGTTGCAAAATGTCCCATGCTTGATGGACTTTGGTACAATGTTCAATCAAGACGTATAGATTAGGAACAATAGAAAGGATAATTAATCCAAGAGCTTCGTCATTTTTAACTTGTCATGCATCTTTGTTGGTTTGAGAAGCATTGGTAGCCAGTTCAAGAGAGGCATCTATAGCAACTTGTACCAAATGCTTAAAATGAAATTAAAAGAAATATGTGTCTTCCATTGATAATAGTTAGAACTATTCAATTTAATTTCAGGAATGAGGGTAGACATATGTACAATAATGTAGAGTTCCAGGAAAAAAATATCCCCCTTTACTTAGTGTTTTTTTTTAAATAAAAAAAGTTACTTTGAATTTATAAAAATTTCTTATTTAAGTTTTTTTTAAAACTATTGATATTGTAATGATAATTAAAAATATTAAAATTTTAAATAATGAACAATATAAACTAAAATATCAAAGCCTTTAAATTGAAAAGATTCAAGATATAGGTTTGAACTACAATTTTTAAAACTTAATAAAAGGTTTTCTTTTTTAAATAATGATACAATCTTTTAAAAAAATCAATAGAACTTTTAATATTATTAAACAAAAAAGTTTGGAATATAAAACCTCACAATTAAAGTGAAGGAGATAAGACTAAGGTTTAGAATTTAAAAAAAGAGATTATAATAAAAGTTTTAGAGAAAAAACTAAGCCACATAGACCTTTGGGAGGAAGGGAAATTAAAGAAATAAGCTTATTTAAACTATAAAGTCGGCCCTTGTAAACTACGAAAGGGAAAATTTCTTATTAAAATGTAACATTAATGTAAATAAAAGATAATGATGGAGAAAACGTAACAAAGAGAAAATTAAAAATATTGACAGTGAAAATGTTAATGTAACGGTTGAAGGAAATAATGAAATATCATTGGCTACAAACTCACAAGGCAACATACTCACTGAAATTACATAGGCATTACAAACTTTATTGACAGCGAAAAAGATCAATGTTGAAA
Source organism: Chamaecyparis obtusa (assembly GCA_027943335.1). Taxonomy (NCBI): domain Eukaryota; kingdom Viridiplantae; phylum Streptophyta; class Pinopsida; order Cupressales; family Cupressaceae; genus Chamaecyparis; species Chamaecyparis obtusa. The sequence continues at coordinate 1,571,284 of BSBK01003919.1, forward strand.
CCACAAAAGGAGAAAGACATAACCATTAATAAGATAAACAGTAGCTAGGTAAACAACGGGGATATAAGCAAGAGATATAACAACCAAAAGAGAAGGAAAGTAAAAAAATGTAGTGATAAGTGACAAGAGACGTTACACTGGAAAGAACACAGATCTAAGAAATGAATATTTTAAACAATACTAAGTATGCAGAAAAAATGTTAGCTACAATTATGTAAGGTACATAGTAAAGGTCAGATTTTTTCCTTTATTAAGTAAAAACCAAAGATATATAAAAAATAGTTAGAGAGAAAACTAGAATAAGACAAAGATATGAGAAAAGATATATTTGCACCTGCAATCAAAATGAGATAAACAAGCCTGCAAAAAGAACTTAGATTTTAAAACTAGAATAACTTGTAGATTTGAAAATAACTAAAACCTGCAAAAAGTTAGCACAAAATATTCAAGAATGAAAAAAAATAAAAAAACCCTTGTGGTTTCCCAACAGAGGGTGTAGTTAGAGATTTCAAGAAAAAAATTGAAATGAAGATTAATAGACTTAGATCTGGCGGTAAACCATCCAGAACTAGTTAAACAAAATGCTAGATTTAAAAAAAAGCTTGAAATGAAGATTATTAACTTAGATCTGGTGGTAAGCCATCTAGAACTAGTTATAAAACTATATCTAAAATAAAAAAGGATATAAGAAAGAGTTGTAACAAATGTTAGATTTACAAAAAATGAAAAACCTACAACAAAAGTTAATCTCAATAAAGACAAAAAGGTTTTCTTCTTCTCAAACGATATATCCTTCGAATGACACCTTCATGCAACACTCAGAACAAGGATTTAGCTAGCTCTGATACCATGTTAGAAACATACAAAAATGAAAAAGAGCTAAAGGAAAGAATCCAAGTGAGTGAGAAAAAGGAAGAGTTTTACCATAAACACAATGAATCAGATATAGTTTCAAGATCTATCAAAACCACTAAGATGCTCCAAGATAAACACAATGAGATAAGGATTTTGAAAGGGGAAACTAAAGAAAAACCCTTGTGAACATAATATGAATGAGGCACAAGGCCTAGAAAAAAAGAGAATGTAAGCAAGAATATAATTACAATAATGAGAGAGCTAAGTTGAGAATGTGTATAAAAGTGAGAAAAAAATTGTGATAAGTGTGTGGAGAATCATCTCTTAAATAGAGATGAGTTATGGAGTTAGAATGTAACTCCCATGTTCAATGAAAGCCACATTCATATTAAGTGTGTGCCAAGTGTGAGAATCCTCATAAGGAGGAAAATCTAATTTTCTTAATAAAGGAAATAAAAGAAATGAGTTGTCCTCCCACTTGGACTAGAGGACAAATTACATTTTAGGATACCTTGGCTTATCCAAATTTAAATAAAACACCAAGGAAATATTAAAAATTCTAACATATGCCAATTATTTATCTAAGAATCAATTTTTCTAAAAGAGTTTTCTAAAGGACGTATGTTTGTCACTTCTCTTTTTTGTGGTTTTATAAACATGGTTTTTGTGGTGATCCAAGTAATACTAATTTACCAAGTTTTTTGATGATTTCTAATTGAAATTTTATTGAGGTTATTATTTTCATTTGAGACAAAAATAAAACAAACAAATACTTTCTTAAATGAAATAGATTTCAACAAGAAATGTAATAAACAAAATAACTTCATAAAACAATGAATATGCAAGAAATATTGAACAAGAAAATGAATAATTTTGTGCACTTGGTATAGTTCAACTAAAATTTTCCAACATGGTTCATTTTGATGCCCACAATTGCCAACAAGATTCCCAACAAGAAAGTAATGCTCAAAAAATGGTTCAATGAGGGTTCACTCAAAGGGGGTGTTCAAGCAAACCCCTAAAAAATAGCCACCAACAATGCCTTCATTGAAAGGCCTATGTGGTCATATTTTTGTTCAAACAAGGGTGTTTAAATTAAGGGTATCCATGTTGGAATAATATGCAAATATGTTCTTGAGAGATGTTTGAGATGTGTTGTCATTGATTTCAATATATTTCTCTATTTATGATAGTGTTGTAGAGAAATTCAGTGAGTTCATTTGTTGAGTGTAGCATGTGTATTGAATATTAGAGTTTTTGGATGTGTGAGTATGTTGTGGATTGTCTATAGTTGGTTCAATTCAAATTTTAGAGTTCCGCATGAAGATTTGAGTGAGTTATGGGTATTTGTATTGTGACTAATTTTTTAGTTGTTCAAAGGTGACAGAGTAACAATATTTTGATCTGCATTGTAATATCTTGCTTTTTGGATCTGGTGAAATGTTTGGGACATTGATGTGTTTCCTAAACTCAATTGGTTTGTTATTTTGAGGCCCACAAGTCATTTTTCAAGGTTGAAAGTCATTGTTGTTAGTAATCCAGAGTGATTGTATGAAGATGTTGATGATTCCAAAATTTGTGTTGAGTTGATCTTGTTGTGGTAATTCATGATGATTTTAGATGTTTATAGATTGTGTTCTTGTTGTGTTGTTGGTCTGCATTGGTCTTTATGCTCATAATTAGTGATTTCAATCAGCATATTAGTGTTCTTCATATTCTTGACTAACCTGATGATTGTAGCATGTTGTGGATGTTCTAGGCATAATTATTAGAGGTGTTTCATGTTCAAGGATAAATATTTTGGTCCATGCTATGCCTTATCTAACATTTCTTGGTTCATATTCAATATTGTAATTGAGTATGATTATAATTTTGCAATTAGGTGGAGAGTTTTGAGCCAACCTTGAAAGATATGTTGATGATGTGTATAACTAAATTTAATGATCTTGTATTCATTTGTGTGGATGAGTGAATGTGTGAGTGAGTTGAATGTATATATTTTTTGAAGTTAGTGAATAGGTGTGGAAAATAAATTTGTATTTTTGCTTCTATGGAACTGATCTAGGCATAAAGGAGATTCTATTGCATAGTTTATGATCTATGTAAGTAATCCAAATTTGTTGTAAGGTAGTGAGCCTTCCCTGGGAAGTAAGTCTTTTTCTTTTGAGCAGTGAGCTCTAGGTAGTGTGACTGAATGGATATGCATTCCCATTGTAAAACTCCTAACAGGGTATAATACTTCTAACAGAGCTTATCATCTTGTGGATTCATCCCCACTACAGTTTTTCCCTTAATCAAATTTCCACATAAATATCTTGGTTTTATTTGTTCTTGATGTGTTGTGGATCTTTGCTTGCATGTTTAATTATCAGATTTGAGATTAAGGTTTAAGTTTTGTAAGTTTGTGTGACAACTGATTAATTCACCCCCCCCCCCTCCCTCTTAGTTGTTTGTTGTCCTATTTCCATCAATTAGTATTAGAGCCTAGTTCCCCTGAAGGAAGCTTATTCGCTTGAGGTGATCTAGGATGGAAGATTCCAAGAAGGTTAGTTCAACATTTGATGGTACAAATTACTCTCTTTGGAAAGTTCACATTGAGTTTCATTTGAGATATATTGGTGAAGACATTTGGGAGATTACCGAGAAGTTGTATAATCCTCCTACAACTCTTACTACTCCTAATGAGAAAAAGAAGGTTGAATGCAACATTAGAGACAAAGAAGCATTGTTGAGTTCCCTAACTAATACTGAGATGAAAAATGTAACATGATTGAAGACTATGCATGAGATTTGGAAGAAGTTGGAAACTGTATATGAAGGTGATGCTTATGTGAAGCTTGCAAAATTGTAGAGCCTAAAAGGAAAATATGAGACATTGAGGATGAGTGAAATTACTTCTAACACACAAAAGGTGAATGAACTTGTATGTAGTATCAGATATGTTGGTGGATAGTTTGATGAATCGGATATTATTTCTAAAGCGCTTAGATCTTTACCTCCTTCCTACAAACATGAAGTTGTTGCTATTGAGGAAACCAGAATTATGACAAATGTAACTAGACACATGTATATTGGTAAGCTATCAACTTTTGAGATGAGTGAATTTTGTGATGCCCTTCCTAAGGTATGATCTGCATTCAAGGCTATAGTTTTTGGAAAGGATAAGTAGAGATATGGTCTAGGAGAAAGTTCTTTGAGAAGTATATCTAGATATGCAAAAAAGATGAAAGAGATTAACGATGAAGAGTGTAAGCTTCATGATCTTGAAGCCCTTATTGCAAAGATATTACCCAAAGGTATTGGTAAGTGAACAACCTCATAATAAGTAATAATAACTATGCCAAAGCCTTCCCTAGGAATATTATATTCAAATTAGGTATTATTTTTCCTATCACAAGGTGCATCTAGATTGTCAACCTAGGGATGTATACTTGAAATGGGATAACTAAGTTTCACATAGAGTCATCTTACTTAAACTACTATAGGAAAGGAAAATGCATATAAAGAACCAAACTATTACTATAGGAAAGGTAAAACACACAGCTAAAAAAATAAACTAATATAAACAACCATAAATCTAACTCCAACTCATTCTATCATTCTAATGCATATACTATGGCTATCTCCACATATGTTGCAAGAACAAACACAGATACAATGCTACAAGAATGAACAGTGAACACTACTTCAATTACTGAAAACAACTAAACTACTCTTCTCTACTCTAATCTCTCCACCTCCCAAGTGGGCCCTCCTTGGTTGGTTTTGACTAACTACTAACACAGGAGATAACTCAAATTATTCCTTCATTTCATATATTCAGAAACATGGATTACAATTGGAACATAGAATTGAAGAACAACTTGCTTCAATACAATAGTAACATCATTATTTTATCTGACTAGATTTCCATCGATCATCTCCCTCTATATAGAGAATTACATTCAAATATTCAGATATACTTTGACTAATTCATCCATGGAAGAAGGAGAACACATCAATCAATAATAGAAGATCATAAAGATCAAACAACCTTCTTAATAGAACATTAATTATGGAGGAGATCTAGGATGATCTTGCTCCCCTATATTCCTAAAGCATTCATTCATTCCTTCAATTTTGAAGGCATATCTTGCCATTGTCTTGATGGATCTTCTGATCGTGACTGAAACATCTCCACTCCTTCATTTTTGTAACCGACTTGTTTTCCAGTTGCTCCTTCATTCCTGGCAGGTTAGTAGCATATGCATGCACATTCATATATTCAACTTAATCAATTTCATCCAAATGTTAAAACACACATTAAAATAGCTATATGAAATACTGCATTATGTATATATATATATATATATATATATATATATATGTATGTATGTATGTATGTATGTATGTATGTATGTATGTATGTATAGTATTGGCAAAGTGTGTATACTATTTCCTACCCAAAAGTTTAAGGATATAACTATACTTATGGATTATATACAAGCTTAAGCACTTAAAAGTCACACAAATGTTTTAGGAATGTTTTAGGAACATAACATGAAATATCATAAAAGATAGACCAACTTTGTCTCATCATTTTCCCCCCAACAATTATAATGCTTGTCCTCAAGCATTACACTTCTTGGATATAGTTCTAAATTCACCCACTTCTGTGTTGCCCCTCTTCTTACTCTTAAAAGTATAATAGAATCCCCTGGTTTTCTCCTAGTAATCCATTCAGTGACCCTCCTACAGCTGGTTCACTCTGGTAGTATTGATATCATATAATGGCCATAAGAGCACTAGTGGTTGGAAGGTTAAAGGAAACCACAACTCTCTTCTAATCTATCATCGTAGCTGCATATACCTTGTTGCCCTATTCATGGCTGCCTTGAAATTTATTGGACTATGTAGCTTAGATCTCTTGAAAATATCAGGTAGTCTATTTCACCTACTTCTCACTCCAACCAGGCCCCTTTAAAATGTAAAATAAGGTAAACCCTGATATTCCCTGTAAAATTTATCTCTGAGAGAAAATATATTTTCCTTGACTTCAGGTTTTCTATTTTCATAGGTGAGTGCTAACCAATCTCTTAAAAGGACATCTAGTCTATTGTATTCAGCTCTTAAAGGTAGAAGTTTAGATTTTTCCTGATCTTTGTAGTTATCCAACTGCCTGTCATAATTAGCCTCATTTTGCATCTAGGATATTAAGTCTCTCAAATGTACATCTTCTATATAGAGAAAAGGGTTCCAATTAGTTTCATGTGGAATAATAAAATTATGAAGGTATGATTCACATAACAAATTATGCTACCAAGCAGGAAGCGTTTGATACAAGCCATAGAAATCCTTGGTTGTTTTGAATTTAGAATCCTTATTCTGAATGGTCATCATGAGTTGACACATAAGGAACTATTCTTTCAAACAGATAGCATAAACCCTTGGGGGTGGCCTACAGGCTATAATCTGGTCAACCAACTTGAGGGCATGATCCATTCTCTGCTTTTTCTTTTCCATTTGTTCCTTTAGGTTTTCAATTTCCTCTTTATATTCATTAATTTCCTTTTTCAACTTTTTCTTCTCCTCTCCCCACATAATATTCTTGAAAAAAAATTGGGTATACAAACTAAACAAAATTGATTGCAAAGTAGGTAGGCCAGACTCCTCTAATTGTGTTCTCTATTTTCTTTCTGCAATACGAGCGTGTTCTAAATAATCTATATACCAAGTCCTTCTAAAAGGCACTATGGTATTGTGGGCATAGGAGTAGATAGGTGATTGAGGTGTCTACAAGTTCTCATGACAATCTTCTTGAATTGTTTGTGCATTTCCCTTAGGGCTTCCTTATTGTTTAGGGGACTTAGCAGGAGATGAATCATCTACATTGAGAGGGGGTTCTAGAATATTTGGTGGAACTGGAGAATCAACATCATGAATGTGAGGCTCCGTAGGAGATTTATCTAGTGGAACTTTTTGACTTTCTAGGGAATCCTTAGGAATCTATCCTCTCATCCTAGAGCTTCTTCTTAAGGGATTTTCCTTCATTTCTACAATTTTCCTTTTACTAACCTTCTTCGATTTCTCTGCTACAAGAGCCGATTTTCTTTTTCAACTTCTTGAAACTATAGGGTTTTGATAGTTTGCTTCCAAAACCAAAGTTTCTTCATCAACCTTTTTCTTCCCTTTCCTCTGGGATGGGGTAGGTGCATTTAGAGTGGTGTGTGCAAGAAAACTAGCCAAGATTTTAGCAAAAGGCCGAAGGTCAGATGGATCAAATGGGTCCTCTACTAATGAAGTGGATGGAGGGAATTTTGGACTCCCATCAACAAAAGGTAATTCAATTTCTATAGATTCTTCATTCAAATTTGGTGGCTCTCTTGGGAGAAATCTTCCATTGACATCTCTTCTTCTTCCACTTCAATGCATACAAGTGATTTAATGAGCTTGTGAAGCAAGTTCAAGCTTTAAAAAATACTCCTATAAAATAAGAAACTATAAAAAATGACTCAATGGGATTCTCATCTTAACATCATCCTCGACAATGGTGCCAAAAATAAATAGCCTCATAATAGGTAATAATAACTACGCCAAAGCCTTCCCTAGGAATAGTATATTCAAACTAGGTATTATTTTCCTATCACAAGGTGCATTTAGATTGTTAACCCAAGGACGTATACTTGAAATGGGACAACACAGTTTGTGCACTAAGTTTCACATAGAGTCATCTTACTTAAACTACTACAGGAAAGGAAAATGCATATATAGAACCAAACTATTGTTACAAGAAAGGTAAAACACACAGTTAAACAAATAAACTAATATAAAAAACCATAAATCTAACTCCGGCTTATTCTTCCATTCTAATGTATATACTATGGCTATCTCCACATATGTTTCAAGAACAAACATAGATACAATGTTGCAGGAACAAATAGTGAATACTACTTCAAATACCAAAAATAACTAAACTACTCTTCTCTACTCTAATCTCTCCACCTCCCAAGTGGGCCCTCCTTGGTTGGTTTCGACTAACTACTAACATGGGAGATAACTCAAATTATTCCTTTATTTCATATATTCAAAAACATGGATTACAACTGGAACATAGACTTGAAGAACAACTTGCTTCAATACAATAGTAACATCATTATTTTATCTGACTAGATTTCCATCGATCATCTCCCTATATATAGAGAATTACATTCAAACATTCAGATATACTTTGACTAATTCATCCATGAAAGAAGGAGAACACATCAATCAATAATAGAAGATCATAAAGATCAAACAACCATCTTAACAGAACAATAATTGTGGAGATCTAGGATGATCATGCTCCCCTATATTCCCTAAAGCATTCCTTCAATTCTACAGGCATATCCTGTGGCTGTCTTGATGGATCTTCTGATCATGACCAAAACATCTCTACTCCTTCATTGTTGTAATCGAATTGTTTTCCAGCGTCTCCTTCATTCCTGGCAGGTTAATAGCATATGCATGCACATTCATATATTCAACTTAATCAATTTTATCAAATGTTAAAACACACATTAAAATAGCTATATGAAATATTGCATTATGTATATATATAGTAGTGGCAAAGTGTGTATACTATTTCCTACCCAAAAGTTTAAGGATATAACTGTACTTATGGAGTATATACAATCTTAAGCACATAAAAGTCACAAAAATGTTTCAGGAATGTTTTAGGAACAGAACATGAAATATCATAAAACATAGACCAACTTTTGCTCATCAATAAATATGAAGGAAAGTTGCCTCTTACATATTCTTCTTGCAAGAATATTGGTCATTTTGCATCAAAGTGTTCGAAAAGAGTTCCTAATTTTAAACTGAAGAAACCTAGATTTTAGAAGAGATGATATTATTCTTCTAATGAAGGTGTGACAGATGATGAATCTGATAAAGGTCATTCAAGTGATAGCGAATGGGTATTTATTGCTATCAAGGAAGATGGTCTTGACTATACTAGCTACATGAATGAGGAGAGAGTTTTAGTTGCACAAGTTGAAGAAAAAGATGAATGGGTGATTGAAAATGGATATTCACATCATATGGAAGGTAATAAGAGAAATTTTGTAAGTTTGGAAAGGTATGATAGTGGTGTTGTAAGATTTGGAGATGATACACCTTGCCTAATCTATGGTAGAGGATCCATTACTCTTGATGGTAAGAACAATACTGATGATGTTTTGTATGTAGAAGGTCTAAATCATAATTTTTTGAGTGTTGGATGCTTAGTTGGAGAGGGATATAATCTACAATTAAAGAATGACAAGTGTACAATTTTGGGAAGTTCCAGGGTTGAAATTGATTCAGGTACAAAATCTAAAGGTAATTTCTTTCATTTGAATAGTGCTAAGAAAATATGCTTGATTGCTTAGATTGATGAAACTTGGTTGTGGAATAAAAGGATGTGTCATGTAAATTTTGATAATATTGTCAAGATAAGTTCTATTCAAGCTATGAGAGATATTCCTAAATTGAAGAAACTTTATAGTGCTATGTACAAGGAAAGTTAATTGTGAAAAAAAACTAGATCTAATTTTTGAAGTAGGAATTATTGTTCAAGTGGATTGTTGGATCTTTATTTATGTGGTCCTTCTAGAGTGACAAGTTTTCATGAAGATAGATATTTCATGTTGATGATTGATGATTATTCAAGAATGGTGTGGGTTTCTTTCTTAAGGAGAATTCTTAGTCCCTAGACAAATTTAAAATTGATGGTGGATCATGTACCATGATCTAAAATGTTAATACTAAAAAAATGTTACACAATCAAACCTAGGAAAAAGGGAATTCAAAAATTTTAAGGATATGGTTGAGACAATGATAGGTTTGAAGTTGAAGTGTCTGAGACCTGACGGAGGTGGTGAATTCACTTCTGGTGATTTTTATGAATTTTGTGAAGGACATTGGATAAGGAGATAGTTGTCTGCTATGCAAACTCCTCAACAAAATGGTGTAGTGGAAAGGAAGAACATAACCTTTCTAGACACTACAAGGACAATTATGATGAAACCAAATGTTTTTCATGTTTATTGGAGAGAATTTGTGAGTGATGTACTTTTCACACTAAACTGAGTGCATATCAAAGGTGATATTGGTAAGAATCCTTATGAATTATGGTGTGGTCATGTTCCTAGTGTTAAATATTTCAAAATATTTGAAATAAAATGTTATATCAAAAGAGATGAAGATATAGGAAAGTTTGACACTAGATGTGATGAAGGTATTTTTCTTGGTTATTCAACAAAAATCAAGGCATACAGATGTTACAATAACAAATTGAGGAAGATAGTTGAGAGTGAAAATGTCAACATTGATGAAGGCAATCAGAAATAATCTAGATTTTTTGGATATGATTCAGATGATCAAGATGATAGTACAATCCAAGGAATGCAACCTCAAACTTATAATCAAGTTTAGATCATTCCATAGAATCTAGAAAAAGAAGAAAGAAGTGTTGAAAAGGGAATACAAGAGTCAAGAATTGAAGAAAATTCTAAGACCCCAAGGTATGTAAGATTCAATCTTTTAGAAAGTTAGATAATAGGAGATAAAAATAAGGTATTCAAACTAGAAGAAGAATTGTTGAAGATAGAGTTGAGTATTGTTTAATTTCAAATATTGAACCTAAGGATGTGAATGAAGCATGTAATGATGAACATTGGGTAAAAACAATGGAAGAATAATTGAATTATATTATAAAGAAAAAAATATGTATTCTTGTTCCCAGATCTAAAGACAAAAATGTAATAGGAACCAAAACGGTCTTTCAGAACAAATTGAATGAAGAAGGTGAAGTTATTAAGAATAAAGTAAGACTTGTTTACAAAGGATATTCACAAATGGAAGGAATTGATTTTGAGGAGTCTTTTTCTCTTGTGCAAATAATTGAAGTTGTGAGAATGTTTCTTGCTTATTCTTCTTACAAGGATTTCAAAGTCTATCAAATGGATGTCAAATTAGTGTTCCTAAATGGTAAATTGAAAGAAGAAGTGTACATTGAGAAACTAGATGGCTTTGCATTGATAGATCAGAGCGATATGGTTTTCTAGTTGAATAAATCTTTGTATGGACTAAAAAAAGCCCCAAGAGCATGGTATGAAAGGTTGGATAAGTATTTATTGAACCTTGGATTTAACAAAGGTACTCCTGATAGTAATTTGTACTTCAAAATTTATCATAATAACATTCTAATTGTTGAAGTTTTTGTTAATGATATTATCTTTGGAGGGAATCATAAGTTGAGAAAAGAGTTTGCAAAATAAATTTGAGATGTCTATGATTGGAGAGATGAAATTATTTTTAGGTTTACAAATCACACAATTGGATAATGAAATTTTTATATCTCAATCCAAGTATGTGAAAGAGTTGTTGAAAAAGTTTGGAATGGAAGATTCAAAGCTAGTTAGTACTCCTATGGTGATCAAATCTAAGTTGACTAAATATGATGACTCACCTAAGATAAATCAAACCAAATATAGATCTATGATTGGTGGCTTTCTATATTTGACTTAGACCAGACTTGATATCATGAGTGTAGTTTGCATTATTACTATATTTCAAGTAGATCCTAAGGAATCTCATGTTGTAGTTGTTAAAATAATTTTTAGATATTTGAAAGAGACAGTTGATTATAGTTTATGGTTTTATGCACCCTAAAATGGTCACCTAGACTTTGGGCCCCCATTCAGCAATTTATCAAATCCCTGAATCAATATTTTCAAAAATCAACATTTTCAATTTCCTTGATCAAATCCTTTTATCATTTTCAATTATTTGCCTTGGGCTAACCATTTTATCCTAAGTCTTTATTTATTTAAAAAGAATATTTCCTCCCCTTTTAATAAATAAAAAGCCCCCCACCTTTTCTTCTTATCCTAAGTTGCACAAATAAAGCATTATTCTTATTTTATAAAAAGGAGAAAAGTACTTTTTGTCTCATATGGACACAAAAGTCAACTCTTATTTTCCCATTGGAGGATATTTCTACACATGGATTGCTCCTCTTTGATGCTCCACCATTGATTAAGTCTTTTGCCTCTTAATCTCCATGGTCCATTCCTTTTCATTTCCTATAAGAAGAGCTCTCTTCCTCATTTGCATATCCATCTCTTTTATGCTAATGTTATGTTGTTGGTTTTCTAGATCATTTGGAGCTCTTTGAAGACATTCTTGCATTCAAACTTTGAAGACATTGTTGTTGCATTTCATTTAGCTTACTTTCTTGCTTTCATAGTTGCATAATCATGGCATTCTTAGTATAGACTTTCTTTATGCTATAGATTAATCTCACATAGTTTAATTAGGAAGGATTGTAAGACTTGTACTTTCCTTTCATAGCCTAGTTTGCACTTTCATTTTCATAGACTAGCATGAATCCTCATTCTTAGCTTACTTGCATTGCATTTTCATTTGATTCTTTGGGGATATTGGCATTCTTTCCCTTGTCTTCATTTGAATCTATCATTATGTGGTTGACTAGCAAGGTCATTAGCTTAATAGCTCTAGCTGAGAGCAATTTTACAATCTTGCAACTCCATACATAGAGAGCTCTAGGTCGCTATTGAAAGTTTCCCTTTCATAGATTTCCTTTGATGTAATGACTTAGAGAAGTGCACTAGTTTTGTGTGTACATTTCTGGTGCCCACCGTGGGGTAGAGTAGATTAGCTTTGTCCTTTAGTTTTGCATTTTTTGTCAAGTTTTTAGTAATTTTTGAGCTTAATTCATGGTCTCTAGTTTTTTTTCCCAGAGTATCGTGCGATACTTGCAGGAATATCATGTGATAGTTCTCTATACACATGCATGATACTTTTCCTGTCGAAAGTATCACCTGTCTATTGCAGAAACTGTCGCTTGGTCTCAAACAAAGTATCACTTGGTATAGGGAGAAGTATCACGCAGACTAATATTATCGCCCCAGTATACTGAAAAGTATCACGTGATAATTCTAGTGTCTACAGTCTACCACCTGTACCTGATAGTGATCCTTTTCTTGAGATTATTTGGCTGAATCTAGACTTAATCAGTTTGTTGTTTTTATTTACTGCAATTAGATAGAATTAACTTGCATATTTCACTTAGAATCTTGCATATTTCATTTGGATTTTGGGATTTTTTCTAACCTTGTGGGCCTAACAAGTTGTGATTGTAGGTGCTCTCATTGCTTGATCATTTTCTTAAAAGAACACATGTCAAAGCTTCAAATATGCAAAGGCTACTAACGGTTTTTGTAGGGCTGCCCAAAAGCATAAAAACCCAATCAAGTGCTTGTTTATTTTCATTTCAAGTGTGACAATTACTAGTTGTTTCTTTTTCTTAGGAACATTAATATCTTGTGGAAGAGATTTTGAGGTGGTAGGAGAAGTATGCTCTTCACCCTTGTGGTGAACCAAAAAATCTTGAACCATCTTAGAATTTTGGAAGCAAGAGGGTAATTGAACTTTGCTTGGTGTGTTTGGGAGAAAGCTTTGAGATAAAGGAGTATGTTCTTCACCCTTGTGGTGAAAAAAAATCCTTGAACCTCATAAGTTGATCCACTTTTTATTTAGATCTTTAGAATCCTTTAGCAAGCCTGCTCTTGAGCAATCAAGAGGAATGACCCAAGTGGGGACAAGCTTATTGCCAGCTATTTCGACCCACTATAAACTCAAGGCTATCAAGGACACAAAACCTTGGTAGACGTAGTGCTTATCTTCGCTTGATGTGAGTACTTGTGGGATTGTGACCATGAGGAAAATATTGAGCAAGAATGCTTAAGGTAATCTTGAGGTCGCGAGGTCCGTTACTTGCTACAAGGTAAGGAGTCCCTTTGGGGAGCAAGAGGGGTACTACAAATGGAAGCCCTTATTAAGAACCATAGTTAGAAGCCACCCTATTTTGCCACTTAGCTTCTTGGTGTAAGGATTGATCCATGTGGAATAACCCGGATCACCCCAAGACTACTCACCATATGTGTTCCTTCGGTTGTGTCTTTGGCACTTCCATGACAAAGCCAATATCTATTATGGGCATCCACTTTGTGTGAGGCAATGGAACATCAAGTTGTGGGCCAAATTGTTAAGTAATGAGCCTTGAATTTTTAGGATAGATATTTCTTGAAGTGTCTTCAATTATGCTATACCCATGTAAATGTTCTTGCATACTCAACATCACAGTAGTATTCATAGGTTTTTCAATTTCGATATCACAATTGTTTGTCTTGTCAAGGTTGCTTTTGCCCTTGTTTCAAGTGTTTTAAGACATGTTTGATCCCTTATTGTTTGCAAACCTATCAAATTTCTGCTAATATTGTGATTGAGATAAAAAACATCAACCCTCAGACTGAAAATTTATATCAAACAGACTTGAAAATGCAAATTTCACACAATTTTGGTCAAGTGTCATACAAACTAGCAACATTATCACCTGCTTTGAGTAGAAATATCATGCGATAATTTGTTCTTGTTGGACTATCGCCCAACTTGCCTAGAGTCTATTGCCTGGCTATTGTGAAGTCTATCACCTTGTGAAAGGTGAAGTATTGTCTGGTTAGCCTGGAAAGTGTCACCTGAGAATTTTCTATTGTATACCTGGTTTTAGTCATTTCGCAGTTGTTTTTAGTTGGCTAGGTCTTTAGGTAGGTAACCTATCTTGTCGCTAGAAGCCTATCTTTACTCTAAATTTCTATTTTTAGCCCTCTAGGGGTAGTGTCATTTGATTTACCAAGTCACCTCTTGAAGAATTGTCAAGTTAGAAGATTATTCTTGTTGAGAAAGTACATCTCTAGAGTCGTTAGTAACATTCTTAGAGAATTTTAGTACTCTTTTTGTCCAAATCATTTCCATTCAAATTCAATTTTAATTATACAATTTGGCTAAGCTCATCCTCCTAGTTCAAATTTGCAAGGATATTGATCCTTTGATTTAAGCACCTCTTTGATAGTGTTGGTAATGCCTTTTGCAATTTCTATCTTACCATCTCTTTTTTTTTGGACATTAGAGAACTTTAATTATCCTAGTTTGGTGTTGACACTTTGAGAGGTCACCTTATCATCAAGAATCCTTTTCTTTCATGTCAGTTACAACAAGGTACCAAGTGAATCAAGGGAAATGACCCTCAGTTGTCTTTAATCAGTTACCCTTAGTTAAGACTCATCAACAGCGAAAGGGAAAGGAGCCCATTTTCGATCAATCTCCTAAGAGTGAGTCTGAGGTTTGTTTTGACCCAAAGAGTAATCCTAGTGAATTAAGTACTTCTATAGCACCTTTTTCATCAAATATGGATATGAGTTATACCTTGACCAAACAACAAAGAGAAATAATAGATCAATCACTTGGTGACATTTTTCAGAGACATAGGAGAAACATGTCATTCGGAGATGGCAATCAACCTGACTCACCTCCTATTAATTCAAGATATCTAGATGCTCATCAATGAGCCAAAAGACATTATGCACAAGCTCATCAAGATGCACGGTCACAACATGAGGACCAAAACAACCAATCTTATGATGCTCATGTGAATGCAGCTAACTTGTTCAACCATTCAAGACCAAGTTCCCCACTAAAAACAACTTCAAGATATACAAGTGAGAGGCTAAAAAAAATTGAGCGGGAAAAATAGGCTGCAAAAAATGAATGAGTTGCAAAAGAAGAAAAACTTAGGCTTCTAGAAGAGGAACAATGAGCCTTGTTGGACATAGAGAGAAAGCCATTCCAAGAGGAACAAGATAGGATATTGGCCCAACAACTCAACAATCAATTCAATAACAAGGGTACCAATAGTGGAACCAACTCTCCACCATCTACTCCCTTAGCAACTCCAAGAAGTAGAAGGAGGTCAAGGACCCCTTCAAGATTACCTAGTCCTAGAGGAAGGACTTCTCGACATGCACATTATAGGAGACAATCACCTCCTAGACTTTCAAGACAACCCTCCCAACGAGCGTGTCATGGCTCTCAACATGGAGGAAGTAATGCCAACCTTGACACTATTGATTTCATGACAATGCAACAAGAACCACTATTCCAACAATATGTGGAGAAGTATGTGGAACAAAATAAGGATCAATTCTTGGAAATTCTAATCAATAAGGGTGCAAAAGTCCCATACAACTTTGATGTGGACAAAAAAATTAAGAAGCAAAACCCTTCAACTGATGAGGTGATTAAGCAGATGCAATAGACTATGGAGAAAATGATGGCTCCAAAGAATACCTTCAACTTGGACTCCATATGTCCCAATCCCATTGACAAGAGTGTGGTTATGGTATATTTTCCTAGAAAGGTTGAAATCCCCACATATGACAAATATGATGGTAGTGGTGACCCCCATGACCATGTATGACAGTTCTATATCATGAGCTTTGAATTTCATCATGAGGACTCCTACCTTATGAGATTATTCCTGAGGAGCCTTAAAGGCCAAGCTATGGAGTGGTTTACTAGCCTTACCCCTCCTATTAAAACATTCAAAGAACTTGTCCAAAGGTTTGGGCAGCACTTTGCATATAATCTATCAAGGTCGGTCACCATGCTTGATTTGTGCAAGGTAAAACAAAATCAGGGAGAACCCTTTGTGGCATTTTTACAAAGGTGGAGACGCTTATGCTCCAAATATTCTAGGACCATCCCTAAGGAAGAAAGGATTGATATAATTGTGAGCAATCTAGTGCCACAATTGAGATATGAAGTTAGAAAAATGGTCTTTAATTCTTTTGACACTATGGTAGAAACTGCATGTCGAATCGAGGATGTTCTAAAAGAACAAGGTATTTTGGCCAAACAAAGTAACAACAACAATGGCCCAAACAATAACAACAACAATAAGGATAAAAGGAACTCATATTGGAACAAAAATAAGCAAGTAGTCAATGACGGAGTTGTTGACTCTCCACAACCTAAGGAACAAGGAGTTCTTAATCTATCTAACGCAGTTCAAGCTATGAAGCTGCAAACATCCTTAGATCAACAAGAGCACAAGCCTAAGTATCAAGATAAACCTAAGTCAGGAAAGAGGCAATTCACTAAGCTTGGAGACTCTTATGAAGATATTTTTAAGACCTTGATTGCTCATAATTTGGCACAACCTCGAGATCCTACAAAGTTTTGCATACCGGATCCTAAACCTTATTGGTGGAATGAGAAAGCTTATTATGTATACCACAATGGGATTGGACATGACATTGAAAATTGTTTTAAACTTAAACATCTTGTTCAAGACCTTATTGAGACTGGGAAATTATAGGTTGATGGGTTGACCACAAATGCAGACCACAAGGCCTTTAAGGAGCCCTTGCCTAATTATGAGAAGGGGGAGACTTCTAAAAACAAGAATGGCAAGGCTGCGATCAATTATACCTATACAGTTGTAGAAAATGTCATCAATATGCTTGAAGTTGTGGAAAATGATGTCAACATGATGAGGGGGAAAGATCCCTATGGTTATGATGTAAACTCACCTCCCATATTTGACGAATGACCCGTTGTTGTGCTTAGGGGTCCTCAATCTCAAAGGTCATCTCAGCCCCTCAATGTTGTTACTAGGAGTCAGTCCCAAGGTCCTATTATCATTAGAGGTCCTAATTCTAGAAAATCCAAGAAACTAGTGTCCAAAAGTGTTCCTCCTAAGTCTGTAGTTGGTCTTGATATGAGTTACAACCTTGTTGATCAGTTACAGCGAACGCCAGCATAGATTTCCATTTTTTAGCTCTTAGAATTATCTCCTAGACACAGGCATGTCCTTGAGGATGCCTTGCGAGCCACTAATGTTCCTAATGACATAGATGTCAATCAATTCTAGAACATGGTCAATCACCTTGCTAGCCCTCATTACCTAACATTTTCAAAAAAGGATGATAAAGCATTAAGTCATCCGCATAATTTGGCCCTTCATATCGAGGTCATGATCCACAAAACCTGTGTTAAGTGCGTGTTAATAGATGGGGGTGCTAGGCTTAATATTTTCTCTTTGAGTCTATTGAAAGCTTTGGGATATTTTGAGCAAGTAATTGACACTAGGAAGAAGATCACAATTAAAGCCTATGATGAAGCAGAGTGAAGCTCTAAGGGATTGGCTATTCTTCCTGTTAGGATCGGTCCTATGGAAAAGGACATTTTGTTCCAGATTGTTGATGCTAGACCTTTGGCATATAATATCTTGTTGGATAGGCCATGGATTCATGACATGCAAGTGGTGTCATCTACCTACCACCAATGTGTTAAGTTCCCTTACAATGGAGTTGAAGTATGCATACCAAGGGATAGCACATTATCTGTTAATGCGATTTTAGTTGGCTCTCATGTCCCTTTGAATAGAGAGGCTAATAATTTTGATGATGCTCTTGAGGAGTGTAAGAGTAAGTTTAAGTCCATAGACCTTGGCATGGGAGACTACCAAATGGATTCCTTTTTAAAAATGCCAATCTCGCCTAGGTCTTATGGAAAACCTTCACCTGAGAGGAAACTTTCATCCTCAGTTATGACCTTGTTTGGAAATTTTGTAGAGTCCTCAGTACCTATTCATGAGGAGAAAGAGGAGGTAGCCATTAGAGATTGGATTTATAGAGAAGAAAAGTATCAACACAATGAGAATTTTGTGCCATCTCCTAAAAGCTACGAGAGAGGGTATACTTTGGTTAAAAACATGGGCTACCCAGGTCATGGCCCTCTCAATCACAAGTTAGATACCAAGGCTGAACCACTCAACCATGCTCTTTTTGGTCGTAGGACTAAGTCAACAGTTGGCCTAGGCTTTGATCATGAAAAGAAGACAAGTGTCCCTATCCTAGCTGCGATGGATAGTGATAGTGACTTAGATTATACACCCAATCTTCAAAACCAGCAAGACATGATAGATGATTAGTTGCCTTCCACCAATCTCCTTTGGGGGGATTTAGATGATGCAGCAGCTAAAAATATAGACACTAGAGAGGGTGATACCCTTCACAATCTTGAAGCTTCTACATCAAGGCATCCTAAGCCTTCTTGGTGTAAACATCCCAGCAGAGATTCAGAAATAGATTCGCATGAATTTGAGTGGGACTCTCTTTCAAATGAAATGGTTGATTTGGACATGGATGTTTTCCATACCTATAGTACCCAACCTATGGTAGCCAACAAGTCTAGTGTAGGATTAGAGGATTGGAATCCACAAGTCGCTTTCATGGACAATGCTTCGTCTAGAGGGGTAAGTCCTAATTTAGGTATCTTAGAAGGAGGCTTGATGAATCCTAACTCTACAATCACCAGAGATGACACCTTTCATATCAATAATGTTGAACCCACCATTAATATACCCCTTGTTCACTTCAAACTCATTGACTGGTCTCAGTGCTATCAAGAGCCTCAGCTCCCAACCTTCCAGAATGACTACGAGATAGCGTGCTACCTTAATGCCCTTGAGCCTATAGTCTCTTCCACCAATGAACCTACTACAAGTTTGATGGAGTCAGATATTAAGTACCTCAGTCAAAAAGTAAAAGAAATGAAACAAAAGATAAATGGTTCTGATAGCGAAAACCACTTTGTGGCGGTGTCAGAACCCAAAATAGTAAAAATAAATGATGTATCTGAAGGTGAAAACCTCTTTGAGGCACCTAAGGATGGGGTACTTAATAACCTACTGAGTTATTTCCAAGATAGGTCATCAGTTCTTATTGAGCCTACACAACCAGTAAATTTGAATACGGAAGAGGCTCCACAAGTGATACATCTATCTCAGTCTCTGTCAGTGCAAGAAAAAGAGGCATACACAAAGTTCTTACAAAAGAAGAAAATCAATTTTGCTTGGACAAATTCAGACATGCTAGGGCTTGACACTAATCTCATTATGCATCACTTATCTATAGCTCCAAGAATTAAACTAGTAAAATAGAAGTTGAGGAAAATGCATCCTCACATAGCTCTCCTTGTTAAGGCTGAATTAGAAAAGCTCTTAGGAGCAGGATTTATTAGAGCTATCAACTATGTCGAGTGCATCTCAAATATTGTTCCAGTTTCAAAACATGATGGGTCCATTCATGTATGCATGCACTTTAGAGATCTTAACAAAGCTTGCCCAAAGGATGACTTTCCACTCCCTAACATAGACATGATAGTGGATATGACTGCGGGCTATGAGATATACTCTTTAATGGATGGTTTTTCCGGTTATAACCAAATAAAAATAGCTCCTGAGGATCAAGAAAAGATAGCCTTCACATGTGCATGGGGAACCTATTGTTGGAACGTCATGCTATTTGGATTAAAAAATGCAAGAGCCACATACCAAAGAGCTATGACCACAATATTTCATGATATGATGCATAAAAACATGGAGGATTATGTGGATGATACCTTGGCCAAGTCTAAGCAAAGGGATACACACCTAGAAGTTTTGGAAGTAATTCTAGATCAAATGGAGCAATTTTAGTTAAGGTTGAATTTGAAAAAGTGTGCATTTGGGGTTACCTCAAGTAAACTTCTAGCATTCATAATTTCAGCCAAAGGAATAGAGGTGGATCCTGAAAAGGTTCAAGCTATATTAGATATGCCGCCTCCTAAGAACATTAGTCAGATGAGAAGTCTTCAAGGATGACTCCAATTCATACGGAGGTTTATTTCATAGCTTGCAAATAGAGCACAACCATTCAACAAGACATTGCATAAGGGAGCCACATGTGCTTGGAATGAGGATTGCCAAAAGAGCCTAGATCAAGTAAAGCAATACTTGTCTAATCCTCCAATTTTAATGCCTCCTATCCTAGGAAAACTATTAATTTTGTACATCTCAGTGACAGAATCTTCCTTGGGGGCATTGTTGGCTCAACTTGATCATACTGGGAAGGAAAGAGCCATCTACTACATTAGTCATACTCTAGTATCTTATGAGATCAATTATAATATTATTGAAAAGTCTTGTCTTGCGGTGGTGTTTTCTTCCCAAAAGTTGTGACACTACATGCTTGCCCATACTATACATCTTGTTGCAAAAATTGATCCTCTTAAGTATTTTCTTAGTAAGGCTACTCTCACGTGTAGACTTGCTAAGTGGCTGATGGTTTTGTCAGAATTTGATATAGAGTACATTGAGCGTAAGGCTATAAAAGGGCAAGCTATTGTAGATCAACTTGTTGATTTCCTAGTCAAGGATAGCATGCCTATTCAAGTGGAATTCCCAGATGAGAATATCATGTACATGACCATGCGTACTTGGAAAATGTTCTTTGATGGTTCAAATATGCAAAATGGATCAGAAACTTGAGTATTGTTTATTTCTCCTCATGGGTACAACATACCTAAGTCTTACAAACTTTTATTTCCATGCACAAATAATATTGCAGAATATGAGGCTCTAACCAATGGATTTAAGATGGCTATAGAATGGAATATAATAGAGTTACATGTCTTTGGGGATTCACAATTAATTATCAACCAAGTAAATGAAGAGTACCAAACTAAGGATGACAAGCTCATACCTTACAAAAAGATGGTTGATTCATTGCGACGTTACTTCACATTTGTGACATTTCAACAAATCCCTAGAGTAGAAAACAAGGCATCCAATGCTATGGCTACATTGGCTTCCATTCTTTAGCTAGAGCAACATGAATCTAGATATGAATTCCTGGTGGAAGAGCTACATCACCCCATTTTTTACTCCTTAAAAAGCCATGTTATTTGTACCTTGGTTAGTCATGAGTCATCCCGCTATGGTGCCATTTACTCCTATCTCCATGATGGCATTATCCCTGACACCTTCAACCATTCTCAAAGGAGAAACCTTGTCTATAATGCCTCTCACCATACCCTTATCTCTGGTGATCTGTATAGGAGGGGTTTAGATGGGACACTTCTTAGGTGCTTGGAAAAGGATGAGTCCGACCGAGTGTTAGTTGACATTCACGAGGGAATTTGTGGAGGACATTCCAATGGTCTTTCCATGGCCCAAAGGTTTCTTAGGGTGGGGTACTATTGGCCCACAATGCAGATGGATGTTATAGTTTTTTCCAAGTCTTGTGAAAAATGTTAGAAACATGGAAACTTGATTCATGCTTCGGGTAGGGAGCTTATTCCTTCTATTTCTCATTGGCCATTTCAGCACTGGGCCTTTGACCTTGTTGGGAAGATTCATCCCAACTCATTAG
This sequence comes from Chamaecyparis obtusa, assembly GCA_027943335.1. Classification (NCBI taxonomy): domain Eukaryota; kingdom Viridiplantae; phylum Streptophyta; class Pinopsida; order Cupressales; family Cupressaceae; genus Chamaecyparis; species Chamaecyparis obtusa. The sequence continues at coordinate 1,593,258 of BSBK01003919.1, forward strand.
GTGGACATAAATTCATTATTACTGCTACTGACTACTTTACCAAATGGGTAGAAGTCATTCCACTATCTGTTGCTTCAGGAAAGACAATCTCTTTGTTCATATTGAATCACATCATCTATCGATTTGGGATACCTTTTGAGATAATCACTAACAATGGAGGTTAGTTCAAAAATAAGGACCTTACACACCTCTGTAAGAAATTCAAGATAAAATAGCATTGGTCTTCCATTTACTTCCTGCAAGGAAATGGACAAGCAGAGGCTTCAAATAAAACCATTCTTAAGATTCTCCATAGAACAGTTCACAAGAATGGTAGAGACTGCCACCTATAGATCAATCCAGCCTTATGGGCATATAGAATGAGTATGCATACTCCCATAAGGGCTACTCCTTTTACCCTTACCTATGGCACTAAAGCAGTATTACCTTTAGAAGTAGAGATCCCTTCACTTAGAGTCTCTCTCAAAGGTTTGATAACAGATAACGATTATCATGCCATGAGGCTACAAGACTTAGAACTTCTAGATGAGAAGCACAAGGCTTCATTTGATCATATGAGAGTGTATCAAAAGTGTATGTCAAAAGCATTCAACAAGAAGGTTCACCCTAGGGAGTTTCAAGTAGGTGATCTTGTTTTGTGAGAGAATCCTAAGAACCAACAAAATAGAGAGCAAAAGGGTAAGTTTGAACCTAATTGGCTTGGGCCATATGTCATCACAGCTACTTTTGGGATAGGTGCTTACGTGTTATCTGATGAGGATGGGGAATAGCTCCCTGATCTCATCAATATTTTGCACCTCAAGAAGTTCTATCCATGATGCCTATTCAGTATGGGGGCATCCTTTGTACATATTTTATGATCCTGAAAAAATTCCAAAAAAATTCATATATGATGCAGAAAAAATCCTAAAAAGAATATAAAGTCTTGAAAAAATATTAAAAAAATTTTAAAAATGCAAAAAATTCAAAAAAATAGAAAAAGTACCTTGGTGAAAAACTAGAAATAGGCGCCTTGGTAGCAAAAATACAAAAAAAAAATCAAAAATCAAAAAAATCAAAAAAATCTCCAAGTAGTGAAAACTTGGAAACAGGCGCTACTCGAGGCCTTTACACCCTTGTCTTTTAGCATGCATCCTCGACACTTAGCCTTTCTCCATCATGCCTTGACCTTGTTGCCTTGGTTTGGAATTGGTCTTTGTCTTTGTCTAGGGGGCATACCTGTGTTAGCTTTGGTCTCTAGGATGCATTGGTCTTTAGGACATCTTACAAATAGTGTTTTTCAACACCACCCAAATAGTGTTTTTCAACACTACCCTAGCGTCAAGTGTTTCTCAACACTTATCAGATATCCTACCCCATAGTTTAGCTTGATATGATATTTCTCACTCACAGATGTGATACTCAAAGATTGATTCTATGACCTACACACATGCACTTAAATACTTGACTCGCTAAGACTTGTTTGACTTTGTTTTCTTTGTGTGTTGTCTATGATGATTTCTTTGATTAGTGTTCTCTCCCTATGATCATTTTCGATGATGCATCTAGAAGACTAAGGGCATGAGGACATGTTTTATTGCTTTTTCTGCTTGTGGGTATATTTTGTTGGTCCTAATTATCATTAGCATTTATGCTTGATCCACTTGACACTTGGGATCTACAAAGTATTATCCTTGACTATTTGCGAGTGCATGCTTATAGTCATCTCGACCTTCTTATGTCCTGATGAAAGCATAATCTCACTATAGTAAACTTAGGTATTCTCACTGCACTAGTCATCTTGACCTACATGTCTTTGATGCCTACGTGGGATTCTCACATTTCATCTGATATAGATCATATTCATATACCCATAGTCATACTAGTGTGTATTGTATGATCTTGTGACGCTACCAATAAAGCTCGATGATGATTATTAGATTTCTATTGGCGTTGTGACCTTGCAAGTCAACCACTTTCATAGTAGCTTGCATTTCTATGTTCATGTTAGATTAGTTTTGCACCTTGCATATGAAGGGAGCTCTCCTTTTATCTTTCATGGACTAGTCGATCAACTATGCTCACCTTTTCTCTTCTAGATCATGTCTTTTGCTTCTTGTCTTTCATATCACACCTTTTTACCCCTTTTATAGCATTTTGAATTTTTTACCTAATTTTCAAAACACCTCAAAATTCTGCAAAAATTGCACCCCTAGCTAATTTCGACATCCTGGATCCATTTTCAGACTCGAAATCAAAATTTGAGTTCATCTTGATAGTCAAAATCACATTTCAAATCTTCCCCTTCTTTTGTACAGTTAGTTGACCATTTGAGGCCTGATCCTTCGATCTTCATTGGGGCATCTTCATTTCTTCCCCCCCCATCTCTTCCAAACTCCTAGTCTTTCATTCATTTTCACTCGCTTCATCTCTCTGAGGTTTGACTTCATCTTTATCCTATATCTTTCCCAGTCAAACCTAGTCAAACTAGGGCATGTCTTCACTGCTTAATGGTTATCCTATCATGCTCTATCTTCGATCATGATTTCTAGTGCTTTGATCAAGTTTATCAATCTACTATTCTCCTCTACCTGATTTTGATTTCGATTCCAAGGGGGCAGTACCTATTGGATTTAATCCTTGATTTTCTTGATTCAGCTATCTTTTTATGAGCTTTTTCTCAGCTTGAGATTTTTATCTCTTATTTTGGATGTGATCCCAAAATGAACTCATGTCCAGAATCTTTTGTTTATTTTTTTCCTAGCATGTTCCCAAAATGAACACACGTCTGAGTTGTTTTGTGATCCCAAAATGAACTCACATTTCAATTCTTCTTTGACTGCATGTGTTTCCAAAATGATCACACAGTAGTCAAAGAGGGGCAAATGTATGCACCCTAAAATGGTCACCTAGAATTTGGGCCCCCATTCAGCAATTTATCAAATCCCTGAATCAATATTTTCAAAAATCAACATTTTCAATTTCCTTGATCAAATCCTTCTATCATTTTTTATTATTTGCCTTGGGCTAACCATTTTATCCTAAGTCTTTATTTATTTAAAAGGAATATTTCCTCCCCTTTTAATAAATAAAAAGCCCCCCACCTTTTCTTCTTATCCTAAGTTGCACAAATAAAGCATTATTCTTATTTTATAAAAAGGAGAAAAGTACTTTTTGTCTCATATGGACACAAAAGTCAACTCTTATTTTTCCATTGGAGGATATTTCTGCACATGGATTGCTCCTCTTTGATGCTCCACCATTGACTAAGTCTTTTGCCTCTTAATCTCCATGGTCCATTCCTTTTCATTTCCTATAAGAAGAGCTCTCTTCCTCATTTGCATATCCATCTCTTTTATGCTAATGTTATGCTATAGGTTTTCTAGGTCATTTGGAGCTCTTTGAAGACATTCTTGCATTCAAACTTTTAATACATTGTTGTTTCATTTCATTTAGCTTACTTTCTTGCTTTCATAGTGTATAGATTAATCTCACATAGTTTAATTAGGAAGGATTGTAAGACTTGTACTTTCCTTTCATAGCCTAGTTTGCACTTTCATTTTCATAGACTAGCTTGCATCCTCATTCTTAGCTTACTTGCATTGCATTTTCATTTGATTCTTTGGGGATATTGGCATTCTTGCCCTTGTCTTCATTTGAATCTCTCATTATGTGGTTGACTAGCAAGGTCATTAGCTTAATAGCTCTAGCTAAGAGCAATTTTACAATTTTGCAACTCCATACATAGAGAGCTCTAGGTCGCTATTGAAAGTTTCCCTTTCATAGATTTCCTTTGATGTAAAGACTTAGAGAAGTGCACTACTTTTGTGTGTACAATGGTATCCTAAATATGATGATTTCATTGTGAGTGCATTTATTGATATTGATTGGGAAAGAAATATGGATGGCATGAAGAGACCTAGCAGTGGTGTATTGGTTTCATGGTTGAGAAAAAAGAATTGTACTTATCAATCTACTATAGAGGTAGAATATGTTGCTACTCCAATCAATTGTACTCAGGTGGTGTGGATGAAGTAGATGTTGAAGGATATAATAGTAGTATATGATGAACCTATTGCTATCTACTATGATAATTCAAGTTCAATTAACATTTATAATAATTTAGTGCTTCATTCAAAGACTAAAGACATATCTATCAAGTTTCACTTTTTGAGAGAAAGGTTAATGAGAAGGAAGTCAGATTGGAGAATGTGCCTACTAAGGAAAAAATTATTGATATTTTCACAAAGCCTTTGCCTAAGGATTATTTTGAGTATCTCAGAGGGAAGCTAGGGGTGATTAACCCTCCTAATTGGAACTACGGTGCATTGGTATACATCACTCTGATGCATTTACACACATATCTTGTGATCCAAGTTGATGATTGGTGGCTACTACTCAGGAGGAGTAGCTAGTCTTGTGTTTTTGTGTGTAAGATGTTTAGTTTTGAGGAGAGATTGATTATTTGGAAAATATGTGCCTTTTCCATTGATGTCAAAGGGGAAGATAGATTCATGTGAAAAACTAGTGAAGTATTGGGAGAGAGAGTCATGAAGAGTTGTGTGCAAAGTCTAAGGGGGAGTTGTTAATTTATTTAAAATTGATTATTTTTCATGTCATATGTTGTCATCTATAGGAGAGGAAAAAGGAGAAATAATTCATGCTAAGACAACCACAAAACCTCATAAACACACAAAACAATCCTATCCAAAGGGAAATGCATAAAAGATTGAAAACAAATCAACAACAAACTCCCTTCAACTTTCTCTAATGCCTTTCTTGCATCTCCAAAATATGATATGTAGCTCTTATTTACAAAATGCACTCATTGAAAGCAATTGACTATAGTGGTGAGAAGATTAAAAAGATGATAGTTAGAAAAGATGAGAGAAATTATCTCAATTTATAGAATTTGTAAGAGGAATTTCAAATTAGCAATTAAATGTGCAAAAGGGAAATTTTCATAGACTATGGCAATTGGAAAATTTGAAAGATGAAATTTGTCATTAATTATGACAACTTATGACAAGTTGAATGCACAATCATAAATTAGTGAGTGAAAAAAGTGAGATTTATCATAAACTATGACAAATATGACAAAAGGAAAAATGAAACTTGTCATAAACTATGACAGCTTATGACAAAGGAAAAAGGAAAATTGTCATAAACTATGACAACTTATGACAAAGACAAAAGGAAAAGGGAAGGTGGAGGCTAAAAAAGAGGAAGTGGAGGCTAGAAAAGGGGATGGAGCACAAATTAAGAGATAAAATCTCATTTGACAAAAAGAAGAGAATTTTAAAATTTTAAAAAATTTAAATTCATTTATTCCCACAAATTAGAAATTAGGATTTAGGAATTATGAAATTCCATAAATAAAAAATTAGCCAATTAATTAATTTGAAATTACTTAATTGTGAAACTTAGGGAAATGGGATGAATAAATGTAATTTATCTATCAAAGCCTAGGACTTAGGAATAGGGAATAATTTAATAGTTATTTATCCCTAGAAGAATGAATTAGTGAATGTTAATTGATCAATTTGATTATATTGATGCGACAAAAGATTGATTTTGATAATGATTCGAATCAATTTTGATACTTTTGAAATGATTTTGAAAGTGGTTAATTAGGTCAAATCAATAGAATTGTGATGTGAATTAGGGACAAAAATTAGACATAGAAGACATGTTAAAAAAATGGGGCACATAGTAATGGACCATTTTTTAGTGTCTACATTTTTCTTCTCATTATGACAATGTGATTATGAGCATTGTTTCAAAGAAAAAATAAAAGATCATTTCCTAGTGGATTGACAAGAGTGTTGATCCCTATGTTATGTTGTCTATTAGTGTCTAACACTTAGTCATTTTCAAGGCAACGTTGGTTGGTCATCACTGTGACCGAGCCATCTTATTAAGGTTGAGTTATGTATAGACTTGTATTTTGTATAGTTACCGAGCAGTAGTTACTGCCAAGCAAGTCAAAGGTCACCAAGTACTTTAGTAGTTACTAAGCAATATATGCTGAGTTGTATAGAAGAGTCAACATTGAGCACTAGTATATGAAGAATAGTTGTGACCAAGCATCAGAGACTTCATATGCTGAGAAAGCCAGTTTTTAATGGCACAAACACCTAGTTAAACCATTTTGGCCAAATTCTATGCATGATTTAATGATTTTTGAGAGAATCAAAGAGATGATTATGCTTTGTATTTCTAATCATTAATCACTATGCAAGCTATGTAACCTATCAGAAAAAGGTAATGCTTAAGAGATATAAGAAATGAATCTAGATCGGTGATCTTGATCTAGAAGCTTTATCATATAAGGTGACATTAAAACCCTAAAATGTAGTAGTAGAGAAGATCTCTTGTATATAGAGCAGAGCAGTGTTTTGATTGTTAGATGCATAGATCAGGAAGAGTGACTGAGTAGAGCAGTGAAAGACATAACAAAGCTACAATTTGATTTTGAGATCAAATAAGTATTGGAAGGAGAAGGTTTGTAATCAACATTTACAGTGCAAACTGAAGGATCGGGTACTTATACATTCTAGTAGGTGAATCAGGGTAAATCTCTTAAAAGAGTGGTCCTAACAAGCCTTCATAAATCTCTTAACCGAATGCTTACTTAGTTGTAAGTTTTAAATCCTTTAATCAAGGTGATTGTATAAGTCTGTAAGCTCTTAACAAGGCACACCCCTCACAGGGTAGATCATCTGAAGTGATCAAATAATGTATCCCTAATAGGGACACTTTAACACTGCAGTAGTGAAGATTTTTGGGTGTCATCCCCACCCCAATTTTACCTTTCGAGGGTTTATGCGTTACCAAATTTATGTGTTGTAAGTTTCATTTGATGGATGAGATTAGAATGTTAGTTTCATTTCAATATTGAAATCTATGTTTATGATATGCATGTGGAATTAGATTCAAAGTATGAAAGTATTGTGATAATTTATTCACCCTCCCCCCCTCTCAGTATCTCACTTTCCCATATAAAATTTTGAACAATTGGTATCAGAGTTGTTTTCTCTTAGAAGAAGTCTAACCACTTGAGAGTTAAGGTCTTGGAGATGGAGGTTTACAAGTTGGGAAAGATCATAGAGAATCAGAAGATTGACATCCATCTTGCATTGCATCAGCTTGAAGTAGCCAAAGGAGAATTGAAGTAATATTTAAGCAGAAGGAAAGAATTAGCAATCCAACTAAATGACACACAATATCAAGAAGAGGATACTAAAGGTCTATTTGATAATAGAAACTCTACTAAACATGATGTAGCTATAGTATATCTATTAGAAACAAACAACTCATTGAATGAAGATGTCAGAAGTCTAAAGAGAGAGAAGGAAATTCAATCAATAAGACTATGTGAAGTGATTGAATAGAAAAATAAAGCTAAAGAAGAAAAGACAATGGTTGAAGAAGATAAGCAAAAAATAGCTAGAAGACTTCATGAGAGGACATATGATATGTAGAGGCTGACAAAGAATCAATTGGACATGGTATATCAATTGTTACTTGCAAATCAAGAGTTGAGTAGGAAAGACATGGAAATCACAAATCTGAGATCAAAGAACAATCAGCTAAAGAATGAGTTGAGATCTGAAAAGGAACTTAATGAGAGGATGAAAAAGCCCAATGAAGCTATGAAATATTTTGAGGAACTGTTGAGGTCACCAAGAAGATCTAGTGACACTTCTATACTTAGACATGATGAGAACCTATCATCCACTGAAGAAGGAGAGTCATCAAAGAATGGAGAACAAAGGAATGCAAAGACAAAGAATAAGGACCCTACATGCCATAATTGTGGAAAGATAGGACACACAACAAACATCTGTAGAAGCAAGAATGGTAAGTCCAATCCTAAACCTAAATTCAATGGAAAAAATTTTAACTGTAAGAAGCATGGACATCAGGCATATGAATGCAGGTCAAAGGTTAGTAATGCACCTACTACACCTAGATTTCAAGGACATTATTTTAACTATCATAAAGCACAAGAATGCAAATCTAATGCAAAACCAAAATGGACATCCAATAAGCAGAGTAATTCACCTAGGAAATGTAACACATACAATTGGGATTACAATAAATGGTATAGTTGTCATTATTATGGTGAATATAGTCATATTGGAGAAAATTGTGTAAGGACACATTTTAGAGGTAAATCCAAAAGTTGGATGAGTGGAAGTCTGGTCTATTATAAATGCCACAAGATTGGTCACATAAAAAGAGATTGCAGAGCACAAGCATTGAGTAATGAACAATTCAAAAGTGAAGAGATTGTTGAACAAATAAGGAATTAGATGAATAAGACATGGAGAAAGAAAGAGGAAGCAAGCAGCAGTGGATCCAGTAAACCTAAGGTCACCCAATCTAATGGATTAGGTGACCACACTACTTCTATCTAAGAAAAAAGATATGTAAGGAACTGAATTTTCAAATGTTATATGTTACACCAGTTCTTGAATCTTGATATGTTAAAAAGTCAATATCTACATGAATTAAGATGCATAAGGATAGATTTGAGAAAAAGAGTCAAATTGCATAATTGATGTCGAGCATCAGCATTTATGTATATAGTGACCAGGTCACTCAGTATGTGTTGAACTCCTATAATAACTGAGATGTTACATCTATCGATCTGAAGTGGAAATGTTAGTATGGACTGGGTCATGGTTTCAACCAATATGGGTATGTGGTAACCAAGTTGTCATGTGAAGGTTGAGATAGCTGTAATTCACCTACAAAGTGTACAAATCATTTAATGAAGACCTAATCTAACCATTTGAGTCTATAAAGTGAAATATTACCATTCATTCTCATTTCACCCAGCGATTTGAGAATTTGCAGAGCGATTCATAGGCGACTAAGAAGAGTGATTTGTGCTAAGTCAATTTTGTCAATAGTCTTACAATGTGTTATTGGTAAACATTGTGAAGAATTATAAAAACAAGGTATTATTTAGCTACTTCATTCTATCTTTTGAACCCTAAAATTAGAAAAATGGAATCCACTTCATCTACAATAGTAAGGAAGAAAGGGAAATAAGTTTTAAATTTTTAATTAGTAAGGAGTGATGTGTGTAAACCATCAAAATTCCAAGATGTACCAGAAAGTGTCATGAAGGGAGATCTCTTGGGAGCCCTATCATCGATTCCACCGAAAGTCTTAATGATACATAATGTGCATGCATGCTACATGTGCAAGATTGGAGAAATTGGAGATTATGAGTTGAGGGAAGCTTATAAAAGGTTGTGTGATAATAGAGTGATGAAGGAAGAGCATCAACACATTGTCAAGAAAGGGTTAGTGGGTGCCCTATATTTTCCTCAAAACTTCAAGATAGAATGGATTAAGATCATTTTAAGCAAAGTACATAACATGCAATTGTGGTTGGAGAATGGGCCGGTGAAGATCACCAAAGAAATGATTCACTAAGTCACCAGTTATCCTATTCTTACTGGGAAGAAGACAATGAGGTGCCAAAGAAAAGAAGTCATTCAAGCTAAGACACTGGCAGTATGGAATAAAAGAGGAATAAAAATCTCTATGGTCAGTAATCCTAAGATAGATTTTGCAGTAAGGGTTATTGCTCACAAGTTTTATCAATCAAGCAGGATGGACAGTGTTCCCTGTATTGTAGTATATTAGGCATGTAAAATGGTGAAGAAAGATCATACTTATGATCTTGTCGAGATGTAGTTGACTCAACTTGTCGAGAACCTTACATCAATTAGGAAGGCTAAAAGCTCAATGTGTAAGTTTAGTTCCCTGGTAGTTTTTTTATTCTTTTATGTGCAAAACAATTTTCCTACTATAGGAGATGTAGTATGGAATCAAGACCGACCTTTTACTCAATAGATTAATGAGTTTATTTAGCAACTAGGTGATAATTTTGATAGTTTGATGGAGAGTTATTTTGTTGAATTCAAGAAGAAGATGAGGAAGAGAAGTAGAATTCATGTATCCCTAGTAGAAAAACACTACAATGATATATGTTTTCTATTGGATACCGACCACACCTATGTTTAGGTTGTTATGCCTAGGGTAGCATGGATAAGGCCATTTCCCTATGAGGTAAACATAGATGAGACATAAAAAACAATAACTTATTTACTTGCTGAAGAGATTGATAGAAAAGAAAAACCTTTTGGAAATTATAAAGAAGCTAATTCCAAAATTACTTTGGGGTTAAAGTCTGCAACCCTAGAGAGGAAAAGAAAGAAAATAGTCAAGAATCTAGAGAAGATGCTAGGTGAGGGAGAAGAGGATAATTTATCTCTTGAAACTATACAAGGTCAAGGTGAAGATTAGTATAGTGAATTTGAAGGAAGTGAAGAGGAGGAAGTAGAAATTCAAAAGAAGGGAAAGGAGGTAATGGTTTTTGATCCTAGTAAAAGGAAGACACAAAGACAAAAGCCTACTCATGGAATATCAAGGCTGAGAACCAGGGCAGCTTAAACTACCACAATTGTCGAGCCCCAAAGGAAAACACCAGCAAAGAACACTGAAGGGGAAGGATTAGGTAAAAGGAAACAAGTGCAAACTAGAGTTGTGATGAGTCATCCTAAGAAGAAGCCAAGAAGGAAATTAGTATTGTAGAAGGATGATGATGAAGAAGAAATGATTGACATAGATGATAATACCAAATTGAAGGTGGCATCACATAGACATCCAACTAGTGTAGATGAAATATGCCAAAATATCAAAAGCACAGTAGGACTAGCAGGATTCAAATTTATCAAATTTGAAAGATTAAGAAAAGATGACAAAGAAAAGATTGAAGAGGCTATGTTAGAAATGCTATGCACATTCAAGATGACACCTCTAGAGATAGGAAATCTAATCCCTAATGAACTATTTAGTAAAATAGATCAGAAATGGCAGTATGCTATTATGACTGAGAGACAAATAAGAGAAGGCACTCTAGTTCAGATCATGCCTAAATTGACACCTAAGAAAATAGAAAAATTCATGGAGCAACATAGAAACAAATGTATACCTAAGCTAAGGGCTTACTCCATTTTGAAACATAATGTTGAAGAAGTTGTCACCCAGAGAAAATGGATGTGGAAGATCACTTTTGGATTGATGGTTGATAAGAGTGCACAACAAGGTGAAGGCACATCTAGATAAGTTGAATTGGATAATAAAGAAGATATAGATGAGCCTCAGAATCTTGAGGAAGAGGAAAGATAGAAGGTAGAAGTGAGTGGATCATGGGATGTGATCACTATTGAGGATATCCCTGAGGACACACAAGTAAACATCAATGCCTTGACCGAGGAAGAAATAAAATGTTAAATTCTTACTGAGGCAGCTTCAAATCCCTTTCTACCGAGTACCAATCTAGTTCTCATCTAGATACATGATTATACAAGGATTGATGGTACATCAACTATTGACATTGAACCTACAAGCTCACACATGGTCACAATTGAATATAAATTCATACAAAGTTCAAGTGGCGAGGAATAGGACAAGCCAACAATAACAAAAGACAATGCACATGTCGAGGAAGATAATAAAGGAAAATGAGAGTTGAGCTTAAAAGAACAAGAAGATAAGTCTGCAATAGTAATTTTAGGTCCTCATGTTGAGGAAGAAAAGAAGATTGAGGAGAAAATAAGTAAGGAGTATCCTGAGTATAAAGAGAAAGAGGCTATCCAAGCCTTAGTACAACTATCAAGTGGCAACATACCAAAGAATAAAGTACATAAGAAGAAGGAAAAGTATCCTAGCACATAGGTCACATTAGAGGAGATTATAGTGATTCTGAAGTAGGATAATGATAACTTGACCTATGAACAAATACAGATATTGCAAGATCTATTGAAGAAAAAGAGCAAGCAAGAGGAACTAAGGAGAGAACATCAGCAAAAGTAGGTACTACATGAAAGAAAAGGTATATTTGTAGAATCTTTTGAATCAGATGATGTGAATGAGACTTCACCTATTTTGGAAAAATTGGTTCATATTGTTAAAAAGGTGAATAGTGATGATAGTGAAGCTAATGAAAAGCTAATGCAGTGGTCAAAAAGAAAGTTTGAGACAAAGGTACTTGAAAGGGTCTCAATTGAGATAGTAGTCAAACAAGTAGAACTTTCTAATTTAGTGAAAAACCTAGAAGAAGTTGTACAGAATGTTCATTCTTTGTACAAGGAACTATGAAATGTTGAAACATTCACTAAGAATAATCAATAATTGATTGACAAGCTACAATTAGATTTAAATTTTATTGGACATTCATTGAGCATGGATGCAAGTTCCAACTCCATTCATTTCACGCGACTACTTCATGCACAAGGAAGATTAGTTGAGTTGATGGCTAATGATGGAAGAATAAGAGCCAAATTAATCTCTATAGAAACAATGTTAACACCTCATATGGAGGTTATGCAGAGAGAATTAGCATTGGCAAAGGAGTTGGTAAAGAGAGATCCTCATCTCTCTATTGTCGAGAGTTTGGTTGATCAAGCTGCCCAGCTAGAGATCAAGATACAAGTTTTGGAGTCTGTGAGATTCAAATGGGATAATGCTTTAGCAATGATTATGCAACTCCAAAAACCATTTTTGGATAATCATTTTCTAACCCCTACACCCCAACAACTTCAAGTGATAAAAACAAGTGGGAAATAGTAGATATGTCATGGTACAAGGAGGAAATGAGTAATTGTTTTGTAATGTAAATATCTATTCATTGTATGTCAAGGGTCATGTATATATTGTTGGAAACTGCAATTGAAGCAATTGTTGTATTGTCATTGATGTCAAACCTTAACTGGTAATACTTTTTCTATCTAAGAAAGTACTATATCTATTTGTTTGTTGAGAAGTATTAGGGCAAGGGTGATAACAATAGAACCTAGAGAAAGGTTGAGTTATTTGATACTTCAATGAGAACTTGATTATGTGGCACAATGATAAGATAATGTATTGTTTATCTAAGTGAGAAGCAAGACTAAACAAGTAGGCTTAACTGAGCAGAAGTGAAGAAATCTAGTTTAAGACGAGTAATGTTAGTGTCAACCAAGCTAGTATATGCCAAGTAAATTTAGTGTTGACCGAACATCAGTTTATTACCAAGGAAGATAGCATTAGCCAAGGAAAATAGTTTCAAGTGATGACCGAGGAGTTGAACATAGTATTGACCGAGTGTCAATAATTTACATTTGAGGAAGAATTCAGATTCCTAGCTGACATAGTTGAATTCTTGGATTATGTAAATCGTGTTGACTTTATTTATTGGATGTATGCAGCATTTAATGCATAGTAAACCATTTTATTGTGATTCCATAAAGAGATTAGAGATGTTTCTAGAAGGATGGATGAAGAACATAATGTTGGAAGGATTTGATGAATCTAACCTAAACCTAAGATCTAAGGAGGAGATTAAGTAGCAAAAGATGGATCTACCTATCGAAGAGGTATTAAGGAAAACTAAGTCAACATGATTTACATAATATATATGTAAGAATTGGATCTATGTAAGCCAACAATGAATTCTTGGATCAGTCAGTAAGCCAGCATATATATGTAAGAATTGGATCTGTTATTTTCAAAGTGAGTTGTATGTTTTTAGATCAAACACTATTGTTACTTTCTAACCATTGTATTAGTTTAAATCCTTTAATCAAGGTTTCATTCTAATGGAATGTACTTAAGTCCTCTAAAAAGGAACACTCCTAATAGGGTGGTTGAAATCCTTTAACAGGGTCACACCTAGCAGTGTGTTTGTAAACCTTTGACAAGGTTGGCTTTTCATAGAGCTCGCTTCAGAAGAGTGAAAATATTAGTATCATATTACAAAGTAGTTTTTCCCAAATTGGGTTTCCACTATAAATCTTGGTGTTAATACTTGTGTGAATGTTTTGGTTTGAACATTTCTATGTTTTGCGAGTTAAATACTGTTGGATAGTGGACTGCACTGTTATATGTTTCTGAGATACATTTTGTAATGACCGAGTAGCTGTTGGTTGTTAGACCTGAGTTGTTGAAGTGTTTAAAAGTTTAATTTATACATCTAGACCTGAGAACAACTAATTCACCTCCCCTCTGTTCTAAATCATATTAACAATTGGTTTCAAAGTTGTTGGTGCTTACAGAGAACAAGTTTAAAGGTACTTGAAGTAAATGATCAGGATGTATAAGGAGGTACCGAAGCTGAATAAGGAGAACTTCTGTGCATGGAAGAGTCTGATGAAACTGCATCAATCTGGTATTGGTGACTCGGTGAAGTATTATATTGAACATGACTATGTTACACCTACTGCACCTTTAACTGCCAAGGAGATAAGAGCTAAGCAAGAGCACAATCAAGCAATGTTGGAGATTGCATCTGCCTTAAGCTATCCTGAATTTGAAGACATTAAAGACTGCACAAATGCAAAGAAAATGTGGGACACTCTTGCAAACATCTATGGTGGTGACATAAATGTCCTAAGGGAAAAAGATGAAAGCATGAGAGGTAAATTTGATGAAATGAAAATGCAAGAAGGTGAGAATATTTCTCAATATTGTGGTAGGATCAAAGAGGTTGTAAATGCTATTAGAGGAGCATTGATGATGAGACTTTTATTGGAAAAGTATTGAGAACTTTTCATCCTATTTATGCCATCAAAATTTAAGCAATTCAAGAATCTAGATGTAACCCTGGTAATGCTCTAACACTGGAAAGTCTTGTTGGTAAGCTTACTCCTTTTGAGCTTTCTAATTATGATAACTTCATTGTTGCTAATGTTGAATTTGCATTTAAGTCACAAATGGTTCTAAATAAGTCTAAGAAAGAAAAATAAAGATGCATCAGTGAGAGTGAAAGTGATAGTGACACTTCTGATGAAGAACTAGAGGATCTTGAAGCTCTTATGGCCAGAAGATTGAAAAGAGGAAAAGGCAAGTATAAAGGTAAGCTTCCTATCATATGTTTCTCATGTAATAAAGTTGGTCATATAGCTACAAGATGTCTTGACAGGGATGACAAGGATGATGAAAGAGATAGCAAGCACAAAGATAAGAGAGAAAATAAAGGTTACCAAAGGTACAAGGACTACAAAGATAAAGGTAAGAAATTTTGTTACATTGCTGAAGAAGAAACTGACACTGATAATGATGATTTTGAAATTGTAGTCTATGTTGCTATGAAAGATGAGTCTGATGAAGATGAGAAAACTGCACTTGTATCCTATGTGAACAAAAATGACAAATTGATTATTGATAGTGGTTTCTCACACCACATGACTAGTGACAAAAGTAAGTTTGATACCCTAGATCATTACAAAGGTAGAAGTGTTAAGTTTGGTAATGATGCACCATGTCTTGTGAAGGGTAAAGGATTAATTAAGCTAACTGATAAGATCACTTGTGAAAATTCTTATTGGGTTGAAGGTTTCTTACTATAATCTGCTAAGTGTTGCACAGCTTAATAGCACTGGTTACAGAGTGGAATTTCATCACAAGAAGGCTAAAATATTTGATACCACTAGTGAACTGATTGGAAGTGGAGAACAGACAAGAGGTAATTTGTTCTATCTAGACCTATATAAGGAGACATGTTTGATTGCACAAATTGATGATATATGGCTATGGCATAAGAGGCTATGTCATGTTAACTTTGACAATCTAGTAGATATTAGTAAAAAGAAGAAAGTGAGAGGATTGCTGAAATTGAAGAAACCTGATAATGTAATGTGCAAACAATGTCAATTGGGTAAGATGACAAAGCCTAGTTTCAAGAGCAAGACTTTTACTTCTGAAAATGTTTTAGATTTGGTTCATACTGACCTTTATGGACCTGTAGGTGTACAAAGCTATTGTGGTGCTAGATACTTTATTTTATTTGTTGATGATTATACTAGGATGATGACTGTAATGTTTTTAAAAGAAAAATCTGATGCATTTCAGTTATTTAAGTGGTATTTAGCTAAGGTTGAAAAGGAGACAAGTAGGAACCTGAAGTGTTTGAGATTTGACCGAGGTGGAGAATTCATATCAAATGAGTTCAATTTGTTCTACAATGATAGAGGAATCAAGAGACAAATGTCTACACCTAAAACACCTCCACATAACAGTATAGCAGAGAGAAGGAACATATCTATCATGGATTGTGCAAGAACACTAATGATTGAAAAGAATGTTGCACAAAAGTACTGGAAAGAAGTTGTAAGTACAGCTATATATAACTTAAACCAAGTACATATCAAAAAGGTACAAATGTTACACCTTATGAGTTATGGCACGGGTATGCACCTAATCTAAAATACTTTAAGAATTTTGGGAGAAAATGCTATATACCAAAAGATAATAGGAATGGAAAGTTTGATGCTCAAAGTGATGAGGGCATATTCCTAGGTTATTCCACAAAGAGTAAAGCTTACAAGTGTTTGAACTCTAACACTAACAAAATTGTGGAAAGTGTAAATGTGAAGGTTGATGAATATGCAAAAAAAAATGAACAAGAAAGAAAGAGAGAACCAGAAGATTATAGATCTTTTTTCTATATAGAAGGAGAAGCAAGTAACACACTTGCACCTAATGCAGAGTCTTGATTAAGCAATGTCAAGCATTAGGGAAATAATGTCAAGTGATAGGAGGATGCTGTCAAGTATCAGGAAGAGATTTCTGAGAAATCAGAGGTTGAATCTGACAATCTTATTGATGAACCTGAAGAGCATGGAGAAAATAAAGTAGAACCTATTTTGGCACAGTATGTAAGGAGACATCACAAGCCTAAACAAATCATTGGAGAGAAAGAAACTGGAGCTCTGACTAGAAGCAAGTTAAGAGAGCCTACATATTTATTGTGTGAATTTGAGCCTAAGACAACAAGGGAGGCACTAGAAAATGAAGACTAGATTCAAGCCATGAATGAGGAGATAGACCAAATAAAAAAGAATGATACCTGGACTCTGGTGCCAAGACTAGAAAACAAAAATGTCATTGGAACAAAATGGGTATTCAGAAACAAGCTTAATGAACATGGACAAATCACAAGGAACAAAGCAAGGCTGGTATGCAAGAGCTATGCACAAGAAGAAGGAATAGACTATGGAGAGACATTTTCCCTTGTAGCAAGATTAGAAAGAGTGAGAACTCTACTTGCATATGTTGCCTACATATATTTCAAGGTATACCAAATGGATGTCAAGTCTACATTTTTTAATGGTATATTAGAAGAAGAAGTGTACATTGAACAACCTGAAGGATTTGTTGATCCAAACAAGAAAAATATGGTTTGTAAATTGAATAAGGCATTGTATGGATTGAAGCAAGCCCCTAGAGCATGGTATGAGAGATTGCACAATTACTTGATACAAATTGGATTCTAAAGGACAAATGACACTAGGAATCTATACATGAAAGATGAAGAAGGTAAAGGAATCTTGCTAGCTAAGATTTTTGTCGATGACATCATATTTGGTGGACAAGATACCCTGTGTAAGAAATTTTCAAATGAGATGCAAATTGAATTTGAAATGTCAATGTTTGGGGAAATAAAATTCTTTGTTGGTTTACAATTATATCATATGGAGAAAGGTATTTTCATCACACAGTCTAAATATGTCAAAGAAATATTGAAAACCTTTGGTATGGAGGATTCAAGGCCAGTAAGTACTCCCATGGCCACTAGATATAAATTGTCTAAAAATGATGATGCTACTAAAGTAAACCAAACTTTGTATAGGTCCATGATTGGAAAGCTGCAATATGTTGTTCACAGCAGACCAGATATTGCTCTAGCAGTTGGGATTGTGGAAACATTCTCTGCCAATCCTGAGGAAACTCATATGATGGTTGTGAAGAGGATAATGAGATATTTGAAAGGGACTATATATTATGGACTATACTACAAGAAGCATGAAAGATTTGAACTAAGAGTCTATACTGATGTAGATTGGGAAGGAAATGTGGATGATAGAAAGAGTACTAGTGGTGGAGATTTCTTTCTTGGATAGAGATTAGTTTCCTAGACAAGAAAGAAACAAAATTGCATTTCCCAATCTACAACTAAAGCTAAGTATGTAGCTGCTACAATGAATTGTTCAAACTTGGTATGGATTAAACAATTGTTGAAAGGCATGAAAGAAGAGATCACTGAACCAGTTGTCATATACTATGACAACACAAGTGCTATCAACATATCTAAGAACCCAGTAATGCACACAAAGACCAAAAATATTGCCATCAAGTATCATTACTTGAGGGAATTGGTACAAGATAAAGAGGAATGGAATATGTAAATACAAAGGAACAACTAGCAGACATATTCACTAAAGCCTTACCTAAGGAAGCTCATGAATATTTGAGAGGCAAATTAGGGGTTCTTCCCCTCACTAAGGCTGCCTAGTCAAGCTAGGAGCACTGCATCAAATGTGCTTCAAAGAGTATCTGACAAATTGATGCAAAAAATGTCACACTTTAGGAGCAGCCTAGAGTTGTGAAAAGTATAGGAAAGTTGATAATCAATCATAAGCAAAGATGATAGAGGGAGAAATATTGTTACTAAACTGACAAGATGACATCTACATCTAAGAGATGCAAGTTCTAGTTGTTGCTTTGGCATTAATTTTCAAAGAGGGAGATGAGTAAGATGAAAACACATGGTGAGATTTCATGGAAGATCAAGTAAGAGGGAGAGATTCAGAGGAAAGGAACATAGAAAAGATTTAGTGGAAGTTACTATGTGGATGGTCAAGCAAGCAAGGCTAAGCGATTCAGAATCAGCATGAAGCTAAGGATATTATAAATGTTTCTGATGCAAAGACAAGTTTTGGATTGGTTGGTGATTCATGTGTTATTCATATGGTGTTTCCATTAATGCCAAATAGGGAGATTGTTGGAAACTGCAATTGAAGCAATTGTTGTATTGTCATTGATGTCAAACCTTAAATGGTAAGACTGTTTCTATCTAATAAAGTACTATATCTATTTGTTTGTTGAGAAGTATTAGGGCAAGGGTGATAACAATAGAACCTAGAGAAAGGTTGAGTTATTTGATACTTCAATGAGTACTTGATTATGTGGCATAATGATAAGATAATGTATTATTTATCTAAGTGATAAGCAAGAATAAACAAGTAGGCTTAACCGAGCAGAAGTGAAGAAATCTAGTTTAAGTCGAGTGATGTTGGTGTCGACCGAGCCAGTATATGTCAAGTAAATTTAGTGTTGACTGAACATCAGTTTATTACTGAGGAAGACATCATTAACCAAGGGAAATAGTTTCGAGTGATGACCAAGCTACACAGTGATGACTAAGGAGTTGAACACAGTATTGACCGAGCATTAGTAATTTACATTTGAGGAAGAATTCAAATTCCTAGCCAACATCGTTGAATTCTTGGATTATGTAAATTGTGTTGACTTTATTTATTGAATGTATGGAGCATTTAATGCATAGTAAACCATTTTATTGTGATTCCATAAAGAGATTAGACATGTTTCTAGAAGGATGGATGAAGAACACAATGTTGGAAGGATTCAATGAATCTGACCTAAACCTAAGATCTACAGAGGAGATCAAGCAGAAAAAGATGGCTCTACCTATCGAAGAGGTATTAAGGAAACCTAAGTGTGAGGTTGAAGTAGTATGCTGGAGTTGTTGTTATTATTGACTAAATAAGCAAAAAAGGCTGAAGGAGAAGGAGTTGTGATTACTTGAAGGGATTTCTGAGTAGATTAGTGATGGAGATGGAAATGGATCTGAGTTAGTAAGCCAACATATATATGTAAGAATTGGATCTATTATTTACAAAGTGAGTTGTATTTTTTCAGATCAAACACTATTGTTACTTTCTAACCATTGTATCAGTTTAAATCCTTTAATCAAGATTGACCTAACAGTCATTGTATAAATCCTTTAATCAAGGTTGCATTCTAATGGAATGTACTTAAGTCCTCTAACAAGGCACACTCCTAACATGGTGGTTGAAATCCTTTAACAGGGTCACACCTAGCAGTGTGTTTGTAAACCTTTGACAGGGTTGGCTTTTCACAGAGCTCACTTCAGAAGAGTGAAAATATCAGTAACATGTTACAAAGTGGTTTTTCCCAAATTGCGTTTCCACTATAAATCCTGGTTTTAATACTTGTGTGAATGTTTTGGTTTGAACATTTTTATGTTTTGCAAGTTAAATACTGTTGGATAGTGGACTGCACTATTATATGTTTCTGATATACATTATGTAATGGTCGAGTAGCTGTTGGTTGTTAAATCTGAGTTGTTGAAGTGTTTAAAAGTTTAATTTATACATATGGACCTAAAAACAACTGATTCACCCCCTCTCTATTGTTCTAAATCATATTAACATATATAGTATAGTCTTTTCTCAAGATCGAGTCAAAGTCTTAGGGGGAGTACTCAAGTACTAGGTACTATTTTGGTTATACAATGTAAATGCCATGACAAAGTATTTTTACCACTAATGTCAAAGGGGGAGATTATTGATCCCTATATTATGTTGTCTATTAGTGTCTAATACTTAGTCATTTATCAAGGCAATGTTGGTTGGTCATCACTATGACTGAGCCATCTTATTAAGTTTGAGTTATGTATAGACTTGTATTCTATATAGTTACTGAGCAGTAGTTACTGCCAAGCAAGTCAGAGGTCACTTAGTACTTTAGTAGTTACCAAGAAGTATATGCCAAGTTGTATAGAAGAGTCAGTGTCGAGCACTAGTATATGAAGAATAGTTTTGATCGAGCATTAGAGACTTCATATGTCGAGTAAGCCAGCTTTGATGAATATGTTTTTAATGGCACAAACACCTAGGTAAACCATTTTGGCTGACTTTTATGCATGATTTAATGATTGTTGAGAGAATCAAGGAGATGATTACGCTTTGTATTTCTAATTATTAATCCCTATGAAAGCTATGTAACCTATCAGAAAAAGGGAATTCTTAAGCAGCATAAGTAATGAATCTAGATCATTGATCTTGATCTAGAAGATTGATCATATGTTTATATAAGGTGACATCAAAACCCTAAAACATAATAGCGGAGAAGATCTCTTATATACAGATCAGAGAAGTGTTTTGATTGTTATATGTAGAGATCAAGAAGAGTGACCGAGTAGAGCAGTGAAGGACAAAACATAGCTACATTTTGATTTTGAGATCAGATAAGTATTGGAAAGAGAAGATCTGTAATCAAAATTTAAGTGCAAATTGAAGGATCAAGTATTGATACATTTTAGTAGGTGAATCAAGGTAAATCTCTTAACAAAGTGGTCCTAACAAGCCTTCATAAATCTCTTAACCGATTTCTTAATTAGTTATAAATTTTAAATCCTTTAATCAAGGTAGATTGTATAAGCTTGTAAGCTCTTAACAGGGCAGACCCCTCACAAGATACATCATTTGAAGTGATAAAACATTGTAGCCCTAACAAGCACACTTTAATACTGCAGTAGTGAACATTTGTGGGTGTCATCCCCACCCTAATTTTACCTTTCAAGGGTTTCTAGGTTACCAAATTTATGTGTTATGAGTTTCATTTGATGGATGAGATTAGAATGTTAGTTTCATTTTAGTATTGAAATATATGTTTATTGTATGCATGTGGAATTAGTTTCAAAGTATGAAAGTATTGTGATAATTGATTCACACCCCCCCCCCCAATATCTCACTTTCCCATATTAGATTTCCAACAAGGAGGATAATTTTTTGAAAAGAAATTGATTGGAAAAGATTGATAGAAGAAAATTTAGTAGAAAACATAAATTAGACAGAGAAGATTTAGTAATGATGAAATATTTCTTTCATAAGTGCATTGTTGTAATGAGAGATTTATTTAATATGGAAAACTAGATGTGTTGCACTGTGACACAAAAATTCAATGCAATAATGCAATCCCTTTATGTAAAAACAAACACAATTGCAAAAAAGGAATGTTTCCATCCATCCTGAAGCATATGAATTATGTGCCCCAAAACTTTATTAAAAAAAACCCACAAACAGAAGACAAGATAAAAACAAAGGACCATGAACCATCTCGACCACTCTCACTACTCAATGATATTCTAAGTAGCATAGGAATGTGACCAATGATAAATCAATAAAAGATGAGACTAACTGAACCAAGCAAGTCAACAAACATTTTGATCTTGTTGTCAAATTTGATAGTCTATTTGATGATGATGCATGGTTTCAATAATGAAGTATCTTGTCTAAGACTAATGGTGTTTGGTTTCAAGTATACAACACCCTGTATAAGACAAATGATGATCGATAAAAAGGAATAAATAATGTTGATTGATTGATAGGATAAGTTTGATCTGATTGATTGCTAACTTGATTGGATAGTTTTTTTGTTGATGCATGACTTCATTAAATGCAATATTTAACAGGTCTTCAGACCGCATTCACTCAAATGTTTGTCTATCACAAGCGACAATTTATTAATGACATGGAAATGATTATGTGCATGTTTATTATTTTTTGAAAGATTTGATTTTCTTATTTTTAGGATTTTAAAAATATCTTATTTTTGTGCTTTCTTCAGGACTTTTTTGTAATTTTTAGGATTTTCAAGACATTTTATGATTTGTAGTGATTTTTTCAAGATCATATTCAATTTGTTTTGGATATTTTCTTAGCTTCATATTTGATTTTTATGGTCTTTTTTCAGGATCATATTTGAATTTTTTGAATTTTTAAAGTCTTTATGTAATTTTTTTTTTTAATAAATTTCAAGTCATTAATATTTACATAAGAAAGATGTATTAAATTGCACCCAGTGTCTATCAAGGTAGGGACATTAGGGATTGATGGATGGATTGGTACGAAGATGAAGGACAAGAGTTGCTTAGGATGTTATTGAATTTTTTTGGATGCCAAGGACTATCCATGAAATAAGATAATATATTTTTGCTAAGATGAGGGATTGAACATGAAAATGATAGGGTAATGATATGGTCCACTTGATGGTATGTGATGCATAGGAATGGACATGTCAAGAGGTTTTTTTTATAAAAAAAACATAGTTTGACATTTTATGTCCTTATTTTATATCAAGACCAAGAGAGGGATTTGGATAGGACAATGATAGGATGTGAATAGGGCAATAAAAATATGGATAAGACAAGCAAGATGGACAAGGGTAATGGATATGGATTTAGGGTTGCAATACGATAGGTAATATGAACCAAAGGTTGCAAAGATAGGCAATATGGACAATAGGGATGTAGACAACATGAAGCAGATAGGATATAGGATGCATCTAACGACATCCATAACCTTGTCAAGGTCAAAGTTGGAAAAGAGGGATATGGAAGTTGATAGGATAAAGGATATGATGGACATAGGATAATGGAGGAAATGGAAGGGGTGATAAATACGAAAACATGAATGAAATTTGCTCCCAATTATGGAATGCAAGTAGTTCACAAATTACACATGACATTTGTTTGTTAGGTCTTCATCATGGTACTTGCCCAAAGTGCCTATTTGCAAGGTTTTCAGTATTAGATGAAAGTATTTCTCTTCTTT
Organism: Chamaecyparis obtusa; assembly: GCA_027943335.1. Lineage (NCBI taxonomy): Eukaryota > Viridiplantae > Streptophyta > Pinopsida > Cupressales > Cupressaceae > Chamaecyparis > Chamaecyparis obtusa. Next base: position 1,616,741 of record BSBK01003919.1, read on the forward strand.
TTTTGTGTTTCAAAGACATATGTTTGCTAGGTTTTCATGAAGACAACTATTTTTGTTTCTTTTTCTCTTTTTTTTTTGGTTTTTTTCACTCTTTTTTTTAATTTTTTGGTTTTTTCTATATTTTTTTCTTTTGCTCTTTTAAAAAAAAAAAAAACTTTTTTCAATTTTTTTTTACTTTTTTCAATTTTTTTAACCTTTTAGGAAGATAATGGACACATGACATGACATGGACAAAGGACTAAGTGCCTTGTTCTTTGGATGATGCTCTTGAAGGACCTCTAATAATGGACCATAGACATAAAGGTATGCTTAAAGACATTGGTAGGATAATGTTAGAGGGATATGATAAGGACTTAGGAAAAGGATTGCATAGGATGAATTAAAGATTGGAAAATGGGTATTGGATAATAAAGGGAGTGTAAGAAGGCTTTCTTTTGAATGGATGGAAATGGAGGCAAGAACAACATTGACACAACTTGAGGGGTGATGGAGTGATGGAGGAAAATGAGATTTTGGATTTGATGGAGGAATGTATATAGATTTTGGGACATAGGGACCCGAAAATGATTTGGAAGATAGAAGGCTTTTAGATGGAGGAATAGAAATTTTGGATGCCAACTTTGTTTTTCTTTAGGATTATGTGCTTCAAGGAGATTTTTGGGAATCCACATGCATTTTGATTTTTTATTCTTTTATGGGTCCTTGGAATGCATTTCTTACACAAGAGATTTAGGAACTCATATTGCTTTTGACTTTTCTTTTTTCTTAATGGGCCTTTATGGCCTTTTGAAAATATCTTTTTATTTTTCAATAAAATTAATCTTTGTTTTTACATGTTGATTACATAGGACATGTTTATCATTGACTACAAGTATATTGTTTGACTTATAGACTTTAAGCTTGGCATCCAAATTTCTTGGAAAGGGACTGGGATTCATGGATGGATAGGAATTATATGGAGACCATTTGGATGGGGGTAAAGTTATCCAATATGTGTGTCTTTTCTGACCTACAGGTGGGAAAGGGTAATTGAAATGTAAGCTAGTAGATGGAGGAACATATGGACCTATAATGGATGTAAGGGGTGAGGGGTAAGGTATACATTTGGATTAGGATTTTGAAGGGAGATCAACATCCTGAGAATAATTTTTATAGCTAAGGTCATGACTATCATAATTTTATCTAATATGGAGGGGTTTTAATATACCTTTTCATGTAGGTTTAACCTTTTGACTTGATAATTCTTTCTTTTACCAGTGACACTTGCTAGTATATGCAAGTCTATTTTGAGGTATGCATAGTATGGAGGAACTGATAGGATCATGACATGGACTAGACTGGATGGAAGTGGAGGATCCTATTTGACATGTATGGGGTTGATGAACAACTTGCACAAATGTATTCAAATCACAAGGGGGATCAGAGGGAATAATTAGATCATGTGTTGGACTAGGAGCATTGATAGGATCATTTAGTAGGATAGGGTCTTTTGGAGCATATGGAGGATTAGGACAAGGAAATGAAGGGATAGAGGGATCTTGAGGAGGATTTGGAGGGATGATGGGATATTTTGGTGTAAATGAAGGTGAAGGGATAATTTTATCTTGACTTGGAAGGGGTCATCACATTCCATTATAAAGGTGTATTTATCTTGACTTTGGATGGAATCATTAGAAATAATAGGAGGGAGGTCATGATCTTACTTAGGAAGTGAAAGGTTAATAGAACTTGGAAGAAAACCTTATTCATGAGATTGGAGGGAATCATCTTGGATAGAAGAGTTAAGGATAATGGGATCATCATGAGGCTCGAGGAAAATGGGATTTTGGTCAACAGTTGGAAGGGATTGGCCATTGTCAGGATCTTGATCTTGTTTTGTTTCAGGACATGTTTCTTCATGCTTTGGATCATCCTCTTGACATGGGGTATGGATTGGAATATGCTTGGTGGATTTTGGATAGAGATCAATGTTTTGACATGAAGAATGACTTTGCATGAGACTCTCTTGAATAGGATTTCTTGTAAATGGAGGACATGGTGGCATTGGTTCTAGCATTTGGAGAGCATGAAAGTGACTTGTATCAAAAATTGAAACAACTTGAACTTCTTCTATGGATAGCCCTTGGAATATTTCATCATTGGATATGTCACTTGATGGAGATGGAGTAAATTTATCTTGTAAATCTTGAGGGGATGAAGGAGTGGTGGGAGACATGGATGTTTTTAGAAGTTCAATGTCTTGATATGAGGTAGGTGTGTCATCCCTGTGATTATTTTGGAATGAACCATTACTAGACATGGGCAAAAAAAAAATTTCATTCTCTTAAATAACTTCATGTAAAAGATTTAGTTTTTGAAGCAAACTCTTCATAATTTTAGATTTTTGCTACTTGGGTAATTTTGTTGGTGATACCACATAAATGTTTTCATGTTGTAAAGAATTTTTTGATTGAACATGTGTCACAATAGGTGGTTCATTGATTATGCTTGATTGATGTCCAAAAGATGACATGTTTAAAGTCATCTTTGTTTGAGACAACCTTGGTTGATTTGAGTACACGAGAGGACATTCATTTTCATGTGATGTTCTTGAAGAAAAAAAATTTTGTAACGTTGATATTGATTGAATTGTTTTCATGATTGGAACAGGAGGTTGTGAGATTTCTTTAGGATCGCTTGATTGCATTGGAATGAACATTGGTTTATAATTAGGTGGTGGCCCCAATTGAATTATGCCATGCTCTAGTTGGAAGGTTTGATTTGAAACTTGGTTGAATGATTGCTTTGAGAATTAGTTAAATGGTATTTGATTGAAATAATATTGATTGGGAATTTGATTAAATTGATCTTGATTTGGGAATTGATTGGAAAAAGTTTATTGTTGAACATGATTGAATTGGCCTTGGTTGAAGTTTGTGTTTGCTTCATTTAGCTGTAAAATAAGTTTTGGTATTTTTTATTTTGCAATGAGAGATTGTATGTCGATTCCATAAAAAAATTCATTTGAAAATTTAAGGATCTTGGTCATTGTTGTGTTATTCTTTTCAATGTTTTCCACCTTTTCTTCCAAGATATTCTCTTTTTTAGCCAATTCTGCTATCAACTTTTGAGTCAAGTATGCATGGGATTGATGTGATTGATTTTTGGATTATGATAATATCATTTATCATGGCTCAAAATCTGTTTGGGTTACTTCACTTGATGTGTACATCATGTTTGGGTCAAAACCTTGTGATTGCAAAGGTATACCTTATCTAGGATCAAAGGGTGTTTGTGTCTCTTCACTTGAAATGTACATGGGTTGATATGAACCTTGCCTTTTGGAAGCTTGAAACCTTGTTACAATTGGCATGATGTCTAAATGCACCTAAGTATGAGGAGAGGTATGCAAAATGCAACTTTGTTTTTGGATTTTTGGATTTTTGGATTTTGAAGTGATATGCAACTTAGGAAAAGAAAATGCAATTTGGAAAAAAAATGTGCAAAGGAAATGATTTATGAAATGATTATGAAAAAGTGCAAGGATTTTCTTTTTTGGATTTTGGATTTTTGAAGTTTTGAAAATGATTATGAAAAACTATGCTATAATTCAAGCTAGGTTTTTGGAGGAATTTGAAAATGATTATACAACTAAGGGTAAAATGCAATATGCAATTTAACTTTGGATCATGAATAGAAATTTGGATTTTGGACTTTTAGATGGTCTTGAAATGATTGTGCAATTTGGATTTTTGGATTTTTGAAAGGGGGAAGAAATGATAATGCAAAAATGCAACTTGGATTTTGATTTTGAAATAATTATGAAAAACTTAGGATTTAGACTTTGGACTTTGAAAATGTAGGTTGAATATGATAATGCAAGCATGAAACTTAGGTTTATGATATGCATTTTAACTTTTTGGAATTTTGATTTTGGAAAAATGAAACCTAAAGGGTGTTTATACAAGGATGAAAAACTTACAGTTTTAGGAAATGCAAATATTTTTTTGGATTTTGAAAATTTGAAAATGCAAGGTTGAGGTATGATTATGCAAACTAAGGCTTATGATAATGCAAGTATTTTTTTGGATTTTGGAATAAGTATGATAATGCAAACTAAGGGGATAAAAGTGAAACTATGTTTTTGTAATTTTCTACTTCGGAAAATCTTTGGAAATGAAAAACTAAGAGTGGGAGCTTAGGAAATTGAATTAGGATCTTGACTTTCAAAGCACCAAAAGGAAAACCTCAAAGTAAAAATGACCAAGTCAAATCCATCATGACAAGATTGGATATTGACCAAATGATAAAAATGACCAAAGATAAAAGAATTGAAACAAACTCAAGATCAATTTTTCAATTTCATAATATGAAACTCTAAGACTTGAATTTGTTTGTATTTTGCAAAGTTTTTTTGAAAGGAATCTAAGTACAAAAGGACAATATGCAAGGGTAGTATGCTATTATGAAGAGGACCTAATGAGGGTTGATAATTCAAGCCTTTTGGGGGTTCTAAGTACAAGATGAGGGTAATATGGAAAGGCAATATGACAAGGATAATTAAATTATGATGAAATATTTTGATATGAGCATGCAATCAATGCAAAATCAATATGAAGACTAACGTGCAAATTCTATCCTAAGATTGCAACAAGGCTCCAAGGAAAATGTTTTGAAACTCCATATTTTGAAAAGGTCTTATAATAATGTCTAGGAACAATTTGAATGTCTTGAAATGATTTTGGAATGGTTTTGAATCTCTTGAAGTTATTTTAAAATTATTTTGAAGTGAAAGTTTATCAATGCAATTTTATTTATCACTCACACAAAACGCTTCAAAAAAAGGTGGTATTTTAAATCTAAATACACAAACAAACCACAACCTAGGCTTAAAGGACAATATCCATTGAATTCCCACTTGGATAAATCCATCCAAGCCTACTTAGATTGTATAACCAAGAATATTGGAGGTATGATCTCCGCCTTACAGTGCACTCTCTTCTCAGACAAACTAAGCTTTAAATTCCAAGGGGCATCACTTCCCAAGGAACTGTTATCTCTACAAAGAGCTACAAAAGTATGGGATATCTTCACAAGAATGGGTGACCCCTTGCATCAGTGAATAGAAGGTTTTTGGCTAATAAAAAAAGGTTTTTAGTCTAGGATATCCACGTCGGTGGGTGGTGTGATAAAATCTCGCAAGAGGTCTCTCAACCTTGAGAACCAAGGTTTTACACACCTCAAAGGGTACTAGAGGAGAGATATCACTCAACCACACTATTTATTAAACTTTTGGTCACAATAAAACATTTATATAGTGGTTTGTATGGAGACCTAGCTTTGGCATGTTACCACTTGGGTCATTCCCTCTCACTGGATTTGCTAAAGCAAGTCTCAGGACGAAGACCCTCTAAAAAGATTGAATGAATTTCTCTTACACCAAAGATCCACAATGGTGAGGGGAGAGGATATGTTCATTCAATTTTTTAGGATTAATAATCTAAAAAAACTTCAAACAAAGCATGTTTTTCATTTTCCAAGTAGAAAGGAAATGTGATAAAAATAACACAAGTTATGGTTATTTCCCTTCCTAATTAAAATTATGTGAAAATTGTTGTTCTTTAACCCATTAAGAAAGGAAATGTGATCAAAATAAGTCAATTTGTTTTTCTTTCCCTTTCTAATTAAAACTATGTAAAAATTCTAAGGTTCTTTGATCCACCTAATTAATCTAAGTGAAAATTGTTGGGTTATTTGGCCCACCTATTTAGACTATGTGCAATTTGTTGTTCATTTATCCCCCTAATTATGCTATGTGTAATTTGATGTTCATTTATCCTCCTAACTAGGCTAGACGGAATTTGTTTTGTATTCATCCTCCTAATTAGGCTATGTGCAATTTGTTGCTCATTTTAAAGACCAACTAAAAACTTTGATTTGTTGCATGTTTCAAACAAGAAAGTTTGCATATATCAAAAGTTAGACTCCCAAGAGCATAAATCTTGTTCCTGTACCTGTAGAACACATCAAAAATAATGAAAATCCATTAGAATTTCATGTTCATGTCAAGTTCACCAAATGTACGAGAGGAAAGAGGGTAAATAATGCATGCCAAGGAAACCATCAAACCTCATAAGCACACAAAAACATCATATCCTAATATTAAAGATATGAAAGGGAAATGCATAAAAGATTGAAAACAAATCAACAACAAACTCCCTTCAACTTGCTCCAATGTCTTTCTTGCTTCTCCAAAATATGCTATGTAGCTCTCATTGACAAAATTCACTCATTGAAATCAAGTGGTGAGAATATATGAAAGATAATGGTTAGCAAAGTGATGAGAATACTAGGAGCGAAATGATAGCAAAAGTGTTTAAAGAGTGATTAACCCAATTAGTGCAAATGAGGCTCAATTGATAGGGTTGAGAGACAAAATGCAAGAAAAGGAAAGTTAGTGTGCAACTTTGAAATATGTCATAATTATGACAAATTGGTGCACAAATTAGTAAATTGAAAGGCTAAATTAGAAAAGTGTCATACTATGACACATTATGAAAAGGGTGAGAGATGCATTTTAGAATGCACAAATTAAGGGGAAAACTGGCATAGAAATATGAAGGCAAATTAATAGGGAAAGTGATGAAGGGAAAGTGTAAGAGGTGAAGAAAAATTAGGGGGAAAATGTTAAGGGAAAGGTGGAAGCTAATTAGTAGAAAATGAAGAACAAATTAAGGGAATGTGTAAGGGTCACATTTTCAAATTTGAAAAATTCATTATTACCTCAAAAAAGGATAATTAGGTATTAGAAATTAATGAAAACTCTAAAATTTATGGAAAAGGGAACAATTAATTAATTGTGGGAGACATAGGATAGGGGAAATTAATCTAATAAATAGATTAACAAAAAAGGGATAAACTATGGGTTATCTATCCCAAGGGGACAAATTAGTAAAAATGATTAAACAAATGATGACATAGGACCGAAAAGGGGTTTGGTCTTAAAATCTTTGATAAGGGTTTGAACCAATCTTGATGATTTAAAACTGATTAGGGAATGATGCAATATCAATGAACTTTGACAATGTGCGTGATCGAGGGCGACATGATAAAATAGCATCGATGAACTTGGACAATGCTATTAATTTGATTAATGGTGATGAAAAAGCATCGATGAACTTGGACAATGATATTGAAGAAACTTGGATTAGGATGATGACAACGAGGCATCAATGAACTTTGACAATGTGCTTGAACTGGTGATGAAAAGGATCTGAAAACAACATTGATGAACTTTGACAATGTTATTGTAGGATTTGAGCAATACAAATCCACAAAACTCAAAGATCACCTGCATACGAAAACCTGTTACAAGAAAGTAGAGACAAGAAGAGGGAAAGGGTTTGACTCAAAAATATGAAGAAGAAAATATCCTCAAAATAAATGAATGAATAAAATATACAATGGATCATCCTTATAAAGGAGATTGAAACCCTTAAAAGGAAAACCCTAGTGCATGTAATAATTAGTTTAATTATTACAAGACTAATGCATGCAAGTTTATATTTAAAACAACTAGTGCATGATTGTTTAAAATAATTAGTGCATGAGTGTTTAAATATAAACAACTAAAGAAAAAGAGGTGACATCTTAAGAAGGGAGTAAAGTTAATTAACATAATTAATACTTTACTCTAACACCCCCCCTTAAGATGAGAAACAATGCAGCTATAAACAATGCAAGAAGAAAGCAAAGGAAACTACAATGTTGAAAGCATAAAATGAGTCCCAGTAACATGGCCCGATGAGGTACCTAGCACAACCAAATCTCTGTAAAACAGAGAAATAGAGAAAACCCAATGGGAAAAAACTCTACTCCAAAAAGAGATAGAAATAGAAGGAAGGAAGGCCTCATCACTGAGACCCCCAAGAACAACTTCCTTCATCCCAAGCATAGAACATAGCTAAAGATATCACGACAGTGGGAATATACTCCAAATGCAGAGAGCCATCCTGAATCAAATGTCTGATGAAATGCATATGAATCTATATGTGCTTGGTCCTCTGATGCTCAACTGGGTTGTGTGAAATATGTATAGCACTTTGATTGTCACACCAAAGAATAGTGGGACTATCAGGAGGAAAACCAAACTCTATCATCAATTGTTGAAGCCATAAAACCTCCTAACTTGCTAGTATAGTTTCTCGATACTCCACCTCTATAGATGATAATGCATGAGTTGTCTACTTCTTGCAAGACCATGTGATAGGACCAGAACCAAGACATAAGACAAAGCCATAAGTAGACCATCGATCAGTAGTATCACCAGCCCAATCTGAGTATGTGAAACCAACAATGTGAGGATCCCTTGATGTATAGTGAATGTCATAAGAAGTAGTACCCCAAATGTACCTCAAGATACATTTAGCCACTTTCCAATGACTCTCATGAGGATCATGTGAGAATTGAGAGACAAGGCCAACCACAAAGGAAATATCAGGATGAGTGTTTGTCAAGTACAACAAACTACCCACTAGTGCTCTGTATAATGTGGAATCCATAGTAGGAGTAGAGAAAGTGGTAGATAGAACAACACTTGATTGAAAAGGTGTGGGTGAAGGATTGCAATCAAGCATGCCAAACCACTGAAGCATATCAAGAGCATACTTTTGCTAAAGTATGGAAATCCCATCCGAAGACTGAATAACCTATAGGCCCAAAAAATAGTGCAAAAGTCCAAGATCAGTCATCTCAAAGTGCTCTCTCAATGCATTCTGAACATTTTGAATCATAGAGGATGAGCTACCTATAATGATGAGATCATCAACATATAGCACAAGTATCAATAGATCAACCCCATGACATTTAATGTACATGGTAGGATCAGAATGATAGTGTGTGAAGTGTGAGGCAAGCAAAAAAGAATCCATCTTCTCATACTAAGCCCTAGGGGCTTGTTTGAGACCATATAGAGACCTCTGAAGTCTACACACCATAGAAGAGTCCTATACAAAACCTTGAGGCTGCTCCATGTAGATCTCCTCTTGTAGGTCTCCATGCAAAAAGGCACTCTTTACATCCATCTGATATATTGTCCATCCCTGAGAAGTTGCAAGTGAAAGTACAAGGCATATAGAATTCATGTTGGCGATAGGAGCAAAGGTCTCAGAGTAATCAATACCCGCCACCTGTGAAAAGCCCTTCTCCACAAGATGTGCCTTATACCTATCAATAGAACCATCAACATAATATTTGGTATGGTACACCCACTTGCACCGAACCAACTTCCTTACTTTTGGAAGAGGACAAAGATCCCAAGTGTGATTCTTCATCAAAGAAGAATAATCCTCATCCATAGCCCTATCCCACTCAGGATGACCTGTCACCTCTAAAAATTGCTAAGGATCATCTGAAATAACATGACTCAATAAACTAGTACTAGATGTCTAAGCATGTGTGTGACAAGTATTTGAAGGATCACCTACCAAAGGTCCAACTACATCAACAGTATCATGAGCTCATTTGGGCACATGTGGAACATCTGGTGGAGGTGGGGAAGGTGGAGTATCATCTAACTCTTCCTTAGAGGAGATAGAATCTTGTAGAGGAGAAGATGAAGAACTAGGTAGTAAAAAAGAAGTTGACGATGGAGGATCCATCTGAGGATAGCGCTCATCAAACTAAACTTCTTGTCAAAACAAGACTTCTCTAGAATTAGGATCAAACAACCTGTACACCTTCACATCCTCACAGTAGCCAACAAATATGAGTGGTCAACTTTTCCTCTCCATGGATTTCCTCTGAGCATCTAGAATAAATGCCCAAGCCTCACTACCAAATACTTAGAATGTAGAAACATCAGGCTTGACATGAGTCCAAGCCTCCTCAGGAGTCAAATGTCATTATGCTTTATGAGGCATCTGATTCTGAATATAGTTGGCACAATTGATAGCCTCAGCCCAAAAGGAAGCACTCATAGCTCAAGAATGTAGCATAAAATTAGCCATCTCCCGTAATGTTCTATTCTTTCTCTCTACAATGTCATTCTACTGAGGGGTATGCGAAACTATGAACTGATGTTTTAAACCATGCTCAATGCAAAAATCTTTGAAAGACTGATTCACATTTTCCCTCCCATTGTTGGTGTGTATATGCTTGATAGAAAGATTAGATTATTTCTCTATAAATGTCTTAAAGATTCAAAATGAATCAAAGACATCAAACTTGTACTTCAAGAAGTACACCCATGTGCATCTAGAAAAATCATCAATGAAGGTGAGTACATATCTAGCACCAGAAAAAGGAGTGGGAAATGACATAAGATCACTGTGAATCAACTCCAAAGGTGCTAGAGCTCGTGAGGATCTACCGAATGGAAAGGGATCTCTGTGATGTTTTCCAAGAACACAACCTTGACAAACATCATCAGTACAAGAGATCTATGGTAGCCCAATCACTAGCTCATGTATACTCATCTGCTATAAATATCTATAGTTGACATGGCCAAAACACTCATGCCAAAGCTTGCTCACTGTGTTAGCATGAGAAACAAGAGAAACACATGTAGAATCAGAGCTCTCGAAGCCATCAAACCAGTATAAGTGAGTCTCTAAATCAACACTCCCAGTAGCAACAACCAAGTCAGGATCATGGAGGTCTTGAATAACCACATCATGTAGTGAGAACTCAACTATTTTACCAGAGCTAGAATGACAAATCTGATAAACAGACAAGAGGTTCGTAGAAATGGTAGGTACCAAAAGAACATCCTATAGAGAACCACCATTTAATGAAATAGTGTCAAAACCTATAACTAAAAGTAGTGTTGAGTCACCAACTACAATCTGTGTAGTAACACTCTGAGAAAGTGAGGTAACCAATCTAGAGGAGTGTGACATATGGTGTGAAGCACCTAAATCAATGATCCATGAAGAAGTGGAAGACAAAGCTTGAGCAAAAAATTTATGACCTTTCCCTATGGGAGAAGGTAGAGGCTTCAGAGGAGAAAGACTATGCTTTTGCATGGCTTCTTCTAGTGCTTCAAGTCGATTCCAACACCTAGAAACTGGATGCCCTTCCTTGCCACAAAAACTGCAAGGATCACCAGTGTACTTTGTAGTCTTGGAGGAAGACTCACTAGACTTAGAAGTTTTTCCTTTCGGAGTAGATTTCTTTGGATCTAATTTTTGAGGTGGCTTGGAGGGATTCTCACTACCATCCAAATCTATTTTGGGCCAGGGCTTCTACTTCTACATTCCCTTGGACGGTTGGGAAACCAATGCTTGGTTCTTTGATCTTGTTAGAGAGTCCAACTGAGTAAGTTTGGCCTGCTCTCTAGTCAAGCGATCACGGAAAACCTCAAAAGTGGGCATGGTGAATCTAGGTCCCAAAGCATCCATAGTAGAATGAAAGGTAGAAGAGAAAATCTGAAAGTTTCCCTGAAGCTTAGACAAAATCAGATAAATGCACTCTTTATCAGTCTTTTTCTTTCCACATCTGTGTAACAAATATCTATATTGTTTGAACTTCATCAAAAAGTCCTTAGTAGAAGGAAAAGAATCAGGTACAAGAGAGGTAAGCTCTTCCTCAATCTGAAGTGCTCTAAACTCATTAATGGTACCGAATAATGTCTCAAATTTAGCCCACATCTCAAGAGGGGTATTACACCTATCAAGATGAAACTGCAAGTTGTCTAATATCTCTAAAGCAATCAACCCCATAGCCTCATCCATCTTGTTTTGATGTTGCATGATCTCAAAGGGCCTCTGTAATATTGGTTGCACTGCATCTAGACAAGACTAGGGCCCTTTTGAATGGAGAAGTCATGTCATCGGGGTTTTCCATGTGTGATAATTATGTGGGGTCAGAAGTTCTAAACAAGAAGAGGTCTCAGCCATATTTTTTAGAAGGGGTTTTGTTTTGATAAATATTTGGTTTAACTGATATAAACAAGAAAATAACACCCCCCCACAATCCAAATATCGAGTCCCTAAGCCTAGAATGATATGCTTTATCAAGAAAAAAGGGCAAAAAATCTTCAGAACTGAATTTTGTGTACCTTGAAATTTTTTTGATGAAAATAGATAGACATATGGATGGTGCTTGAGAATAGCTTTCTAACGCTTCTTCGAGATTAAAAAATGGAGCTAATTTGAGCAAATTAGCCCCCCTGGAATGCAAAAAGGATAATCTAGATTTGACACTAGAAACATCAATATATATGATTTTTAAAAAAACCATATTAACATGCATGAGAGCGTTGGTCTCAGAACCAGCTTTTCGGTGATATCTTGTTTGTCGAAAAATGATGCCTGGAGCTCCCGGTACACGAATTTTAGTGAAAGGTGCTCCAAAAGGAAAATAAAAAAAAACCCCCAAAAAGAAGGTGAAAGCACTAGCCCCTAGTCACATGCAGGGCCCAAGTCACTGGTGGTTATTTTTTGCGACTAGTGGTTATTGCTTACTGCTGGCGGTTAAGTCTTCCCGGTGGTGCTCTAGAGGCTCGTTGGCGGCGCGCGAGAGTCTCACCGGTGGTGTGCAGGTTGTAGTGGTGCGTAGGTTGAGCGCGAGCAATGCACTGGCTATGTGATATCTATGCCTTTTTTTTGAATTTTTTTTATTTTTCCACTTTTAAAAATGTACAGAAGGCTGTCTCAGGGTGTGTGCATAGTCGTATGGCCCTAGGGCAAAAAAAATGCCTCCCTGCAACATTGTCCAAATTGGACGTGTTTTATATTGAAATAGGGGTTTTTGGGCACTGCAAGCTCAATAGTGAGGTCCATTTGAGCTCAAAGTGCACCAAAATTTAGGGACACCTTAATTTTAATAAAAAAAATTTAAAAAGCCCTAATCTGAAACATATGATTTTCTAATCTCTAAATCCTTCAAATGTGAACAAGTTCTAGCAGATTAGGCTCTGATACCATGTAGGATTTGAGCAATACAAATCCACAAAACCCAAAGATCACCTACATACAAAAGCCTATTACAAGGAAGTAGAGACAAGAAGAGGGCAAGGGTTTGACTCAAAAATATCAAGAAGAAAATATCCTCAAAATAAATGAATGAATAAAATATACAATGGATCATCCTTATAAAGGAGATCGAAAGCCTTGAAAGGCAAACCCTAGTGCATGTAATAATTAGTTTAATTATTACAAGACTAATGCATGCAAGTTTATATTTAAAACAACTAGTGCATGATTAAAACAACTAGTGCATGAGTGTTTAAATGTAAACAACTAAAGCAAAAGAGGTGACATCTTAAGAAGGGAGTAAAGTTAATTAACATAATTAATACTTTACTCTAATAGTTATTAAAAAGGACTAACAAGGCATCAATGATCTTTGACAGTGCACTTGAATTGATGATAAAAAAAAGATCTAAAAATAGCATTGATGAACTTTGATAATGCTATTAAATTGACTGATGGGGCATCAATAAACTTTGACAAAGTGCTCAAATAATGAAGATGATGATGAAATTGAGGATGGGGCATCGATAAAATTTGGCAATGCCTAAGATTGATGATGATGATGAAATTGATAAGATTGACAAGGATTTGATTGATTTGACAAAGACTTGATAAGGCATCGATGAACGTCAAACCTTAGATTTGATTTGAGATTGATTAAATGTGATCGAAATGATCTTGGACTAATTAGACCTAATTTAGAACTGATTCATAATGATTTAGGAAGGTTTGACATGGTTTGGGATTGACTATGATCAATTTAAGAATGTTTAGGAATGATTAGGAATGATCTAATGATGATTCAGACTTGATCGATTCAGCCAAAGAGATCGAGGTTATGATTGCAAAGATGCAAGCAATGTTAATAATCAATTAAATAGTTTTCAATGTCCAACTGATAAAGAAAGACACACTACTGACATATAGTGAAAACCATATGCATAACCTAGGGGAATAATTAGGATGCAAAATAATGTTTCAATTGTAATGCAAAAATGGTAACACATAGACTAGCAAGCTTGAACCATTTTTAAGCGTCTACAAAATAATCTCAATTTATAGAATTTGCAAGAGGAATTGTAAATTAGCAATTAAGTGTGCAAAAGGTAAATTATCATAGACTATGAAAATTGAAAATTTTGAAAGACGAAATTTATCATTAATTATGACAACTTATGACAAGCTAAATGCACAATTAGAAATTAGTGAGTGAAAAAGGGGAAATTTATCATAAACTATGACAAATATGACAAAAGCAAAAAAAAGAATTGTCATAAACTATGACAATTATGACAAAAGGAGAAAGGAAAATTATCATAAACTATGAAAATTTATGACAAAAAGAAAAAGAAAAATAGTCATAAACTATGACAATTTATGACAAAAGGAAAAAGGAAGGTGGAGGCTTAAAAAAAGAAAAAATGGAGGCTAGAAAAGTCGATGAAGCACAAATTAAGGGGTAAAATCCCATTTGGTAAAATGAGAAAAAATTTGTATTTAAAATTTTATTTATTCCCACAAATTAAAAATTAAGATTTAGGAATTATAAAAATTCCATAATTAAAAAATTAGCCAATCAATTAATTTAAAATTAATTAATTGTGAAACTTAGGGAAAATGGATAAATAAATGTAATTTGTTTATCAAAGCTTAGCACTTACGAATAGGGGACAAATTAATAGTTATTTACCCCTAGAAGGATGAATTAGTGAAAGTTAATTGGTCGATTTGATGATATTGATGCGACAAAGGATTGATTTTGGTAATGATTTGAATCAATTTTGATGTTTTTGAAATGATTTTGAAAGTAGTTAGATAGGTCAAATCAATAGAATTGTGATGTGAATTGGAGACAAAAATTAGACATAGAAGATATGTTAAAAATAAGGGGTCACATAGGCATGTACTATTTTTTAGTGTCTACACCATCAATGCCAAAGGGGGAGATTGTTGGAATAATATGCAAATATATGTTTAAAGATGTTTGAGATGTGTTGTCATTGATGTCAACATATTTCTTTGTCTATGATAGTGTTGTAGAGAAGTTCAGTAAGTTTATTTGTTTGGTGTAGCATATGTATTAAAGATCAGAGTTTGTGGATGTATGAGGATATTGTGGATTGTATGTGGTTGATTCAGTTCAACTTTTAGAGATCCACATGAAGATTTGAGTGAGTTATGGGTATCTATGTTTTGACTGATATAATTTTAGTTGTTTAGATATGACAAAGTTTATAATTTGGAGGACTGCAAGTCATTTCTCAAGGTTGACAGTCATTGTTGTTAGTATTCCTGAGTGATGGTATGAAGATGTTGATGATTCCAAAATTTGTGTTGACTCGCTGTTGTTGTGGTAATTCATGATTCTTGTGGATGTTTCTAGATTATGTTCTTCTTATGTTGTTGGTATGCATTGATCATTGTGCTCACAATTGGTAATTTCAGTCGGTGTATTGGTGTTCTTCATATTCTTGGCTGACCTGGTGATTGTAGCATATTGTAGATGTTTGAGGTGTAATTATTGAAGGTGTTACATGTTCAAGGATAAATATTTTGGTTTGTGCTATGTCTTAGCTGACATTGCTTGGTTCTTATTCAATTTTGTAATTGAACATGATTATATTTTTGTAATTAGGTGGAGAGTGTTGAGATGACCTTGCAAGATAGGTTGATGACATGTATAACTAAATGTAATGATCTTGTATTCATGTGTATGGATGAGTGGATGTACGAGTGAGATGAATGTATACATATTTTGAAGGAAATGAATAGGTGTGGAAAATAAAGTTGTATTTTTGCTTCTATGGAACTAATCTAGGCATAAATGAGATGCTATTGTATAGCTCATGATCTATAGATGTAATCCAGTTTTTTTGTAAGGCAATGAGCCTTTCCTAAGAAGTAAGCCTTTTACTTTTGAGCAGTGATCTCTAGGTAGTGTGTCTGAATGCATGTGCATTCTAATTGTAGTACTTATAAAAAGATATAACACTTCTAACTAAGTATATCATCTTGTGGGTTCATCCCCACTATGGTTTTTCCCTTAATCTGATTTCCACACAAAAATCTTGGTGTTATATGGTCTTGATGTGTTGTGGATCTATGCTTGCATGTTAATTATCAGATTTGAGATTAAGGTTTAAGTTTTACAAGTTTGTGTGATATAATTGATTCACACCCCCCTCCCCTCTTACTTCTCTTCTACCCTATTACCATCACTTGTTTGAAGGAAGGCACTTGTTAATTTTATTTTTTTGGAAATTTCATTTTTCTTCATGGGTAAAAATGTAATCCACTATTGTGGGATCACCCATATAAGGGCTCATAGTAGCCCTTATTAGAGATTTCATCCTATGTGAATGTAATGGTAGAGCAAAAATCATACTAGTATATTGAATCCCATATAATCCTCAAATACTTCAAGCGTAGACTACACTGTATCATTATGAGGTTGTTCTTCCAATGATTTCCACACTTATGTTGGGAGAAGGAATTGGTGCAAATTTACAATTTTTATTAGGAACAACAAAATTACTTCCATATTATTAAAACCTTTAATGACATGACTATTTATCTAATGAAAGTGATGATATATATTGGCATTAAAGCGTGTGGATGGAGTGTGAGAGGTATACCGTGATTTAATCTATGAAATAGTGAATGAATTAGCTCCTATAAAAGGAAGAGGTCATGTAAATTTGTTAAAATTCATTGCACTTTAGGCTTTACATGCGTGTTATTAAAAGCCTCATATGATTGATGAACATAAATCACATTAAAGTTTGGCTTTTATTTATATTAATAAACATCACATTTTAATAAGTAATATTAACCTAAACAATGCAACAATTGCTTATAAGCATACCTATGACATACAATTTAGTCATAAAATATCATTTAATCTCATTAATAAGGAAGGATCGTATCATCATATGTAAAGAAACATTGCCCTTGAAAGTTACAAGTTGACATGTATTCATCTCTTATTGATTTTAAATTGTGTACTAGAAGTACCTTTATACAATTAGTTTGACAATATTTGATCAAAATAAGCTAAAATTAAACAATTAGTAAGTTATTTAATGTAAATAAAACCAATAAACATCCTATAGCTCTCTAATTAAGAATGGTAATGATGAGCTCTCAACAAGCTTCCATTAGTGATAGTCCTAAAATGAGAAAATGTTAAATGATTGCACAATTCAAGCCTATTTCAAAGAAACTATGCTTAAGTATGCCTAAAATGCCTTTCTAGCTCAAATTTGCTATAACTTGGATGCAATTCTCAGATGTGTGGATCGTTTTCTCATGATTTTAGCCCTCTATTTATATATTTTAGCAAGCATAGGGGGTGGAGTTGATTTAATCATGGTTGAGTTAACATTTAGTCCATGGTTTCAAATATGGAGACAATTTAAATATTTTGTCCTCAAAGCTTGGGACAATGAGACAAAATGAGTGGTCAAGATGCTCTCACCTTATGGGTGATTAAGATTCAATTTTGGCTTAATCCATGTGAGTCCAATCCTTAATTCCTATTGGTTGAGGTAATTTTCTCCCATGTGGTGGGTGGAGAAATTAGGAATTAATCAATTGAATTTAATTAATTTCTTTAGCCACGTGTACCCCTTGAATGGGTTAATTTTAATTTTAATTGAACTATACAATTAATTAGATTAATTGCATAATTATTTTGATTTATTTAATTCTTTTGGCTTTAAATTTCAATTAATATTAGATTTTTGCTTGATTGTAATTAATGCCTTGATTTTTCCTTAGTTGCTCACTTGGTTTGATCTTGACAATTTTTAGGGTGTCTACAAATGCCCTTCTTTGAATCGATGTGTGAAGCGCATTGGTTCAAAGAATGTTTGATGTCTGATGTAGTTTCCTAATTTTTTATTTGATTCCAATGCTAGATATAGATTCCCTGATGAAATCATGATTGATTGATATTCTCGATCGTCATTTTGATGATGAATCTTTGATATGATGCCTGATTTGACCTGATTCACTGATTTTGATGCCCCACTAGTGAATTTGAAACTTACGTTGAATGATTATGGCACTAATTTGATTGTGTCAATGATGATCCGAGTGTATGCCCCCTTGGAGATGAAATGAAATGAAATTTGATTGTGATGAAGAATTTTACGCTTTTTTATCATTTTCATTTAATATTTTCAATTTTGCGTTAATTTTGATTTCATTTTCGATATTATTTTTATGATGATCTGATGACAAATGCCCCTGATTTGGCTGATTTGGTGCTCAAATTCGACCTTGGGTCAATTTTCTACTAAAAGACCCCTTTTTAGGTCAGATCTTGGAGGACATAATTGGCCATCCTCACAGATTTGATTGGGGTTCATGTGTCATAGAACAACTATATCATGAGTTGCATAAAATTATCTAGAGGTGTGGTGTTGCACTTTCTATTGGTGCAATGTTACTTCAATTATGGACTTGGGAGCATCTCCCTGTCACGCGCCTGATAGAAGTATGATGACAAGATCCTAGGTGGCCATTTGCATTAATATATGAGAGTATGGTTGTCTAGGCTCATTAGGAAAAGTTATATTACTGGTGACACATCATTGACGACCTGTATTAGGTCACATGGAGGCCATATCTTGGGTGTGAGCCATGGGCTGAGGATGTGACTGAGCTTCCTTTTATGTGTATGCCCTGCTAGATGATAGGGTGTACACCATTGATTATAGAGCACTTATATTTCTATAGAGTCCTCTAGCAATATGGTTGAGTATAGGTTATTGCATAGGGGTCGGTACTTTATGCACGAGTTTAGGCAGAGAGATCCCTCTAGGGTTCTCAGATAGACTTTAGGACAAAACAAGATGAGGCACCTAGGCCTGCCACATTTGGCCTAGGATATGATGGAGCATATTGTTGATGTTGACATGATCAATGACTATGCTCAGTGGTTCATTCAGAACCCATTTCCATGATTTACTAATCCCGCAAAGCCTATTCCTGGGATAGATGACATGTTAGATGATGATGATGTTGACGGCAATGGTGGAGGCAGAGGAGGTTGATGAGGTAGATGTGCTAGTAGAGCCAAATGGGGTGGTAGAGTGGTGATTCCTATTATTATTCCCTCGGCTCCTACTAGAGGTGGTGTTTGTATGCGTGGTGGTAGAGTGTGTGTTAGAGGTGGGCCATTCCAAGCCCTACATCAGGTTCATCAAGTGAGGTTAGGTAGATGGGGTCAGCATAGGGATCAGGTTTATAGGTAGGTTGCCCCTGATTTGGCTATACAAATTGGTGCATAGATGCCACAGATTCCACAGGTTCCATTAGCTCCTCAGGCACCTCTGTCTCAGGCACCCTCACAAGCACCTAACAAGTTGGCTTTAGATGTCCAGTCTTTACAGGATGATGTGATTGAGATTAGGTAGAAGGTTACACAACTGAGCACCATGATGTAGACCTTAATGGCTACTATGAGTCATCATGGGTTATAGGCCAGCTCGAGCAAGGGTCCTGCCATAGGTCCTAATGGTCCCAACATAGATGGTGTTGGATGTAGTGAAGGCACAAGTACAGGTGGTAGTTGATTGGTATGATATGCTTTGTTGATTGATACACATGTATTTTTATGATTCTTGATCGATACTTGTAAATTTTATATATTCTTTTATTAGATTCTACTTATCATTGATCAATAATTTATATAATGCAGACTTTGATTATACCATGGACTTTGATGATACCATTATGGACTTTACTTTATATGATGTGATTATGTGTTGGATTTTCTTTCTAGAAGATTTATGATATGCAGTTCTACATGATCCTATTTCTATATACTTTGTTTCTATGTTTTTCAGATGTAGAATTTATGAATGCTCATGCTATGCTTAGTTTAATATGGATGGATGTCTTATTTATGACATAGATTAGATGAATGCATTTATTACATGATTTAATGATTAATGATCTATAATGATGATATATTTAATGTTTTAATGTTTAATGATATGCAATGATATGCTATGGATGGATTTAATGCTTAATGTTTTATGGATGATGAGATGTATGTAATGCAGTGATCTGATGAATTTAAAGCTTTAATTATTAGTGATGGATTTAATGCAATTATGATGACTTAATGATTAATGATTAATTGATGAACTAACTTAAGGATGAATGCACCTAATGATAGATGATAATTAATGCAATTAACCTAATGATGCAAACTAACTTAATGAATGATGAAATAACCTGATGATATTTAATGATTAAAGATTAATGATTGACTTAATGCAATTTTATGATGACCTAATGATTAATGATTAATGTACTTATTCTAATCAATGCAATTTAATGATTAAATGTAGTGAACCTTAAATAAATGAAACCTTATGCAATGAACAATGTTAATGCAATTAAATGAAACTAAATGATGGTTAATGCAATCTATGATATGAACTTTCATAATACAACTTAGTGTAATGAACTATAATGAATGTCACCTAATGATGAACAATAATGAATGCAATATAATGTAATGAGCTATGATGAATGCAACTTAGTGCAACTAAAATTCCTTTAATTTATTATTCAATTAATCTAATGCAAGTTTGATTTTTGATTTTTCGATTTCCAACACATTCGATCACATAAAATAATAATAAATTTTTTCAATTTTAGCTTAACTCCACCCCCTTTTACCTTTCATAACCAGTTTTGAGAAAAGAATTCATGAAAACTAAATGCATTTAATCTAGTATGAATCCAGGTAGCTATCACTATTCAGAATTAATATGCTTATTTTCATCATCGAGCATTTTTTAGACTTGAAATTGGTACAATCCTCACTGGTTCAACCATGATGATATGAGTACCTTTTCCTTCTGCATTATGTGCCTAAAGTAGGTACAACTATCACTGGTTAGATCCAACCATGATAGTTTGAATACCACTTTCGTCAGATTCAATATTGCAAGTGGATTTTGGCATTCTGATATAGAAAATCAAAATATCCAAGGTATCCTGTTGCGTAAACAAACATAGATCTTGGTTTCGCCATATATACATGTCCTCAATGATTATTTGATGATCATGTTATTAGATGAATGATACATATTTTAAAACCTTGATCTTAAGACACTCATGCAGAAATCAATATAATATTATGCTTTTATCATCGTTTATTTGGTCCAAGACTTCATCAATTTGTTAAAAAGACATGATTTCACCAATTAAGTAATCACTTAGAAAAAATTTTCTCTATTTTTCAAATCCATATATCAAGTAAAGTTTCATCCATTTCATATTCGATTGTTAATTTTAATCATGATAAAGGTAAGGTCATTGTGAGATCCAGGATCGTAAGTTTTCATTGTCGAATCATCATTTGGATTTAGGATTTGAATTGATTGTCTAGGTGTTATGCATGTGATTGGATGCATTGATTTGTGTCAATTAATATTTGTTTGATGAATCCTTCTTGCTTTTAGGATAGATTTTCCCCCAGTTTGATTTCATTGTGTTGTTGAACTTGGACATTTTTCAGGTCTATGACGAAAACTTTAGGTATTTTGCAAATGCAACTCTGGGATTTTACTATGCAATATTTACAAATGCTGTTGAATACAATATTTACAAGGATGGCTAGGCATGAGACTTGACTTGAATTTCAATGGTGCATGTTTACCTAGTTTTCACTGATTGAATTTATTGCTATTTTTCTTTTTTTATGCTTTTTTTTGCTACCAAGGTGCCTATTTGCTAGGTTTTCACCAAGGCACTTTTTCTTTTCTTTTTTTTCATTTTTTAATATTTTTCTCTTTTTCAATTTTTTATTTTATCATCAAGGTGCCTATTTTCTAGGTTTCCACCATGACAACATCTTTTTCAAGATCATTTTTTAATGTTTTGAATATCTTCATGCTCAATTTTCCACTATTTTTTATTTCTTCAGGATCACTTTTTGTTGTTTTGAACTTTTCTGCATTTCTGATTTTTTTTCTTCTTTTCTATTTTTCAATATTTTTTTTGAACTTTTTCAGGATCACTTTTGACTATACAAAATAAATAGGATGCTTCCTCATCTGATTTTCTAATACTCTTTTGCTTTATACTCTTTCATCTTCTCTAGGTGTAAAACCTTTTCAGGTGTATGCTGTTGATGGGTTCTTGTAGTTCCTCTCCATCACAATCATCTAACTTGTATGTACCTATTCTAAAAGAAGAAGTGATGACAAAAGGACCTAACCAATTTTCTTCCCATTTCCTTTTCTTCTCTTTTTCTACCTGGTTTTTAGGGTTTTATGTTGATACCAAATCACCTATTTGTAATGTTCTTGGTTTAATGTGTCTATTGTAATTTATGGACATTCTATTTTGATACACTTTGAGATGATCAAAGGCTTGATGTTGTCTCTCATCAAGCAATTCCAATTCTTTTAATCTAGCAACCCTATAGTTTTCCTGAGTTAGCAATCCATGCAGTGAAACTCTTAGGGATGGAATTTCAACCTCTAATAGTAATACCGCTTCAGCTCCATATACCAAAGAAATTGGTGTAGCTCATGTTGGCTTCCTTACACTTGTTCTAGATGCCCATAAAGTAGGATTTATTTGACTATGTCAATCTCTCCCTGAATTGTCAACTGTCCTCTTCAATATTTTCAGGATGTTTTTATTAGTGGCTTCCACTTGTCCATTTCCTTGCAGGTAATATATATTGAAGATGAATGATGTATCATATGGAATTTTGCACACAATTCTTTCAAGTCCTTGTTCTTAAAATGTTTAGCATTATCTATTTTGAGGGCTTGAGGAATGCCATACCAGTAAATTACATGGTTAAGTATGAACATGGATATTTGGTTTCCCATTATGGTAGATAATGGTACAACTTTGACCCATTTGATGAAGTATTTAGTTGCAGTTATAATGAACTTATGACTATTGGATGAAGGTGGGTAAATAATCCCTATTAAATCCAACCCCCATTGATAGAAGGGCCAAGGTGTAGTCATCAGATACAGTTTCTGAGCTGGTACATGAATTAGGTTTCCATGATATTGGTATTTTTTACATGTCTTTTTAAAATGGCATGCATCTTTATCCATGGAAGGCCAATAATATCCTATCCTTAGAAGTTTCTTCACTAAGGTTAACCCATTCGAATGTGACCCACAAATTCCTTTTTGGATTTCTTGTAAAGCTAATTTTGATTCCTCCTTTTCTAAGGGTGGTTCCACAATAGTGTGTCCCACTTTTTTAGACATGTTGATTTTTGCTGAAATAACACATTTTTATTAAAATATGATGATTTAAGCCTTGAGAGGTTCCATTTGAAGGAATTAATTACAAATGGTTAGCTCAAAGCATCTTAGATTAAAAAAATATTGATATAACATCTATACTCCTCATTCATACCTACAATGGAGTCTCCTTCGCACCTATTAAAATGTTGACAAAAAATCACTTCGACTTTATGTTTTGGAAGATCAAATGAATCCATTTGAAAAACTTATCTATGTAGTATGATTCTATTCAAAACACGCTTTCTAATAAATATAATTTTGATACATATTGAGTTCATTATCACTTTTAAATATTACTTTAACTAAACATAGGTTGTTTGGTCATTCAACAACTTGTCTCTTCAAGACTTTGGGAAAAATAGTAAATTACAAAAAAAAATTATGAAAAATATGTAGGAAAAAAACATTTTTGTTACCTTTTATAAAAAAAATTAAAAAAATGAATTTCGATATACACAAATCAAGTTAGAGCGATCCTAGTGACCTTATGTCTACATTACAATTACTGTCACTTTAAAACTTAATAAGCTATGAAATATTGACCAAGAATGAATGAAACCAATTGCATCCTTTAGATATTGAAGTTACAAATGTAATCTCAAAAGAATTACATTGTTATCATATTTTTAAAAAAAGTTATGTTGATCCAAGTGACAGTAACTCCTTAAAAACATAGTTTTTCACACAAACCACTTTTCGAAGGAGAAGGAAAAATAAATTTTAATAAATTTTAATTTTTTTAAAGAAAATATATATTTAGAAACTAGAAATAAAATTCTAAAATACTCTAGTTTACATCATCTTCAAATTCCTAATAGTTTTGTGGCAACAGGTGTTTGAAAGTGAAGTTTTTTCTCAGAATGTTGAGCTCTATGTCAAAGTTGGCCAAAAAGTGGGACACATTATTGTGGGACCACCCCTAAACACCTTAAAAGCATTTCGTCAAGACTCTTGCGATACAATGTGTCAGATACAAGGGTGTAACAAGATGCTTTTCTTATGAAGTTCCTTTTCTGGTTTCAGGTTTGGTCCAAGGGCAGGGTTTGATCTTTCAAGTAAGTATATATAGATCCATATGAGGGTGAGTCATGTCCTACTAATAGGTAAATGATGTGGGAATTGGAAGGGTCAAATGTGGGTTGTCCCATTTCTTCTACCAATAATTCATATCTTGTACTTTGGTCTAACATTTGGAGGAGTGAAGCCAATGTAGCCATGATGTATGTTGCTTTGTTATTTTCTCTAGGAACTTTCTCAAATGTGATCAAGGTGAAATATTTCTTGAGATCTTCTATCATATTCTTATAAGGTATCAACTTGTCATCTTTTGCTTGATATTCATCATTTATATGATTTATGACTAATTGAGAATCTCCATATATTTGCAATTTTGTCACCTTCCATTCTAATGCCAATTTGATGCCAATGACTAATGCCTCATACTCAACTATATTATTTGTGCATGGAAATATTAGCTTGTATGATTTAGGTATTGTTGATCCTTGGGGTGAAATCAATAATATGCCCGCTCCTGAGCCATGTTGAGTATAAGAACCATCAAAATATAATTTCCATGTTTTTGCTTCAACATTAATTATTTTTTAATCTAGAAATTCCACCTGAATAGGAAGTCCATCTTCTAATGGTGCCTCTGCTAATTGATCTGCTATGACTTGGCCTTTAATTTCCTTTCTATCCACATACTCTATATCAAATTCACTCAACACCATGACCCATTTGGCCAACCTTCTTGTCAAAGTTGTTTTGCTTATAAGATACTTTAATGGATCAATTTTTGTTATGAGTTTGATCTTATGAGATAACATATAATGTCATAGATTTTGGGAAGAAAACAATACTGCCAAACATGCTCTTTTAATAAAACTGTAATTCAACTCATATTTCAATAAGGTTCTTCTTATATAGTAAATAGCTTTCTCTTTTCCATTTTCATCTTCTTGGGCCAAGAGTGCCCCTAAAGAATGTTTTGTCACTGAAATGTATAAAATCAAGGGATTTCCTCTTATTGGTGGCATCAAGATTGGTGGATTCATCAGGTACTTTTTGAGTAACATGAAAGCTTCTTCACACTTATCATCCCATCTAAATATTATGTCCTTATGGAGGAGTTGAGTAAAAGAATGATAGTTTTTTGCTAATTGTGATATGAATCTTCTGATTGAATGAATTCTCCCTTGGAGTGATTTCATTTGACTCATATTTCTAGGTACCCCCATTTCCATTATTGCTTTGACTTTCATGGGATCCACCTCTATTCCTTTTCTCAAGACTATATACCATAGCAACTTTATAGATTATACCCCAAAGGCACATTTATTTGGATTAAGTCTCACCTTGAATTGTTCTAACCTTGTCAACATTTTCTCTAAGATTGGTAGATGTTCCTCCCTTGAGTTGGATTTTGCAAGTATGTCATCCACACAATATTCTAGAAATTTATGCATCATATCATGGAATATGGTAGTCATGGCTCGTTGATAGGTCACTCCTGCATTTTTAAGACCAAAGGACATAACATTCCAACAAAATGTCACCTGTGCACATGTAAAAGTTGTTTTATTTTGGTCTTCGGGTGCAATTTTGATTTGGTTGTAGCCACTAAATCCATCCATGAGAGAGAACATCAAATGAACCATTGTCAAATCCACTATAACATCTATACTTGGTAAAGGAAAGTCATCCTTTGGACATGCGAGGTTGAGATCTCAGAAATCCGTGCAAATTATGATGGACTTGTCTACTTTTGAAACAAGCACAATATTGGATATCCACTCGGCATAGTCAATTTCTCTTATGAACCCAACTTTTAGTAACTTTTCTAGTTCTACTTTGACAGTAAGTGCGATATATAGGTGCATCTTTCTCAACTTTTGCTTGACTGGTTTTACCCCTTCTTTGATATTCAAGTGGTGCATGATCAAATTTGGATCTAATCCCGACATATCATCATAAGACCACACAAAATTTACTTGCCTTTCTTTGAAGAATTTTTCAAATTCCTCTCTCTCTTCATTTGATAATGATGCCATTAGATGTATGACCTTTGGCTTCGATTTGGTTCCAACATTGATCTTTTTTGTCAGCTCTATCAAAATAGGTGATCTCTCCTCATAATGTTTAGGAAAAGTATCCAAACTCTCTTCCTTAGGTGCCACAATTGGGTTTTCACTTTGGAAACGTCCTTTTTTTCTTTCTTTTTTTGGTCTAATCCCGCAACATTGTGGTTTTCACCATTAGACTCTTTCAAAAAAATAAAAATAAAAAAATTTCTCTTATTTTTTAACCTAGAGATTGGGTACTTTCCTTCATCATTTCTTCTAGATATTCGTTGGTAGAAGAAGGTTCAACCACATTTAAGTAAAGGGTCATAGATTTGTCATCTAGGAATTTGGGAAGAGTAGTTGGTTCTATGGAGTCCCATTCAATGAGTTTGGGATATACGAGGGATAAGGAATCATTGCTTTGGTTTGGGTTGACAAGATTTAGGGTCATGACTTCATTAGAAGGTTCATACATTGTATCGCTTAAGTCTATAACGTGTGCTTCTTCTAAGTGTTCCAAAGAACTTGGGTCAAAATCCTCTTCACTCTAATCCTCTTGGGTTTCTTGTGGGTAAAAATATTGTGGATTAAACCTATTTCTAGATCCTTCTATTGTTGATGTCCATGAGGGGACATGGGGTTCTCCTACCCATTGAGAATCTTCAGCTTCTTGATTTGATACATTTTCTTGAGCCTCTTGATTAGAACTCAAAGCTTGGTTAGAACTTGACCCCAAGATTAACTCTTGTCCTTTTCCTTTATTAGGAGCATAAGTATGGACTACATCCACTTCTTTAACTTGGAAAGATTCACTAGATAAGGAATCCCACTCCCATCTATTTGAGTCTTCATCACTTTGAGAATCTAATTGCAGAATTTGGTCATAGAACATGGGGTGATTCTTTTGAGTGTATCCTTGTTCAGGATACCCCAATCCCAATTTATCCTTTCTATCCCTCCAAGACATTTCTATGGGTTTAATCAACCCTTCATTTCTTCTACCTAAAGGTCCTTGTCCTTTGTAACCTATCTTTTGCATAATTTGAAAACCTTTGCCATATTGATGAGTAGGGATGCTAATGTTTTGGATTCTTTTTTTCATGAGCACTTGACTCATCATCCTTATATAACCACTTCAAAATTTCATTTTCCTCTTCATCCATGGATGAAGAAGTACTAGCCCTTACAAAATAATTATTGTATTTTTGAGGTGGATGCAAGCTAGAAGGTTTCCCGTGAGACTTAGGAGATAATGAAAAATCCATCATAGACAAAGAATATTCTCCCACACTATTCTGTTTGATCTTTCATTGTTTTTCAAAGTTTCTGATCATGGTGTCCATCTTTTAGTAATAAGCCTCCTTGGTCTGTATTTGGGTAGATTTTGCATTGTTTTCTTCTTCTTTTTCTTTAGGACTTTCCTCACTAACTTTCTCTTTTCCCTTAGTCGATGTAACTAATTTAGTGGGAATTTGATGGTCTTCAACAAAAGTGTCTTCTTCACCTATCTTTTCTTTGTCTTTTAATGAAGGGTCCTTTGAACTTTGTCCTTGTTATATCTATTTTGATATAGTTTCTTTTGCATTATGAGGGACCAATGAATCATTTATGGGTTTGATATTGTTACAATATTGGAATGGATTTCAATCTCCACTCACCATAATTTCTTGCCCCATGTATGTAAATTTCAAGCATTGATGGTACATTGAGGGTACCACTTGCATTTCGTGTATCCATGGTCTTCCCAATATAATGTTATAAGTCAATTTCAAGTATAGCACTTGACAAATAGTCTCCTTTTGCATAGGACCTACTCAGATATGGAGCACTTTAGAAGATCTATCTCCATCATCATAAGCCTTTATGGTTATCTTTCTTTTAGGGTATATAGCTTCTTAAAAATACCCTAAGGCTTTAACAAGGTTCAAAGTAAAAATGTTTAGACCAACTCCTCCATCAATGAGGACTCTTTTAACCCTATGCTTATGTAGCAAGACCTCAATGTGCAATGAAATTTTTTGGGGATGATTTAAGGACATATCATCTTTCTTGAAAAAGGATAAACAATGAGGTGTGACTAGGTGTCCTACCATATTCTAAAATTTGTCCATGTCCAAATTCACGGGAACATTGGTTTCAACAAGAGCTTTCTCTAAGATTTCTTTATGAGTAGGTGAAATTTTTAACAACTCCAAAATAGAAATTTGTGCAAGAGTTCATTGGAGTTGATCTACTAAGTTGTATTGCTTTGATGAAGGAGATGTTTGATTTGATAAAATGATTCTAGGGGCACTTCTTGGCAAAATGATTTTAGATACTTGCCCCCTAGTCACGACATTTGAGGCCTCTTCCTTTTGCTTTTCCTTCACCACTATTACATTGATGATATTTTCACACCCATTCAAAGAGTTTATGGTGTTGTCATAGGTGTGAGAAAATTTTACTTTCTCATTTCCTCTCTTGTTATTTTGATTAGCATTTTATGTTTCTCCTTTTTCACGATTCAAGAAATGGTTCTTAAAAGTCATGTGGTCTTCATTGTTTTGAGGCCCTTCAACTTTTATTGTGCCATTGTCTATTAGATATTGGACTAAATGCTTGAGTTTCATGAATTTGTTGGTTTTGTGTCCCTTATTTCTATGATACTCACAATGGTGTGCATCATTCCACCATGTGGGTTTAACTTGAGGTTCTTATGGCCTTGATTCAGGTAAGACAATGATTTTATTAGCCACAAGTGTTCTCAAAGCATTTTCCAAGGGTTCTCCCAAGAATGTGAATTTTCTCCTTTGGATAGGAGCAAAGAAAGGCTTAGTTTTGTTTACACTTTTATTATTGAAAGAATTATTGTTGTTGTTGAAAGGGGCCTTGGTCGTTTGGTTTACATTGTTCATTTGGTTTGACCCACTTGATAAGTTAAAATGGGTAGCTTTTAGGTTGTTGGCTTCTACAACCCCATCATTTACAAGGTTCTTATTTGTGTTTTTCAACCAAAACCTTTATTTATCATTATTGTTGTTATCTCCCTAGTTATTGTTATAATTATTTAAGTTACTATTATTATTATTGGTGTTAGTATAGCCTTTGTTTTCTTTAAAGATTTTGATCTCTACTCTTTTAACCAACACCTCTTCAATTTTTATCCCATTGTCAATGATCTTTTTGAATGTAGGGGGACATTGAAGTTGAAGTCTATAATTCATTTCCATGTTTAGATTATTCATGAAAATTTCCATCTTTTCCTTTTCAGGTATGCTTCTAGGATATCTCGCAAAAACCGTTCTCCATCTTTGGAGAAAACTTAGAAAAGGTTCACCATCTTTTTATTTTGTGTCACATAAGTTGAGCATGGTGATTTATTGCTCTATATTATAAGAGCAGTGAGTCACAAATTTAGAGGCTAGCTCTTCAAAAGTTTTTATTCCTTGTGGTAATTTTGAAAACCACTCCATGGCTTGGCCTCCTAGGCTTCTTAGAAATAGCCACATTAAATAGGTGGTATTGTGCATGAACTCAATACTCAAAGCACAAAATTATCTTAGGTGGTCTTGTGGGTCAGATTTTCCCATGTACTTGTCGTATATAGGAAAAACCATGTTGGGTGGGAAAGGCACCATAACCAAGTTTTGATCAAACGGAAAAGGGTACAAGGCCTCAATAGAAAAGGGTTTTGGTTCAGATGCTTTCTTTATGGTATCAATTTGTGCTTGAAACATTTTAATTTGTTTTTTCATCACACCTAATGAATTTTATTCTTCCTCACCTTTCTTTAATGTCATGGTGTCATAATCATGAGGAAGCTTAACCCTTGATTGGACTAGGTTAACGAAGTATCTCTCCTTGTTTCTCTCTAAAAGTTTTTCCATTATTTCAAGAAATTTGAGGTCTTGGGAAACCCTATTGGATTTTTCTTTAGTTGTTTCCCTTGGCCCTTGGTTTTCTTGATTAGTAGCTCCTTGATCTTCATTATTTCCCCCTTGCATGTAGTCATAAAAGTCATTATTTCTAACCATTGGATTGACTCTTTCCTCAAATAGGTTAGGGAGACTTTCTTCTGGTTCTTGCATTTCAATAAAAGGAGTTTGGAATATGAATTAGGGGACCTCTTGTGTTATGCAAGTGTTGTATTCTTGTAATGATATTTCCAGTTTATGTGATCTCGTGAAAATTGGCATCAACAAAGGTTTGAGTCAAATGGAGTTTCCCCTTCTTTGGTGATTGTTCTTTTTGGAAGATTTTTAAAAACATAAAATGATTTTCAAATGGATGTTTCTGCCTTGTTATATGCATCTTCAAATAAAGAAATCACAAGTACACTTGTCTTTTAAACCTTCTAAACACAAAATATTTGAAATGTATCGAACATGATCACGGGTTTTTAACAAGAATTCACTTCAAGCAATCTACCTATAGTCAAATTTGGTTCCTAAACATGGCTAATTATGTAGGCTTTCTAAGTTAACAAGGTACTATTAATGATTCCATTCAAAGAAATATCAAGTCTCATCCCACAATAATTAGGGGCTTCCCACCATCAGTATATCAAAGTTTTGCACAATCCTGAAGGACTACTCAAGGAAGTTTGATTCTTGATATCCTTTTGTCACTCACCCCATTAAGGATGAAAGCATTTTATTTTATAGTGGGTTGGATTATTGTGGAAAAGGCAATTATATCCCACTTTGGGCTATCCCTCTCATTGACCTTGTTAAGGAAAATGCTTGGGAGGCAAGCCCACTAAAGTTCTAGCATGTTCATTCAAAGCGAATAAATGAAGTAAAAAGATAGGTTTGGGAGTTTGATTAACCAAAAGGTGAAGAGATTATCCATACTATTTCTTACTTCCAAACACAATTAACAATGTTTAATTTTACCAAGCCTTCTAATCTAATGGGAACTGAGTATTTCTACTCTCTTCCACAAACAATAGGCTTCAAACTTAGTGTTTGTTTATTCCTTAGCCTTTCTTTTAATCAAAAGATCTAGTGGGTTTGACATTTTGATTTACTTGAATAGTGAAGAGCATAGGCCTACTACTAAATCTCCCAAACAATAATAGGCTTTTAATTACTAGATTCAAATCAAATTGCCACAATTTAAGCAATAATGCAAAGGGATAAAGACTTACCTCTTTTTGTAGCTAGCAAAGGCTAGGGGCCTTTTTAATTTAATTTTTTGATTATTTTACTCACCTAGTGGCGATTGTTCCAGCTCCTTTGCATCCCCTTTGAAATTGTTAGTCCAACACAAACAAACAAAATGAAGAAATTCAAGCAAATTCAAACTTTAAGCCTTTTTTTTTTTCCAAACTTATAAAAAATTAAGAGCTTAAGGCATAAAAATCCAATTTAAGGAGACAAATTTTGATTTATATGAATCAACAATGTTCAAATATCTCTCAAAATCCTTATCTTCGTGCTTTGGATCCTCCAAAAAGTTGTTTACATGGATCATTTTCTCTCTTTTCAACCTTTTTGCAATGACTTTATCCTCCCTGTAGATTCTAACCTTTGGTTTTTGCACATTTTTATGCTCTGTCATCGAAAAAACATAGAGAAAATATTTTAAACTGCCTGATTAATCAATTTTTCAAAAGAGTTAAACGCACTACATAAATGATTGAACACGCTATTTAAATGATTAAACGCGCTGCATGATTAATTACATGTGCTATTATAGAAATTGAAAGCCCTATTTAAACATTCAAATGTGCGTAAATAAAACTTTAAATGACTACAACAGAATTCAAAAGCATCGCAAAGTTAGGGTAAATGCGCTGAAAGAAGGTAATACAGGAGATAGACGTGTTTAAATGCGCTATTTGGTCATGCAAATACATCGAACTTTGCTTTAGATGCACTATTTTAGGCCTCAGACATGTTGTTTCTCTGCTCAAACACGCTATTTAAAGCCTCAAATGCGATATTTCACCTACAAAATAAAGAATTCAAACATAAAATCCTAGAATTCTACAAATTTCTCTAAAATTTAAATAATTGAGGCCTAATGCCCCATGGTGGGCACCATTTTGTGTACTAGAAGTACCTTTATAGAATTAGTTTGACAATATTTGATCAAAATAAGCTAAAACTGAACAATTAGTAAGCTATTTAATGCAAATAAAGCCAATAAACATCATATAGCTCTCTAATTAAGAATGCTAATGACGAGCTTTCAACAAGCTTCCATTAGTTGCAGTCTTAAAATGAGAAAGTGCTAAATGATTGCACAATTCAAGCCTATTTTAAAGAAACTATGCTTTATTATGCCTAAAATGCCTTTCTAGCTCAAATTTGCTATAACTTGGATGCAATTCTCAGATGTGTGGATCATTTTCTCCTGATTTTAGCCCTCTATTTATAGATTTTAGCAAGCATACATGATGGATTTGATTTAATCATGGTTGAGTTAAGGTTTAGTCCATGGTTTCAAATATGGGGACAATTTAAATATTTTGTCCTCAAAGTTTGGGACAATGAGACAAAATGAGTGGTCAAGATGCTCTCACCTTATGAGTGATTGAGATTCAATTTTGGCTTAATCCATGTAAGTCAAATCCCTAATTCCTATTGGTTGAGGTAATTTCCTCCCATGTGGTGGGTGAGAGAAATTAGGAATTAATCAATTGAATTTAATTAATTTCTTTAGTCGTGTGTACCCCTTGAATGGGTTAATTTTGATTTTAATTGAACTATACAATTAATTAGATTAATTACATAATTAATTGATTATTTTGATTTATTTAATTCTTTTGACTTTGAATTTCAATTAATATTAGATGTTGGCTTGATTGCAATTAATGCCTTGATTTTGCCTTAGTTGCTCACTTGGTTTGATCTTGACAAATTTTAGGTGTCTACATAAATAAATCATATTGAGCACAAGTCACACATTTCATCTTCATGGAGATGGAGTGAAGTAGTAAAGTTTTTAATGAAGGGTATATTCGAGGAAGTCATTAGAAGGGAAGAGGTTAGCATTGCACTTTATTTTAGGGGACATTAGGTCTTGGAAGCTTTTTTGCGGCATGCAAGGCTTACAACTTGGGAATCACAAGATTTAACAATGATAACACAAAATGCCAAATCTAGAATCCTAAATCTATATGAAGGATAACTTTAGATAATACATTAATTAGAGTAAAATGTCAGTTTCACTAAATTTAATGTGGAGAAAATAAAAACACTTTTTACACTACTCTTTTCATACACTAATTTAGATCTAAATAAAATGCCACAATCTATTCGATGACAAATAAATTTTGACATAAAACAATAACAACTAGAGTAGTTTAGTAAATATTATATGCTTATCTACTTTTGTTGATAGACGGTTGGCTTTGTGATGAACTAGTGCAAAGAAGATGACATAGGATCAAATTATAGATGAGTTCTCAAATAAATTTGAAAGAGTTTTCAAAGGAGCCAGTCTTGGACTAGGTTGCACCATGAGGATTAGTCTGGATGCTACCATTTGATCCTTTAATGTTACACCATTTCAAATCTACCTAACTCTATTTTTGTTTTATTTCAATAAATAATAATGCTTAGAAACACAACAAAAAAAATTGCTTTTTAACACTAGAAAATATCCTTCATCTCAATCAAGCCCTTAATTAATAAATGCTAAAAACAAGCTAACCATACACATGTGAATATAAAGTTTGATATGTGGAAAAAAGGAGAAGTTAGTAGTAGCCAAACACATTCCAATAATCGTGCACTTTTTGTGCTCACAAGCCCCCAATTACTAATTTTAAAGGAGCCAAAAAAATGATAACTAAAACTCCATTACTAAGTTTTACATGTACTAATAGTCGATCATTTTTTAGCCTTTTTGGTTCATAATCGGCCCATTTGTGCACGACCATTGGGACATTTGTCCATTGGAATGCTTCCCACAATGATCTAGCTTTTGATTCCTTTTTAAAGTTGACGCAACGATCAAGCTTTTTATTCCTTGTGAATCAAATTTGTGATTTGTACTATTTTATGATCATTATTCCTCTAATTTAATTTTAATGAGCTAAGCATTTTTTTAAATACCTACATGTCAATAAACACAACTTTTTAATGCATAGACTACGGAAAAATAACTGTTTTCTGAGGGAGTCAACTTTCGAGTGGAAAAGATCAAATTTAATTTATGTGGGAAATGATAGTGACAAATGAGCTTTGAAAGCGAATGGACCAGGGCTGAAGTTATTGTAAATATATGTATGGTAAATGTAAAGAATAAGATTATTGTAAATATATGTATGGTAAATCTAAAGAATAAGATCATTTCTGTCTAAGAACGAGAATCTCTGCATTATGTAGACACTGAAGAATACCTATGGAATGAAAAACACTGACACACTCAACGTTTTCTTCCAAGTATGGATCTCCATTTTGAGGTTTAAAAGTTTCATATTCAATCTTTACTAGTTACACCAAATATTAAACTGTCATAATCATAAAAATTTCCGAACTGTATCGGGTTTCATGCCTATTGATTATATTTATGTTTACTTCAGTTTGTAACTTAAAAATATACTTTTTCGCCTGTTGAGCTCTCATTTAATTAAGTTTTTCAAATTGTGATGTGTGTGCAGCCTTGCTAATTCTTATGTATCAAACATCCACTCCAAGAGTTGAACAGGTTAGAAAAATTCAGTTCATCCACTTGTCCGCATGCTCTCCGATGAAATCGCTCTTTTAAAAAATGCAAGTGTTTGGGCATTCGTATCATTGAAATCCTCAACCTGATTTGTTCTATCTGAAAAACTTGTTCGAGATACAATGCAATTCTGTCGTGATTGATGTCTCGATATGCTTATTACAGCTTTAATGGGTGATTTTCTAATTGGTTCTTGGCAGTGGAAAGTGAAGATTAAGCATGGATTCTCAAGTCATCGTCGCCCTTATGCTTTCTCTCATCGGAGGAGCAAGTACATCACTTGGTAGGCCTTTTTTTTTTCTTCCTTCCTCCCCCTCATAATTGTGGAAACGGGGGCTGTAGCCTGCTATTATACAATAATAAGGTATTTAAGAGCTCTTTGCTGGTTTTGTTGTTCAGTCTCAAGGATGCACGTGTATTTGTTTATATCTTTATAAATTAGATGAGCCTATACCTAAAGCATCTTACTCTGGTTGCAGCAAAGCAAAATCCCTTCTCTACGCATTTAGCCATTTCATCCTGGGATAGATTCAGAGGAAGTTTTATAACTCAATTTTATAGTATATTTACCAACTTGAACTTCGTCAACAGATTGGCTATCTGCAGGATTGGGTTTCAATGATATTTTGTTTCTGATTTCCTTCGGAGTTGAACATAGGTTTCTTGCATTCTATCATAGGAACTTGTTCAGTTTTGTACTATTATGTGGCCTGGACCGTGTCCACGAAAGGATAATAGGAAAATGTATACATTGTCTTCAACACGATTACAAACCCAGAATTTCATTTATATCGATGTGAGCCCTTTGAAATTCAGTAGTCTTGATCTTGATTTAGTGGAAGCTACTGCCACCCATCAATCCCAGTTTCACAGATATGCATGGGGCTAAGAATGCAGCTCCAAGATTGTGACATCAAACCCCCTTTTCCTTCCAGTCTGCTTGGAACTGTTAAAATCCTTTTCTCTTTCACTATCTACAGTATGCATTCATTTCTTTTTAGTCTATATGTAAAATTTCTCGCTTTTTGATAATTTTATTAACAATGGCACTAATTAGGCAGATATTATGGATGCAGGTGCTCTTTTTGTGGTGCTCAACCCCACTCCCAACCTGAAAATGCTCGGACTTCTTCAAGTAAATTTAGAACATTACTTTGTGAAGATCTAACTGCCTCATTGAGCGGACTGCTACTATAATGATGAGGCACATGTAATTTGACTCTGCAGGGATTTGCATCAGGTCTTATGCTAAGCATCTCGTTTATGGACTTGGCTCATAATGCTATTAACTCTATTGGTTTCTTGAAGGCAAATTTGTGGGTAAGCATAGATTTTTTTGCCCCATTTCCTCTGGTCCCTATT
Source organism: Chamaecyparis obtusa (assembly GCA_027943335.1). Lineage (NCBI taxonomy): Eukaryota > Viridiplantae > Streptophyta > Pinopsida > Cupressales > Cupressaceae > Chamaecyparis > Chamaecyparis obtusa. The sequence continues at coordinate 1,653,080 of BSBK01003919.1, forward strand.
CAGAAAGTTGGCAAAATGTCATTCTTATAACATTGTGTCTGATCAATCTTGAAATTGCCTTGCTGCCGGCTTTTGTTTTTAGAATTAGTTTAAATATTATCATCTTATCTTGCTGGCTAATTCTGTTGTATTTGGTGAAGAGTCCAGTTTTTTGGAGGAGTTGTAGTATTTGCTTTCATTGCAAATTCTATCCCCGAACCAAACTTGGTTCCTTCTCAATTTCAGAAAGCAAAGAGTGGAAAGGTGAGATCCTTGTTTCTATTGAAGCATGTCTTTGTCAGGAACACATTTTTGAGGGGACATAAGCAGTTGAAGAAGTTAATCTAAAGTTTTTGTGTGCTTTTCCTTGCCGTGGATACAAAGAATCATGATAATGGAGGCAAGGATCTGATGAAGAAACACCAGAAGCAAGTCCTTTTCAGTGGCATAGTAACTGCAATTGGTATGTATCCCGTGTCTGAGAGTTGAAACCTTTCTTTCTTTTTAAAATTTACCTGTAGATCTTCTAAGACATGTTCTAATGTAGTTTTACAAATATTGGTACTCTGAAAACTTAATTTGCTTGTTTGAAAATTTCTGTCTGGGATTTGTGCATTAGAAAGTTTTACAGAATATTATATTTTTACTAGTACGACACTTGTCGGTGCAAGGGTTACATAGGTGTTTTTTAAGCTCTTTTATTTGCTGATGAGTTGAAATCATTCATTATCTTAGTTGTCAATAACTTTTCTTGTTGTGAAAAGTGCTAGGGCAGAGTTCTACAATACTTATATTTTTCAGTATTGCGAGATCAAGTTTTTTTTTGTAATATTGTGAGCTTGGAAACCCAAGTGATTTAACCTAAGACTCATTTATGAAGCTGGTTTATTATGCCACTAAAAATATTTGCGACCGGGGCCTTTTTCTTTGTTCATTTATTTTGTCAATAACTTTTCTTGTTGTGAAAAGTGCTAGGGCAGAGTTCTACAATACTTATATTTTTCAGTATTGCGAGATCAAGTTTTTTTTTGTAATATTGTGAGCTTGGAAACCCAAGTGATTTAACCTAAGACTCATTTATGAAGCTGGTTTATTATGCCACTAAAAATATTCGCGACTGGGGCCTTTTTCTTTGTTCATTTAAATATAAGATTGATGTCTTCATAACTGGAAAGCAATGCTGTCTTATGTCTGTAGCAAGGTGCAAGTGAGAAATTTTGGTGTGATCATCATCTATCAACATTAAAGCTATTGATGTGAGTTTTGTTCCGCTACAACATGCAGTCAAATACTCAATGTTTCGGAGTGAAACACTAAACCTTCAATCCTCTTTTGATATAAGATCATTTCTGATGCTAAGCTTGCAAAGTAAGATCATGAAATGACTTCAAGCTTCCATTAACTATGGATACTCGCTCAGTGAAATAATGTGATTTGCTGGTAATCACTAAGGGGGCTTACGTTATTCATTCACTAGATATCAACTCTTGAACTTCTAAAGATTTGGCTTCACAATGTGCAATGAAAATATAGTTTGATTTTCCAATTCTTTACTTCACCTTAAACTTAAATTTGCTAACTTCTACATCTATTTCTAACTAGGAATGCAAGAAATCATAGATGGACTTGGACTCTACTAGATGTAATCTCGCCAGAGACTCCACCTATCTAGTGCAAGCTTCTAAGGAACACTCAAATGGTTTTCAAATCAATATCTACCCTCTTCAATCCCATCAAATGGATGCAAAGTAAAGATTGGATATCAATTGAAGTTAAGTGCTTTCAATCATTGACTTACCACGCAAGGCACTCCTACCATCAGCAAGAGGCTAGTGGCTTGGATTTGTTTGAGTCAAGCAAGTGACATCCATAACAACTTCAATTCAACTAAACTACCTGAACATGGAAGAGAAATCTACTCCAAGTGAAAGATTGAGGAAATCATGTAACACTTCAAAGCAATATTAAGTAATTCACCATGAAGAACAAACAATGAATTATCCATTACTTTGAGAAGCATCATAGCAACAATTTGATCAAGTCTCTCCCTTAACTAGCCTATTCTAATCTATGTCTAGCTCTCTAGCTTCTAACTCCTCTATTCTTCTAATTTTCTAACCCCTTTACAAATGAGAAAGCCTTGGCCTTTTATAGTTGCTCAAATACAATGAAGGGTCAAGATCGATTGAAGATCAAGGGCCATGATTTCTTCCTACAAACCCTAATTAGGGTTTCCAAATTTGCAACCAATTACATGAGGGCACCACATCATGGGCCAATAAAAAAAATTACAATAATTTTGATAGCCAATGAGAAAATAGGACACTTGGCATGCTGTGATTGATTGTGCTTGAATCTGGAATTTTCTGATTGGAGGAGACAACCAATTGCCACCTCATCACCCGTATCCTGTTGATCCATTTAAAAGCATGTGCTTTAAATCTTGGCTTGTAGAAGGTGTTTGTTAAAACTGCAAATATTTCTTGCTCAATTGTTAGAAAGTAACTCTTGATGGAGAAAATATCTCTTGATACTCAACATTGTCCAACTCTCTAACATGATGGCATATTCCGAAATTGTTTCATCTCTCCAACCTTTTGGAAATTTTCTCATTGACAGGACTTGAACTTGCACTTGTAGGCTTGATCTATCTTGAATCATCTTGATCTTTATTCGAAACTTTGATAGTTTGACTTGAATCCATTTCTTATTTGGAGCTTCGAGCTTGAAGTCTTGAATTCTTTCTCCCCACTTGAGGTCTTTGAGGTTCAGATTGGTCTCCTTGTAGAATCCGCTTGAGGTCCTTGACCACCACCTTGTCGTCTAGCCTCCTCCCTCAATGAAATCAACCTTGCAACACAAAGGGAGGAAGATGCATTAAGACTACAAAATGATGCGAAGAGACAAAATGAACAAAAACATAAAATTTTGTGAAATAAAATCTTTAGATTTGACTTCCCTTTTATCTAATTAAGACATATTACCATTAGTGAAGTCCCCAAATTAAATTTTCAATTCGTTTTCTTGAAGTTCCTAATGATTTGGACTTAATTTTATTTTAATGACTATTCTCATTTGATTTTGTCTCAACTCATCCTAATCCTCTTTGTTTTGATTTTTTCCCCATACCACAATGTTTGGAAATTGGATTTAGAAAACGTGGAATTCTAATTTCAATTATGGAGACGAACAATCAAATTCCGAAAAAATTTCAAGTGGTTGTAACATTATAATATCCTTGCCTCTATATTCTCACCACCTCTAAAATAATGCTAATGACGCTCACTGCCGCTCCTAATACAAATTGCTGCCAAAATAGGTGAAATTCGCTGGCCTAGATGCAGGAAAAAGATAGCTTTTGGATTGAAGTAAGGAAAAATGAATTTGTTTTCTCCTTTATATAGGTGGTATCTTATGCTGAAGGGGTGTGACTTTGTATAGGCCGACTTGGCGTTTTAATAGCCAACAAGAATTCCATTTTGTTTAATCGCAAGCCACAAGGGCTGACCTGGCTACACCCTCATGATACATATAAAAACAAAACATTTTAATTAATAAAAAAATGGCCACGTAGGCCGACTTTGCAAAAGCCCGACTTGGATAGGAAGTTGGTCATTTAAAGAGTTTATCTCCTTTTCAAAATCGCGCATGTTCCAGCATGGAGGTTGACTTAGATGTAAGGAGGAAGTTCAATGTTGGAGAGGATTATAGGAATACTTCCAAGCTGGCAGAATCCGCCTAGGCTGGAGGATTCCTCCTAAACTCTTGATCACCTTACCCCCTTATTTACTCGACCACCACTACCTTGTCTTGTCTTCTTTGTCGGGCTTTAATCTTCTAATGCTCAGGTTAGTGAAAATCGTAGAGATGAGAGGATAGAATCCTCGTGGAGGGGTGGATTCCGCCCTCCACCAAGGATTCATATTGTCTTGTTTCAAACATTCCAACCTCCTACACCTGCTCTTGATTACGCATCGTCCTCAATAGCTCGCCAATTTTTGAATAAAGGAGTCAAGATTTCACTTGTCAAGAGGATAAAATCCTCTCCTAGCAGAATTCGACCAGGTGGGAGGATAAAAAAATCTTCGCTCACCGTCCTCTTATATTGACCATTTCCCTTCATCGAGCTATCTCCTCTCCATTTGCACTCCCTCAAAATAACTCCCCAATCCAGTTATGATCATGGCGGAAATTCACAAGGTGAGAGGATTTGAGAATAAGTTGGGCGGAATTCTGAGCATTGGGAGGATAAAAATCCTTGTGGAGGGGCAGATTCCAACCCCCACAAATGAATTGTCTTCTTCCAATCTACATTGCCTCCCTTATTTGGTCTTCTAAAACTTTCGCCTTTTAACCATGGATTGACCCCTTACGCTCAAAATCGCTGTTGTGCTCAAACGGTAGTGGATTCTCATACACGAGGCGAAAACTTAATATTGGAGAGGATAATTAATCCTCATGGGAGGGTGGAATCTGCCCTCCTCTAAGGAATTCTCTTCATTAACTTAAAATCGCCTTACTTTAATTTTGATAAAAGCATGCCTTGACTCATCCAAATGAAATAGTTTTTGTCAAGACAAAATCTTGAAGGGGTGGAGGATTGTTGCCTTAGCGGGAATCTAGCATGTGGGAGGATACAATCCTCTATGGAGGGCGGAGTCCAACCCACTCAGAGGATTTCTCCTTTGGCGTTTTACAACCCTTGTCACCCCTCCTTTGATCAAATCGCCACCTTGTATGATTCCATCGGTTCCCATCATTTTCCATTATACTTGATGGACAAGTCATGTGCTTTCACCTTGAGATGCCTAGGTTTATTGAATTCTAACACTCACACTACTCAACCCGACCCACTACCGATTCAACCAAGTGCATAGACGTTGGTATTGTTCATACTATCACCACGTACGTTAAAGGGACTTGGGGATTTTGATTGTGGGCTAGGCGGAAATATTGGGAAGCTTAGGATAAAATCCTCAAGGGAGGGCGGATTCTGCCCTCCTCTAAGGAATTTTATTCATGATACATGACTCTTTTATCACCTCCTTATAATGCCACCCTCAAATTTCAATCTTTAGTAACATTGGTTCCTTATTTGTTTAAATGAACTTGCCTTACGTTCTCCAAATTTGTCCATGACATATTGAGCTGAGAGGAAGCTGGATTAATTTACCTTCACAACCCCAATGGATCTCTTTTTGTTTTTGCACGATGGGTGGAAATGATATACGCCAAAGGATTTTCTTCAAGAGCTGGGCAAAAATCTTTATGCGAAGAGGATATAATCCGCTTGGGGTGGTGGAATCTGCCACCCCTTAAATGTTTTTCTTCAAAGTAGCCCATTTTTGCTAGCATTTATTTCAACATCAGTTCAATTACCTTCAAAATTTATTCATTGAATTGGTTGCTTGTGTGATTTGATGGAAATGGTTCATATCTCAACCTCTAGCCTAAAGGCATAATCCAATATAGTAAGAGGATTTTCCTCTTATCTTGGCGGGAATCATGATGGGAAGAGGATTTTCCATTGGTTAGCACCCCCCTTTTCAAAGCTATCAAAGTCATGTTCAAACAACGTAGGAGATAGGTCAAGATGATATCATCGTCAAACTCCATTCTACCACTTGCCAAGGCTTAAAGGCTTCAAATTGCTACTAACTAGACCCTGAAGACTATCTAAAAGATACTACTCCTAAAGCTCAAAGCAAAAAGAGGGGGTCCCCATTTGCAATGGGGGGGTGGTGTGAAAATCTCACAACAAAAGGTACACTGAAGGACTTGAGAATGCTCATAGGGGAATGTCCAAGGCTAAAGGGGCCAAGCCAAATAATCCTAGGAGCGAGTCTTGCTCCTCTCCTATAAACCTTGCTAACAAACAAGGTTCATGAACCTATGGAGGCAGTGGAAAAAAGTAGTGTGCAAGTGGCTATCTTACTCGGGTTGTGGCAAATCCATGATTCCTTTAATGAGTGTGATTTAGCATAGTGATAGTACACAAAGAACATCATTTTTCTGACATGTGTTCATTTGTGTGTAAATTGGTCATATCCAAAGGATGCTTAATGCCTCCAATGTGTATGATGTGATTAAAAAAGGCAATTGTCTTGTAGCTCTCGTGATCTCCTTTTCAAGAACCTATGCCTGAAAGTGATCATGTCAAGGAAAAAGGTCTAGGAGATTATAATTAGAGTAATGAAAGAAAGTAGACTAACAATTGCACATTTAGGTTGTAGAACTTGACGAGTACTCGCACATCGAATCCCTTGCCAAGTAAATCATTGATAAACTCGTGGCCTATTTTGAATTTTGTGCATGAATTGTGACAATTGCAAAATCGCATGATTTGAACCTTTTGAATTGCTTCTGTTTTGCTTGACTATCAATAAGGTGAAACTTGGATTATCATTTTAGGTTTTCATTTGTATTTTTTGTAAGGAAATTAATGAAGCAGAACAACTTACACTACCTTGAGGGGAGGGTAATGTAAAAACCATAGTTACTCCACCCGTCGGGGATGGCGGGACGAGGGGATGGGGGACAAAGGGCCTCAATTTGGGGACGATAGAGGGGCAGTGTTTTATGTACTGTATACTATACATATAGTACTTAAAATGCTAGTTAGGAAAAGATGTATATGACTATTAAGAAGTAAAATAACAAAATTGCAAATGCCAAATACTAAATAGTAAATACTTGAACATTGAACAGTGAACATTGAAGTTTTAAATATCAAATTACTAATTAGGAATTAGAATACTCAATACTATATAAAATTTTAAATTGTCATATTGGCAAATGGAAGATTCTATCATATAAAAAATATCATAAAGATGATTACAATGAGTAGCATTGTATCAAAACAAGTACAAAATGTCAAAATGTAGAGAAGGGAGGCCTCTACATATCCCTCAAGGCAAACTCCTCATCATTGGATCTTAGTAAAGTGGGGATAAGAACATCAACTTGATTCGATGCGATTTCCTCATCAATTTCTTCTTTTGTTTTTAAATTCGAAAGCGGGGGTCTAGGGGTGGCAGCCCCCAGTGGGGTCAAGGGGCAACACCCCTTGTGGGGTCTTGGGGTAGCGCCTAGGGTGCACTCCTTGTCGTGATACAAGGTGGGGTCGAGGGGCAATACCCCCGTCGTCAAGCACATTTTCTTCATTTATTCTTCATTTTTGAAGCATTTTTCTAACAAAATTGACGTGTTTGAACTCCCTTGGAAATGCAACATTTTTAATGTTTTTGCGTGCAAATCGAATGGAACTCAAAATTAAATAAAACATGTAATATTTAAAACTTTTTTGAAATTCATCAGCCATCGAGGAATACCAGATGTCTCCGAAATGGTCGAGGGATGCTTGTGTGTCCCCCTTGCCGTTCCAAGACACTAGGACGTCCCCACGTTCTGGCGACAAATGGGCAGAGAATGGGTGGTGGTGGGGAAACTTAGGAACATCGTCCCCACGTCCTGGGGATGTCCCTGTCTCAAGAACAGGGGGTTTTGGGTCGGGGACACATCCTTGGGTTTCATTGGTAAAAAAATTCTCAGATCTTTACAGCAATTCTAGAAACTTAACAGAAATAAAATAAATAACTTGTATATCACAACATAGTAATTTACGTGGGGAAAACCCTTTCAAGAGAAAAACTGCACTCCAAAAGCTGCCCAATACATTATTCAAAAATCAACAACAAATTACAACATACTTGCAGAGCAAGCTTCTCAGTATTATCACCAACTAGAGATTCAAAGGTACTGAATAGCTATAAGACTCTTACACATACCCTCCATCTCACGAACCTAATATACTTTTTTATACAATACATGAAACTATCAAACAATATTACAAAACCATGGGCTAAAAACCACTTATAAAATGGTGTCCATCTTATCTCCAATCAAAGATGCCCTATGATGTGTCAAAACACACACCAACATGTGTAACTCACTTTTACAACTCATTTATGTGTTCAACACATTTTTACATTTCCTATTTTAGGAGACCTAACTCTTGGAGACCATAACTTGAACTGGGCATTCAATTGACAAACCGTTTGAAGCACCAAAAAGCTTGCAATGTGCTTTATCACCTAGTAACTCGCTATGCTGGTACAAACATTTTGAGGCCATTTGGGAGCCTCTAAAGCCTTCAAAATCTAATTCATAAAATTTCTTCAGCAACTTAAAAAATGGAAACTTTAATATCTTATAAACTGGACATGATCTTGCAACGAAAATTTACTGGCATGCTTATCTAGCGCATCTAGAGCTTTCAAGAAAGTTTAGGGAAAATCTCTGCTCAAATGAAAACTTACTATAAATAGTAACCATATGTAAATGCAAGGTTGATACACATTTTCTTAACAATCTCCCACTTGTCAAACACCTAGCAAGAGCAAAGGGTATATTTACACCATAGTTCAATTGCTAGGGGTCATGAGGCCCATAGAATTCAAACACCATCTGAACTTCTTTGTGCTCACAACCTTAGTAAATGAATCTACAACGTTCATCAAAGTCTCTATCTTAACTAGCTTCACTTTGCCATCCTCGACCAATCTTTGACAAAATGATATTGAACATTAGTGTGCCTGGTCCTTGTATGGAATGTTGGGTTCTTAGCTAGGCAGATCACACTCTGATTGTCACACTAAATTTTCACTACTCCTTGTTTTATTCCAATATCTGAACATAGTCTCTTAAGCCAAATGGTTTTTTTACAAGCACGAGTCGCTGCCATATACTTAGCTTTAGTAGTGGACACAACAACCACAATTTGTTGCTTCCTCATCCAATTGATTGCACCTTTAAAAAATGTAAACACATAACTACCAGTGGATCTTTTGCTATCAATATCACCTGCCCAATCTGAATCCACATAACTGCGACTATTGAGGGAAATTTTGTCTCCTATCATTTTACCATGTTAATACAAAGAATACTTTGAGGTACTCTTCAAATATCTGAAGACTTTTTTAACTGCATCCCAATGACCTTTTCCAGGATTAGATATATATCTAGAAAGAACTCCTAGTGCTTGGGCAAGTTCCGGCCTAGTATAGACTATAGCATACATCAAACTTCCAATTGCATTTTGGTAAAGTACTTTGCTCATGTCTTGCATCCCTGATGGGGATGTAGGACAATTTGAAACTGACAACTTTATTCCAATTGTAAAAGAAATGCATAATGGTCTTGAATTCCACATGTTAAACTTTTATAAAATTAAGTTCACATACTTTGGCCTAGCAATAACTTTTTGTTCACTCTATCTCTTTTAATTTCCATCTCAAGGATATGTTTTTCTGCACCAAGATCTTTCATTTCAAATTTAATAGCAAGCTGAGACTTTAGTTCAACAATCACACCTTTCCTTTTGCCAATGAACAACATATCATCAACATGTATTGCAATGTATAGGAAATGACCACTATCGGACTTATAATAAACACAATGATTTGATTTAGAACTCTTAAATCCCAAACTTAACACATGTATCAAATTTTTGGTACCAAATCCTTGGACTCTGCTTGAGGCCATACAAAGATTTTTTCAGTTTACAAACCAAGGTACTTTTTGTTGACATCAGTAATCGGTAAACTCTCTACCGGTCCGAGTGTTGTCATTAATTGGAAAAAGATGATAGAGATTTGTCATCTCTATAAAGGTTGAAGCTTTAAGGAACTCTACATCTAGAGAGGTTGGTTTGGCACCTACCTTAGCTACAAGAAAAGAGTAACTATAGTTTCATTGAAACCGGTCACTACACTAAGCATCAGCAACCGGACAATGCACTCAATCAGGGAAGAGAGTATTCTAGTATCAACCAAGGACCGAACTTCAACCTGTATGGACAAGAATAGCCAAAGTGCAATAATCATACTAAGTGTCTATAACACAACCGGGCTAGTGTAACCGATAGTCCACGCAAATGCAACCGGTAAGACATGAAAGAGACTTCAACAGATCGAAGAACTCAACCGATATATTACAAGACTCCGGTATGAACCGAGGAAGTCATAGTCAATTGTCAACTATCTGTTCCAACCTATCAAGATTTATTGCAGTAAATCCGGGTGACCTTGAGTTGTCTCGATGATCGGCTTGTGGCACAGTTAAAGGAATTAAAGCCAGAATCAATGGCTTTTGAGGCGTGACTGAAAGATTTAAAGCCGGATTCAGTGGCTTTAAATCAAGGAGTTATCTCCTATGAAGGAAAGTTGCCTAGCACGCAACTATTGTTCTCTTCATAAAGCGAATAAAGCTAGAGAATGTATCAAATGTTTGCTCAGCGAACCAATACTCAGTTGAGTGATGTAATAAAAGGATCTCAAGATTAGGTCGTGCATTTTAGGCACAGTCAAAGTAGCATAACTCTATATATTCTTATGCCTGTCAAGAATAAGAGTTGCCTTCATGTTGCCAAGAAAAAGAGTGAACCTATATGCTACAGAAGCAAGGGTTAGAGAAAATCGAGAAAGAGAAATAATAGGTTGTGCAAGGCAGCACAACAATAGTTGAGAATACACCTGTGTTAATTGGTGATGATTCTCAGTCGAGCACAAATAGAGATCACATCTGGCTAAGCAGAGCCTTTTGTAAAGATCTTGATTCTATTGTTTTCTAGCAAACTACAATAGATAAATCCCAGTATTTGGGTGGACTCTAACAGGTCCCTTGTATCAAAATCCCTTAACTGGGTGACATCTTTCAAGGTGTTTGAAGTCCTTTAACCGGGCAAGTCTTAACAGACCTTACTGTGACAAATCCCTTGACTGGGTCGCACCTAGCAAGGGTGTTTTTATCCCTTAACCGGGTAGGCTGTTAACAGGGCGTACTTCAAAAGAGTACAAATATTGTGAGGTCTCCTCACACCGTGGTTTTCACCCTAACTAGGTTTCCACATGATAAATCTGGTGTCAATTTGTGTTTGTTCACTTACTACTTTATTTGCTTAGAACTGCTTGCTTTTGTGTTGTAAGTTTACTTCAATGGATTAAAGAAAAAGGAAAGAATTTTGCAAGTGCTGATTCACCCCTCCCCTCTCAGCACCGGTTGGGACTGCCAATTGGTATTAGAGCCAAGTTTTGTTTTTCTTTGTTGCTTAACCGCACAGAAAGAAAGCTATGATGATGAGAAAGGAAGGACCAAAGTTTTCAAAAGAAAACTTCACCTTATGGTGCAACAGAATGAAGCTATATCTGAAGACCAACGGTGACTAGTATTGGAATCATGTTACCAACGACTACAGTGAGCCCATTGGCACCTTGACACTTGATGAAGAGAAAATCAAGATTGAGCACACGGCTGCCATAGACATGATAGCTAGCACCTTACCTGACGATGTGTATGCTGAGATTGAACATCTTGACTCCGTCTGCAAAATGTGGAAAAAGTTACAAACGGCCTATGGAGGAGATCCCAATGTTCAGAGAGCCAAGGTCGAAAGCCTCAGGGGAAAGTATGACGACATGAGGATGAATGATGGAGAAGATATCGAGCAATATAGCAACCGAATCAAGGAAGTGATCAACTCCATCAGAAGCATTGGAGGCAAGCTGACTGAAGAGGAGGTGGTGAGCAAAATACTGAGAACTCTCAGACCTCAGTATGCTATAAAAATCTCTGCCATTCAAGAGCTCAGGTCGGTGAGCAACGATCAAGTCACCCTAGACTCCCTAATCGGTAAGTTGGCTGCTTTTGAATTAAGCAACTTTGATAATAGCCTATCCGTTCAGGAAGCAGCATTTAAGTCATCTGTCAATGCCTCTTCCACCAAAAAGGGAAGAGAAATTGGTAACTCCTCTACCGGTAAGATCGGCAACCTCGTTGAGAATTTGCTCTCAAAGGAGATGGAGCAAGATGAGTTTGAAGCTCTGATTGCCAAGAGATTCCCCAGAGGGAAAGGGAAGTATAAAGGGAAACTCCCTTTAAAATGCTTCTCTTGCAACAAAATAGGACACATTGCTGCTCGGTGTCCAGATAATGAAAACAGAGACAAAAGAGATCGGTTCAAGAGCAAAGCAAAGCAGGAGTGCTATCTTGCGGAGGAAGGAGTCACAGACAATGAGTCTGAAGACTTAGAAGATCTAAAAATTGCATTTGTTGCAATAAAGGAGGAGAGCCCAACTATTAATGAAGTTGCACTCATATCCAGATCCCATCAGCATGACGATTGGATCATTGACAGTGGATGTACTCACCATATGACCGGTGACAAGAGCAAGTTCATCAACTTGGAGCTCAATGACAGCGGATTAGTCACATTTGGAAACAATGCCCCTTGTGCCATCAAGGGTAAGGGATCTATTGTTCTCTGCAACAATGCTGTCTGTGAAGATGTGTACTGGGTCGAAGGACTCAGGTACAACCTGATGAGTGTGGCACAGCTGAACAACAAAGGTTTCCAGTTGGAATTTGGTCAAGGCTCCTGCATAGTCAAAAATCAATCCAGATCTCATGTTGCAACTGGTAGACAGAGCAAAGGCAATCTGTTCTACCTAGACTCAATAGAAGGAGCCTGTTTAATTGCTTCGGTCAAAGGAGAATCAAGCAAGATCGGTCTTGTCTCCAAAGAAGATAATAGCTGGCTATGGCACAAAAGACTCTGCCATATAAACTTTGATAGCATTGTCAAAGTGAGTAAAAAGAAATCGGTCAGAGGACTCCCAGAAATTGCAAAACCCATGAGTGGTATTTGTAAGGATTGTCAGTTAGGAAAACTGACAGGAGCAAGTTTCAGTAGTAAGTCCTTCTCTGTTGGAAATGTTCTAGACCTTGTACACACAGACCTGTGTGGACCAATGAGGACAAAGAGCTATCATGGAGACCGGTATTTCATGCTATTTATAGATGATTTCTCGAGAATGATGTGGACACTCTTTCTCCGAGAGAAATCGGAAGCTTTTCACATGTTCAAGGTTTACAAGGCTAGAGTGGAAAAGGAAACTAGTAGAAGCTTGAAATGTCTGAGGTCGGACAGAGGAGGTGAGTACACCTCTCAGAAGTTCACTCATTACTGTGAGGAACATGACATATAGAGATAGTTTTCTGCACCTAGGACTCCTCAGCAGAATGAAGTAGCAGAAAGAAGAAACAGAGCGCTGATCGATTGTGCTAGAACCCTGTTGATCCAAAAGAATCTTCCTCATCATTTTTGGAGAGAAGCTGTCAGCATTGTCGTCTACACAATCAACCGAGTTCAAGTAAAAAAGGGAACCGGTAAGACGCCTTACGAACTATGGTTTAAGCATACTCCCAGTGTAGGCTACTTCAAAATCTTTGGTAGTAAATGTTACATCAAGAGAGAAATGTTTTCTGGAAAGTTTGATCCCAAGAGCGATGAAGGAACATTCTTGGGTTATTCTACCAAAAGCAAAGCCTATCGGTGTCTGAACAAAAGAATAGGCAAGATAATTGAAAGCATCAATGTAAAAATTGATGAATCATCAGAACTAGACAAGAGGACCGGACATGTCAATCATGAAAATCTTAAATTTACTAATGGAGGAGATGTCTTTGAGTTCAATGAAGCAACAACTGAAGATAAGGAGGCAACTCCCACTGACAGAAATCAAGAGCGAGAGATTGTGCTCGAAGCTGACAGGACACCCTAGGATGGTGAACAAGTAGATGCTCATAACCATGATGAAGAAATTGCTCAACAAGATGAACCAAACTAGGAACAGAGGGCGGCTCTTCCAAGGTATGTCACATATCACTCCACTGACAATATAATTGGTGACAGACATGGGAACATCCTGAGCAGGAAAAGGGCCAAAGAGAACGTCTATCTTATCTCGTGTGTTGAGCCCAAAACCACCAGAGAAGTCCTTGAAGATGAGAATTGGGTCAAGGCCATGGATGAAGAAATTTAACAAATAGAAAAGAATGACACATGGGAACTTGTGCCAAGACCTCAAGACAAAAATGTCATTGGGACTAAATGGGTCTACAGAAACAAACTGAATGAGGATGGTAAAGTTATCAGAAATAAAGCAAGGCTGGTTTGCAAAGGCTATGCTCAGGAAGCTAGACTAGACTATGGAGAAACTTTTGCACCAGTGGCCAGATTGGAAGGGGTGAGAATTCTTCTTGCCTATGCAGTTCACAAAGGCTTTAAAGTGTACCAGATGGATGTGAAGTCTGCATTCCTCAATGGAATACTGGAGGAAAAAGTCTACATTGAGCAACCAGAGGGGTTTACATCTGCTCAAAAGACTGATATGGTCTGCAAACTGAAAAAGGCTCTCTATGGGCTCAAACAGGCCCCAAGGGCTTGGTACAAAAGGTTGCATTCATATCTTCTGACAATTGGATTCATCAGAACCGGTGACAACAGCAATATGTATCTCAAAACCGGGAAAGATGAAAACTTAATTGCTGAAATCTTTGTTGATGACATCATCTTTGGAGGAGATGATAGAATGAGCAAAGCATTTGCTGAAGAAATGAAGAAAGAATTTGAGATGTCTATGATAGGGCCCATAAAATTCTTTATTGGACTACAGGTCCATCAGCTAAAAGAAGGTATCTTCATCTCTCAGTCCAAGTACATAAAAGAAATTCTCAAAACTTTTGGACTAGAAGAATCCAAACCGGTTGGAACTCCAATGATAACTAATCTCAAGTTATCAGAGGAGGATGATGCCAAAGAAGTAAATGAAACAATGTATTAGTCCATGATAGGAAAATTGCAGTATGCTGTTCGTAGCAGACCGTACATTGCTCATGCAGTTGGCACAGTGGCAAGATAATTTGCTAATCCCAAAGAAACACATCTAATGGTAGTAAAGAGAATCTTCAGATATCTAAAGGGAACCGAGGAATATGGCTTATGGTTTCCACACAAGGGTGGTTTCCAAATTAAAGTCTACATAGATGCAGATTGGGCTGACAACGTGGATGATAGAAAGAGCACAAGTGGTGGTGCATTCTTTCTAGGTGGAAGAATAGTATCGTGGACAAGTAAGAAGCAGAATTGCATTTCACAATCCACTACTAAAGCTGAATATATTGCTGCTACAATAAATTGCACCCAGGTGATTTGGATCAAACAACTGCTAGAAGGTATTCAGGAATAGGTACCTGAACCGATCGCAATTCACTATGACAGTACCAGTGCCATAAACATATCCAAAAGTCCTGTTATGCACTCCAAGACCAAGCACATTGCCATCAAGTATCACTACTTGAGGGAACTTGTACAGAACAAAGAAGTAAGATTGGAGTATGTGCCCACCAAAGAACAGATTGCTGATATATTCACAAAGCCATTACCAAAGAGTACTTTTGAGTATCTCAGAGGTAGACTGGGGGTTGTACCCCTCTTAGATCATTAGTAATCATCAACAAGGAGTCATCAGTTCATTATGATTCAAACAAAAGGTTACACCTTATCTTTTATGAACTGATGAAAAGGACTGCTGCTCCAAATGGAAATCTCTCTGATTAGCCTTTTGGCATTCTTGTCAAAAAGGGGGAGAACATGATTGCCTATCACATTTTTGCCATCAATGCCAAAGGGGGAGATTGTTGGCATCAGTAACCGGTAAACTCTCTACCGGTCCGGGTGTTGTCGTTGATTGGCAAAAGATGATAGAGATTTGTCAATCTCTATAAAGGTTGAAGCTTTAAGGAACTCTACATCTAGAGAGGCTGGTTTGGCACCTACCTTAGCTACAAGAAAAGAGTAACTATAGTTTCATTGAAACCGGTCACTACACTAAGCATCAGCAACCGGACAATGCACTCAATCAGGGAAGAGAGTATCCTAGTATCAACCAAGGGACCGAACTTCAACCTCTATAGACAAGAATAGCCAGAGTGCAATAATCATACTAAGTGTCTATAACACAACCGGGCCAATGTAACCGGTAGTCCACGCAAATGCAATCGGTAAGACATGAAAGAGACTTCAACAGATCGAAGAACTCAACTGATATATTACAAGACTCCGGCATGAACCGAGGAAGTCATAGTCAATTGTTGACTATCTGTTCCAACCTATCAAGATTTATTGCAGTAAATCCGGGTGACCTTGAGTTGTCTCGATGATCGGCTTGTGGCACAGTTAAAGGAATTAAAGCCAGAATCAATGGCTTTTGAGGCGTGATTGAAGGATTTAAAGCCTGATTCAGTGACTTTAAATCAAGGAGTTATCTCCTATGAAGGAAAGTTGCCTGGCACGCAACTATTGTTCTCTTCATAAAGCGAATAAAGCTAGAGAATGTATCGGATGTTTGCTCAGCGAACCAATACTCAACTGAGTGATGTAATCAAAGGATCTCAAGATTAGGTCGTGCATTTTAGGCGTAGTCAAAGCAGCATAACTCTATATATTCTTATGCCTGTCAAGAATAAGAGTTGCCTTCGTTCTGCTGAGAAAAGGAGTGAACCTATATGCTACAGAAGCAAGGGTTAGAGAAAATCGAGAAAGAGAAATAATAGGTTGTGCAAGGCAGCACAACAATAGTTGAGAATACACTTGTGTTAACCGGTGATGATTCTCAGTTGAGCACAAATAGAGATCATATCTGGCTAAGCAGAGCCTTCTGTAAAGATCTTGATTCTATTGTTTTCTAGCAAACTACAATAGATAAATCCCAGTATTTGGGTGGACTCTAACAGGTCCCTTGTATCAAAATCCCTTAACCGGGTGACATCTTTCAAGGTGTTTGAAGTCCTTTAACCGGGCAGGTCTTAACAGACCTTACTGTAACAAATCCCTTGACCGGGTCGCACCTAGCAAGTGCATTTTTATCCCTTAACCGGGTAGGCTCTTAACAGGGTGTACTTCAGAAGAGTACAAATATTGTAAGGTCTCCTCACTTCGTGGTTTTCACCCTAACCGGGTTTCCACGTGATAAATCTGGGGTCAATTTGTGTTTGTTCACTTACTACTTATTGGCTTAGAACTACTTGCTTTTGTGTTGTAAGTTTACTTCACTGGATTAAGGAAAAATGAAAGAATTTTGCAAGTGCCGATTCACCCCTCCCCTCTCAGCACCGGTTGGGACTGTCACTTTTACCTTTTACCGCAAAGTGCTCTTGTTGTGTCATATAAATATCCTCCTCCAAATCACTATTAAGGAAAGCAGTTTTCACATCCATTTGCTCAAGCTCTACATCATAAGTAGCAACAATATAAAGCAAAAATCTAATCACCAGCTTCATCCTGAGAGTAGCCTTTTGCAATCAACCTTGCTTTATACTTCACAATGCTTCCTTTTGAATTAATCTTTTTCTTGAATGCCCATTTGCAACCAATAGGTTTTTGTCCTTCTAGCAATTGTACAAGATCCCATGTATCATTCTTTTTTAGAGCTGCCATTTCTTCATCCATAGCAATTTTCCAGGATTATGCATCATTCATACCGAATGCCTCTTCTACAAATTTAGATGCATCCACACTAGTATTCAAAGCAAAAATACATCTCTAATTATTAGGATAATACCTTTCAGGTGGTTATTTGTGCCTTGTAGCCTTTCAAACAAGTTGAGTTGGAGGTTTTCACTCCTCTTCGAAAGATTTAGAGCTAGATGAACTCTATACTTCTTGCCTATCTAGGGGCCTCTATTCAACTTTCTTAGGCATAGAAGGTAGTTGAATCACATCTTCGTTTTTAGTTTGTTTAGGCTGCAATGTAACAGAATGAGGGTTAGTTTTTCTAAATATAACACTTCTACTATGTATCACCTTTTGTGCAAGAGGGTCTCAAAGTTTGTATCTTTTCACACCATAATTGTATCCAATGAAGATGCATTTCTCATCCTTGTTCTCCAACTTTGTTTGCTTCTCCTTTGGCACATATGGATATGCCTCCCAGCCAAAAACTTTGATTTCTCACTGAAGGCTTATGACTGAACCATGCCTCCGTAGGTGTTTTATCAACAAGAGCTGATGTAGGAGACCTATTAACTAGGTAGAAAGCAGTGACAATAGCTTCAGCCCAAAACCTTTGTTCTAGACCAACACCACTCAGCATACTCCTAGCCTTCTTCATCAACGTTTTGTTTATCCCTTTTGCAACTCCATTGTACTATGGAGATTAAGGAGTTGTCTTCTGCCAATAATGCCACAATCTTTACAGAAGTTATCAAAAAAATTTGAGAAAAATTCACTGCCATTAGCAGTCCTCAAACATTTTATTTTCCTTCTAATCTGCAATTCAACCATTGTTTTGAATTCTTTAAATTGACTGAAAACATCAGATTTTCTCTTTATAAAATATACCCATATCCTTCTACTACAGTCATCAATAAATGAAACATTATATGCAAATTTTCCAATGGAAGGAACATCTACAGGACCAAACACATCAGAGTGAATAAGATCCAACAAACTACAAGATTTATGAGAACTCAAGTAAAACTAAACACGGTTTTCTTTTCCATAAATGCAATACTCACATAAATCAAATCAAGTTTATAATCATTCAAACATTCAACAAGGTTTTTTATTTTTCAAGGTCCTTAGACCCTACTCTCCAATGTGGCCAAGTCTCTAATCATAACATAGTCTTATCTGTAGTTATCTTTGATTCAGAAGAAAAAACACCCTTAGGTATCCAAAATCTATGACCATCTGCTGAAGGTGAAACTCTCACCTTTTCAACAAAGTATCCATAGATTTTGTCTTCCCAGAAGTAATATTAGTTTCAACAATGAAATTGGCAACACTATGGATGGTTTTCGTCCTTAGCCAACAAAAGAGCTCTCAAAGCTCATTCCAACAACATCTCCTTAAGTTGTCAAATCACTTTATGCAATTGAGAGCTCAAAACTAAAATATATAATGTGGAGGGAAGAATTAGGGCAACAATCTTCAAATTTGAATTTCTTTTCTCTCATTTCACCTTTAAAAACAATATTATAATCCCTCTCCTAGGCATCCCCATTTGACCTTGTAAAATAAACCTTTTAAATTATTTCAGTCCTCTCCTTGCCTTGGTGTCACCTTATGAGGTCAAAGTTGCTTTTTAAAAAACAACTTAATTGCCCCCCAGTTCCTTAGGTGTAGCTATAGGGGACATAACATGAAAAATTTTAAGTCACAAAATTTGTTACATAAGTTACTTTATAAAAAGCACTTAAGTAAAATAAATAAAGTATTATCTCCCAACTTGAAAACTCACCAAGGCATTGAATTCAAACACTTCACTCTGAATTGAGAAGAGATAGAGATTGAGACCAAGTACCCAATTGACACCTAGTAAAAATAGTCATATGCTAAAAATAGAAACTTTGTTGGAACACACTGAAATCATCTGCTAAAGCTCTCCTCAGGACACTAAGTTCCCTAACCAACTCCACTTAGCTGATTAGGTGCATAGGCTAATGGAACACCTAAATTGACTAGGTGCTAGAAGCGGACATTACAATATTATCTAAGATCTTACAAACCAAGACGATATCATTGTTGAAGATTGTTCCAGTCCATCCAATAATGATCTCAAGATATGCATGGATCCAATCCTTAACCATGGTAAAAGGAAAACATCCAATAAAGGTAATAACTCCAACAATACCAATTATACCTTTGTTCCATATTAATACGCTACAACCCAAATAGAGGAAGTCAATACTCATATTGCCACCATAAACATTTAGGGAAAAACTTCTGAGTATGCAATCACCACATGACATGGTAAAGTAACTCTCCAAGGAGCTCAATCAACATCCACTTCTTCATCTGAGTATAGCCCCGTGGAACAATACTACGAAAGCACCAAATTTCACATTTAACAATCTAGAGCATGAGATCAATATATCAAATGAAATAATAAATGGTTATACCTTCACAAAGCCTCATATTGCTCCATTGTTTTTGTGTGTGCTTGAATAATTGGATATGTGGATCTCTCTTTAAAATAGCATAACCTTGATAGCATATGTATAGTATGACTGCATGCGTGTTCTCAAAAATCATGGAGGATTAATGTGTTTGAAGATGATTGATTTATAGCTTTCACTTGATATTGATCAAAAGAATCAACGAATGAGAATGATTGAGAGAACAAGAGGATTTTGCTTGTGAAATGTGTCTTGTGAGGAGCTAAATTGGTGAGTTAACTCATTGCATGCATGAGTGAAGTGGATTTGATTGATGAGTAGACAAGGACTGACTTTGAGTGGATTGATGTGATGGATGCGCATAGAGATCTATTAATAGAATTAAATAGATAAAATTATTTAATTCATATGTATGGTTGTAAAATAAACAAAGTATTAATTTATTTACTTTTAGAGGAAATAAAAAACAATTAAATAAAATATACTTATTTGTTTAATTGTGAAGGAAATATTAACTAATTAAATAATTAAAATTAGTCAATTATGATGGATTAGAAGAATTAATGGACAAATTGATTAAATAATTAAAAATTATTTTATCAATGTGAATTAATAGAATAAATTAATTAATTAGCTAAAATTATTTAATTAACGAGGACAGAATAACAAATTGATTAATTAATGAAATAATAAAAAATATTTAATTAATGTGTAGAAGAAAATTTGATGAAATAATTAAAAATTATTCAATGATTGTAGATGAACAGATGTAATGTTTTAGCTTAATTAAATAGTTAAGTTAATATCGGTAGAAGAATTGATGAGAAATGATGAAATGGTAAGATGGAAATGCGTTAGTCATTTTCAGGTGTTCTACAATATCATCTTGCATTGAATTTTGTGTTTCTTCAATGGCAACTCCTCCTTCCTCTTGAATGAACTTGGGATGAAGGTGTCTATCCATAGACCCAACCTTGGTTCTTTGTTTGTAACTTTTATGCTCATTATTGTTACTATTAAAAAGTTTCCCACTATCTTAATTATTGGAATTTTCTGCATTATATATCTTATGTAACATTTGCCTCATTATATGTATCATAAGGTCAAATTTTTCTATCTATTTTATAATCACAATTTTCTTTTTCTCTAACCATTTTTACTTCTGTTGCTTTGGAATCCAGAGGGGCTTTGGTCACAGTCCTTAGATTTTTGAGCTTTTCTTAGTTCTCTTTGGTATTATCTGTTGTCTTTGCTACTCAATAGCAAATAAAAATAAACACACAGAAATAGAGTTTTAACATTTCTAGATAAGCATAAACAAGAAAGTTTGGTTTTATCCACATGTATTTTTTCGTAGAATAACTATGTTCATTCCATAGACAATAAGCACTAAGCTTTGCTTTGCAAGAAAGAAATGCGCTTTATAAAAGAAGCTAATTTATAGGAAGAAATGCTTTAAGAGATAGAAAAAAGGTGAGATAAAGCATCCCTGATTCTGAAGATTGATGTTTCAGATGCCAAACAGGAACTTGTGTAAACTATCATAGTAGAAGACATAATGTGATGGCAATCAGGAATAAGATTGCTATTGTGATTGTAGTAGAGACCAGGGAGTTGCGGCTGCATCCTTAAACCATATGGACTTGGGACTTTTGGTGCAAAAATGTGATGATTTGTAAATGTTGATTGTGAGTGCAGAAATTGGATTTGATACTTTTATGAGCAGAACTTCTAATTGGAATTTGTGTCTAGGACAAGAAAAATGGTTGGAACTGCTTGGGAATCTGCCTCAGTCAGATCCCTGTTTGGTATATCTCAACTCTGTGTAATTTGGAAATATTGGAAGTGTGTGTTTATTCTTTTCTACTCTGCTAGGAAGGTAAATATATGCTTGCAGAAAATATTGTTAAAACCTTAAAGAAATTTCTATTGTGTGTGCAATACTTGTTTGTTTGTCGAGGCTTTAAGGAAATGGAAGTCACCAAAGCATGCCAAAGGGATATATGAATGAATAAAGGTTCCAAGATTTTAAAGAGGGGCTGAAAAGGGCTAGATAAGGATTACAAAACTTACAAGGAAACTTCGAGGAAGATAATACAAAGAATATTCATGGGAAGGAAAATAGAAGAAGCAATAGTGAAGCATGACAATATATCTCTCTTGTGAATGGCTGAGGATGTTTATGAAAAGAATTTGAATGGCCCATTGGAAAAACTCAGAAAAGCCATGGAAGTTGGATTTTGTATGTTGAAAGGCATCAACATGGGATTTAGCTGTTTTACAACATATTTGAATGTGCAGATCATAGTTGGAAAACTTGGACTTGCCTTGGACACGGTAGACCAAAAAATTGGACTCGGACTTGGAAAATACTTGAGAAAGGACTCGGCAAAAGGAAAAAACCATAGTTTTGTAAAAGAAAAAAATTAATGCATTTAGAGAACATAATAGCCATAATTGAAACATTACACGTCATATGATCTCCAAACACTCGATATTTGAAATTTCATCATAGTTTCAAACTTTAAAATGTATAACAACAGCATAAGTTTATACATGTTTACAAAATTACATATAATGGTATGTCCAAATGTGAATAACGGCAAACTAGAGACTGACTATTTTTAGTATTCTAAATTCTAGCTATTTTTAGCCCGTTATTTAGAATCTTAGTTTAATGGTCATTTAGGCTCTATTTTGAATTGTCTTATTAGACGTCGTCTTTGTTTAGACAACTTTGATTTTTCATTAACGCCTTTTATAGCGTCTATAAACTCTATATATCCGGTGTATTGGTTAATATGAATAATTCAGTTTTTTAAAGTTTCATGGTATAAGAGCAGGTGTTGTTCTGGGTATGACTCCATCATGGGAGGGCCCAGGATTATGAAAAAAACCATTGAAGATTTTTGTTCAAAATAGTTAGTAAAAATTTCAAAGGATTTTAGTAGCTGTTGTTTTTTTTGGGCAAATTATCTATTTCTGAGAGTTTTGAAGGATTTTTAGAGGGTTTTGTCAGAGCGGTAAAAAAAATTAGAGGCATTGGAGCAGGTCGATGGTGTTTTACAAAATTTGGCAAATTATTTAAACAAAAATTTGTAGCCTCTTCTGATCTGGAAACAAAAATTTGTTTAGACAACTTTGATTTTTCATTAACGCCTTTTATAGTGTCTATAAACTCTATATATCCGGTGTATTGGTTAATACGAATAATTCAGTTTTTTAAAGTTTCATGGTATAAGAGCAGTGTTGTTCTAGGTATGACTCCATCATGGGAGGGCCCGGGATTATGAAAAAAACCATTGAAGATTTTTGTTCAAAATAGTTAGTAAAAATTTCAAAGGATTTTAGTAGCTGTTGTTTTTTTTGTTTGTTTTTTTCTGGGCAAATTATCTATTTCTGAGAATTTTGAAGGATTTTTAGAGGATTTTGTCAGAGCGGTTTTTACCATTTTTTCTGAAAAACGATGCTTTGTTAACTTCAAATAATGTTATCTTGCATTCTTTTTTGGGGTGTCCTTCTCATTTGCAATAGTTTGGAGGGTTTGCCAAATTTTTCTCAAAATTGTGGCAACTGTTCTTGGTGTGTCTCAGGCTACAGGGAGGGAGAACTCTATTATCCAACATCAGGTTAGCTGTTTTGTGATGATTTCTGGTTAGAAGTTTTGTAGATTCTGGGAGGGTTAGTAGCAAATTCATCTCAATGGCAGAGTTAGTGGCAGGCTTTTGTCTCTTGTTGCAGAGCATTCTGAAGAAAGGGGCACCCTTCTCTATTCTTTTCTGGACGGATTTTGGCTACTTTTGGTCACTAACATTTTGTAGAACTAGGGAGGGTCTCAACAACAGCAGAATGTTTTGAAGAATTTATGGCCACAAGACATGTACAGTCTTTTGCAAGGTAGTTGGTAGAATGATCATTAAGGGAGGGTATTGTTGATGTGAGTTTTGTTCCACTACAACATGCAGAATCAAACACTCAATGTTTCGGAGTGAAACATTAAACATTCAACTCTCTCTTGATATAAGGTCACTTCTTATGCTAAGCCTGCAAAGTAAGATCACAAGGTGACTTCAAGGTTCTTTTAGTGTGGATACTCGCTCAGTTGAAATGATGTGATTGCTGATTATCACTTAAGGGGACTTACGCCAGTTCATTCAAGATTTGTCAATAATGCACTTCTAAGGATTTTTCTTTACAATGTGCAATAAAAATATGGTTTGATTTTCCAACCTTTACACTTCATCTCAAACTTAAACTTAACTTCTACTGCTACTTCTCACTATGAATGCAAGGAATCGTGGATGGACTTGGACTCTACTAGATGCGATCTTGCCAGCGACTCCACCCATCTAGTGCAAGCTTCTAAGGAAAACTCGAATGGTTTTCAAATCAATATCTCCTCTTCAATCCCATCAAATGAATGCAAACTAAAGATTCAATACCAATTGAAGTTAAGTGCTTTCAATCATTGGCTTACCACACAAGGCACTCCTAACATCAGCAAGAGGCTAGTGGCCCGGATTTGTTGAGTCAATCAAGTAAACATCCACAATTACTTTCATCCAACTAACTACTTCTAAACAACATGAAATGAAATCCTAATCTAAGTGAGGAAATATGGATCACCATGCAATAATACAAACTTGATCACAACAATTCACCATGCAAGGCACAACAATGAAAAGCAGAGCAAATTTAGCATTATCTTAGCAACAATTCTCCAACAAGTCCTAATTTACAAATG
Source organism: Chamaecyparis obtusa (assembly GCA_027943335.1). Taxonomy (NCBI): domain Eukaryota; kingdom Viridiplantae; phylum Streptophyta; class Pinopsida; order Cupressales; family Cupressaceae; genus Chamaecyparis; species Chamaecyparis obtusa. Next base: position 1,677,600 of record BSBK01003919.1, read on the forward strand.
AGAGGTGGGGTTTATATAGGAGCCCCAATTATAATGAACGACCAAGATTGATCTAGAATCAAGGGCCCAGATTAATCCATTACAAACCCTAATTAGGGCAACCAAAAGTAGCCAATAGGAATGAAGCACCACAAAATTAGCCAATGAGAAAATTCAAAGGCTTGAGGACCAATAGGAAGCAAGGAAGCTGCCAAGTCATCGTTATGAACATGCATGCCTCTTTTCTCTTTCTCCCTTTTAGCAAAACTAATGAACTTAAGTAAAATTTCACTAAGTTCCTTCATGTCAATACTAGGAAGGCTTCTTGCAATCTTTATCTTAATTTCACTTCCTGTCCTCAGGATTTCTTCATCGTTCTTGGACATCTTTCTCTTGGATGGCTGGACTTTGTAATGTTTGAACCCTTGGTATTTCCACCTTCATTGTTTGGAATTCTTCTTCATTATTCAGACTTGATCCTTATGTCCTTGTCCATGTTCCAATGCTAACTTTGGTGTTAGAATCATCCTCAAAAATTCCTTCGTGTACTTGCTTGAATGATGATCTTGAGATAATTCTTTGATCTCGATCCTTGGATTTTCTTTCCTTTGTCCCAGCCTTGAAGTGCACGATCTTGAAGTGATGTCTTCCCTTGATATTGACTGTTTAAGTTAGTCTTCTTTCTTTGCTATCCTTGGCCTTGAGCTTGAACTTGTCTTTACTTCCTTCCAACTATTCCTTCTCTTGATCCGAACGTTATTCCTAGTACAAAGCTCGAAGTTAGCAAGGATTAAAGACTTACACAAATTTAAGTTTAGATCATGGAAGTCCTTGAATTTATCCATGGATTAGATGATGAATTCCATACATTGTCTTAATGAACTAATCCAAGGAAAGAAATAGTCAAATGCAAGTAAGGATTATTAAGATATAGCTTCATTTGTATTGTTATATATATATATATATATATATATATATATATTATATTTTACATTATTAATAATGAAGAGTTGTGATTTATATTATTATCATATTATCATTATTATATAATAATGATAATATCATAATACAATATTATATTAAGTCACATTGATACTAATCGAACTACGTTCGATGATTAAGTAAACTGCAATATCGAAAGTCTAATCAACGTTCGGTTGTTAATAGCAACTATCGACTAACGAGTCGCTGTGCATTAGCACAAGTGACTGTTGTTAACAGTCGCTTATGTTAATGAACAACGACTCCAAAGAGTCGCCTCTGTTCGTTTTGAAGGGGCATGTCAGTTACATACATAACCGGTCGATACATATATGTATGCTGTAGTCGCAGGTTGGAGGACAATCAATCACAACGTCATTGCCCCTCCAAATTGCATCTACAACAATACAACACATCAGAATTTAAATATTTCCAAAGATCCATATTTCCTAACAAGGATACCAAGACACAAAAGATCCTTTATACTTAGTTGATTTTATGAATTCTGATTTTTTCAAACCAGTCATGATAACACCCTCAAATCAGTCCTAATAACTTATCCAGTTCACTCCAAATCATGACCTAGGACCCCCATATGGTTTAGAAAACAAACAGTAGACCAAACATGACAGCAAACTAAATATCACTATCCTGAAAATTTCTGAAGACAGGGCATGGTAAGTCTGAAGACACCCCAAAACCAGTCTCAATGCTTCATCAAAATTACTACAAATCATAATCCAAGGTCTTCGCACGAATTAGGAATCAAAATCAAGGCCAATTATGACAACAAATTTTCCCTACCCTCACGAAGACATTCAAACCACTGAAAACAACTGAAGCATACCTTTTTCCTGAATGATTTTCACCCTCTAACTTGGTCCCTTTTGTGCAAGAATGTCCTCTAAACACTCAACAATGATCCTTATAATGGTTTGGCAAGTTGACAAATTATGGGATTTTTCTTAAAAAAATCGCCCTTGTTTTGAGTGTTTTCAGACTTTAGTCTGAAGACAAATGAGATTTCAGACTTTCAACTTGCCCTGAAACAAGTCACCAATGCTCCCGCAAGGTCTGCAAACATTCTGAATCAGATTGTCACCCACAGCAACCCAGACCTTAGTAAAACAAACAAAAAGATTTTCATGACAGTCCTCAGACTTATGCATATAACTTTCTTACCACGGCCTCTAGATGTCCGAAAATGGTTTGAAAAGCTCTGCAATGGGCAAGGGAAGACTCAGCAAGCAATTCCGGATAGCTCTGACTTACACCTTATTTTTTATGAATTTCCTAAAAAATCGCCCCTATTTTGGAGTCTGCAGATTTTGGGCCTGAAATCACCTTGCTTAGCCCTGGGATGCATGCAAAATGCAAGCAAAAATGATGGGGACTGGTCTTGAAACAAATCTGGGAAGCTTTGGGCTCCAAGCTATTTTTTATGAATTTTTTAAAGAAATCGCCCAGTCTGGAAATTTTCAGACTTTGGGCCTGCAACACCTTGATAATCAACCATGGATGGGTCTCCAAAACATCAGAACATGCTCTCTTTAAATCTGCAATCACAAGGGACAATTTGAAAGGGTGGAAAAAACACAGTGAAACCCGGGGACTCGCACCCCCCCAAAAACCTCGAAGTACCCATCCCCGAAACGTCCCCGCATCGGGGACTTGGAGTACCCAAGTACCCCCACCTCCGCCATTCTGCAACCACGCCGTTGGCGGGACGGGTACTTGAATTTCTATTTGAATTCTTGTTTTTGAATGTTAATATTGGGTATGTACTAGGTTACTATGTTGAATGTTCAATGGTGGCGAGACGGGTACTTGAATTTCTATTTGAATTCTTGTTTTTGAATGTTAATATTGGGTATGTACTACGTTACTATGTTGAATGTTCAATGGTTCTGGTTCGTGTTGCAATTTTGCTATGTTCAAGTATTTCAATTTGGTATGTTTTGCTGAAATATCATTTCATAACTAGCATTTCAAGTTATATATGTATAGTATACAACACCCCCCTTGGCCCCTTACCCTGCCGCTGACGTCCCCCCACCGTCCCCCGGCTGTCTTGAAATTGAGGCCCTTTGTCTCCCCGTCCCCAAAACTTGTCCTGGTGTCCCAACATCCCGATGTACCCAAGCACCGGTGTTACATTGAAAAAACATAAGATTTGGCAAAATCGATTTTCCATGGAGGGCACCTTCAGATTTAAATCTGCATACTCACACTTTCATGACTTACCTCAAGCTTTAATCTCAGTCTCTGCTATATCAAAATGGCTGTCTTCTTTCCTTCTACCAAATCCTCAGCCCTTGTAAATTCGATTGACTTCAACTCCAGCTCCTTTGCTTCAGATTTTAGCCACTCCAACTCCAGCTCTTATAATTCTTGATGGTTTTATCATGGAGCTGCCAGCCATTGTAAAGGAGTCTTAGCTTTGCATTCACCCCACACAAGTAATGTGGGATAAAAGTAATGCCCCCTTCTAGAAGTTTCCAGATTTTACTTTATTAGTTTTCCCATTAGTTTTAATTAAATATAATAAAAATCTGTGATAAAGGGAAATTCGACCCATGCTTGGACTAGTAAAATCTGCCCAAGTCCACAAGTTGTATGGACTTGCAACCATATCTCCTTGCCCACATGCACACCTTAGCCTTGGAGTGAGGACAAACACATTCATACTTAGAAAATTTCAAACTTGATTTGCCACCACAAAGGGGAAATTCGACCCATGTTTGCACAACTTCAGCACTTAAGAAAAAACCAACTTAATAGCATTGGAGGGAAATTCAACTCTAGCATGGACAAAACTCACACTTAGAAGAATTTTCACATCCATACTCACTTGAAGAGAAAAACATGATATGTCCGTACATCTCCAACACTTAGGAAAAGTTTGCATTCCATACCTGGTTCCAAGGGAAAAACGACCCATGCTTGGACTAATTTGACACTTAGACAAATTTGGAGTCCATTTTGCCTTGTAGGGGAAAAACGACCCAAGCTTGGACTATTCCAACACTTAGAAAAATTTTCACTTTCCCTATCCAGGCCAAGGGAAAATCGACCTTAGTCTGGACAATTTCCAGACTTAGAAAATTCTTCAGTGTACGCACTTAGTCTTGAGGGAAAAACGACCCCTGTTTGGACTCTTTCCAAACTTAGAAAATTTTCAACATTCCAAGCTCAAATCAAGGGAAAAATGACCCTTGTCTGGATTTTTCAAACACTTAGAAAATTTTCAAGCAGAATTCATCCAAAGTGGTGGAAATTCATGGTATGCCTGGAATTTAACCCCAGCACTTAGAATTTTTTAAGGAAAAAACCAATTAATGAAGGGAAATTCATGTATAGCTTGGATTTTGTGTATTTTTATAAAGAAAATTGATTTTTTGTTAGGATTTTGGCCGTTTTGTACGTAAAAAAATCAATTTTATAAGGGTTTTAAGGCCCTTATGCATGAAATATGCCTTTATATGGAATTTTGGACTAATTGACTAGCCAAAATTTAAATACTCTTAGAATTTTACGTTCAACCCAATATAACATGACCCTGACAAACTTTGATTTTAATATTCCCACTTTAAGATCACAACCTGGCTACTTGATTTATCCATTACCTCTTACTCTTTTAAAGCTCGAAATTGCCCAATGTAATGCCAAAATTTGCCAAACCTAACAACTACAAGCAAAAGAGGGGGTCCCCATTTGCAATGGGGTGATAGTGTGAAAACCTCACAATAGGTATTAGATTATTTTTAGTATCCTTGATTCTAGCTATTTTTAGCCCGTTATTTAGAATCTTAGTTTAATGGTCATTTAGGCTCTATTTTTGAATTGTCTTTATCTATTCTATTTTTAGATGCCATCTTTATTTAGATGACTTTGATTTTTTGTTAGCACTTTTTATAGTGTTTGTAAACTCTATATATTTGGTGTATTGGTTTGTTGAAATATGGTAGCTTCAGTCAGATATAGAAATGATGATCGATTTGATAATATGTGTGTGTATATATATGTCAGTATGTACTGACATATGTATACACACATATATATTTAATTGTATATATATTCATATCATCATCTGCAATAAATTCTGGAAATCGATGATCACTTATATAATTGATCGAAATCTATTATATTCCAAGTATATTATCGATCTGCATTTAGAGGTTATTACTTGCAAATTATTGACATTTCATATTTCATATAGGATCCCGATCAAGCATCATTATTGGTGATCATTTCCAGATTGGATATTATTTATTTGTGAAAGATAAATACAGATCGAACTTGATAAGCATTTATGTTTATTAAGTAACAAACCCCGATTGGGTGTTTAGTTAAGATGAAAAGGCACAATTCATGAGATATCTCATGAACGGACATGCCTCCACTTTGTGGAGACATGTCCGCTCATGGGACGTGTCTCTTCCATTATATATTTAATGCAGATCCGATCCACAATTGGAGACATGAAATCAATAAATGTTCTGCTCTTGTAGATCGAATACCATTAAGGAAAATTTCAGATTTGTGAATTCATGATCAGTATTTCTCAATATTGATTTGGCATCAACTTCATGTTTATCAAGTTCAATATGCTGATTATAATCTGCAAGAAAGTATAGTGATTGTAAGAATCATATTCTGCAAATAGAAAAGCCATAAATAGATCAAATCTGAAAGAAATTTATTCATATTTAACATGCTTAATACGAATAATTCAGTTTTTTAAAGTTTCACATCTTCCTCTTCCCTCTCCTAATATAGCTCAATTTTTTAGGCCTTGAACTAGTAGGTACTGAGGTATTTGAATGAGGAGTTGATTTTTCTTCAAGATCAAAGTTCTTGTTTTCATCATCCTCCATTTCATTAGAATCATCCAATGCTGCTGCTTTTGCTTCTTCTGCTGCTCCTCTCTCTTATTCTACAAGATCTTCTTCAGTAAGGAGGACATCACCATATGGATCAATTTCATCCAAGTCAATGGACTCATGAGAAACACCCTCCACCTTTCTAGTGCAAAGGTGAAGGTTGTACCAAACAAAGACAAGATCATTGAGTCACTTCTGGGTCAACCTATTTCTCTTCTTCGTGTGAATGTTCTCAAATAAACTCCGATTCCATTCACACACAGAAGCACTACATGGCTGGGACAAAATATGGATGGCTGTCTTTTGAATATTAGTCATGCCAACACCATATTTCTCCCACAACAAATCTACAATTTTTTTTATAGAAATATTAGAAATTTAGAATTGAGTAAAAAAATGTAACAATCATTATCAAGTGTCTAATTTTTTCTTGTAGTATTGAACAAAATGTTTTTTCTGGTTATTGTTTTTCTCTCCTGTCAATTGCTTGTTGTGAAGAGTCTCCCTTCTACACCCTTGTAGATCTTGAACAATGAACATTTTGAAAGTCATAATTAAGAATTGTCAAACTCAACAATGAACATTTCCAAATTCATAAATAAGATATAGCAAATGTCATATCTCACCTCCAACACATCATGAACCTTGTCTCTCAAGTCACGGTTAGGTGCCATCTTATCAATGCATGTAACAATACCTGCCATGACCTCATCAGTCCTAAATGAATCAGAGAAGTAAAATTTTGGGTTCAAGAAGTAGGCCAAGGCATGTATTGGTTGGTGGAGTTGGTTTGTCCACCTAAGATCAATGATGCGCCAAAGGATTCCATATTTTCTTGAATTTCTTGAATTTCCGCCATAGTAATATGAAATGGCCTCTTTGGCCCTATCCATGGCCTCATAAATGAAACCCATTGGCATGCCCTCTCTATCCACCATACAAAGAACCCTTACCAAAGGTTTTGTCACCTAAAAAAATGAAAACAAATTTTATATTATTACAAAATTAACCCCTAAAAAAAAAGGAAATAGATTATCTTGTATAAAGTTTATATTTGTGTTTGTTTCTTACCTTAATCAACTTCTCTCCACTTTTGTTGAACCCATCATCAAAAACAACACTTACTATATTTTTTGCCTTAGGTTTTTTGGAGTATGTAGACTCCAACCAAGCATCAAACACAAACATTTTCTTAAGATGAGGAACGACACCAAGAATGCTTTGCAATGTGAGGAAGTGGCTAGCAAATTGTGTCACTCTTGGTCGTACAAGGTCTTTGCCATTTGTGTGTTTTCTCATCAATGAGAGGACTCAAGTATGGTTGTACATGAATTTGGTGACACTTTTAGCATCTTCAACCACCCTTTTCACCCATCCAATCTTTCCAATGCCCTCTAACAACAAGTCCAAACAGTGTGTAGCACAAGGGCTCTATGTAATTGTGGGATGCCTCTCCATAAGCATTCTACTTGCAGCTACATATGCAGTTGCTTTGTTTGTGATAATTTGGACAACATTCTCAACTCCTTCTTGGATCACCCCATCTAACAAATTGCACAAAGTCTCAACGATTTTTGATTTCATTTGAGACATCTATAGACTTGAGGAATACAACTGCACCATTAGAAGCCACCAAGAAGTTGAGGAGAGTCCTATTTTGTCCATCTTGTCCATCCATCAAACAAGATGTTGCATCCTTTTCTCCTCCTAATTTTTTTTGATTATTAACCACAACTTGCTAATTTTTCACGGATTGCTCTAGCAATGGTCCATTGAAGTCTTTAGCTATTGGGGCTTTAAACCCCTTGCTTGCAATTGTAAATGCGGTAACCAAACCTTCCCAATATGGGTTGTTCGCCACATTGAAAGACAAATTGTTGCAGTACCAAATATTTGCTGCTACTATCCTTGCTCATGTTTTTCTTTATTCCATATAGTACCTTCAAGTGAAGATTGTGCTCTAGGAATGTTGTGGGGAACAAAAAACCTTGGCTCTGATGTTAGTGGAGTCTGATTCTCAGTAGCCTCAACCTCATTGTTAGCAATAGATGAATTTAGTTGATGGATGCTTGGATTTTTGTGAGTGCAACCAAGGGAAGCCAAAGTGGACACATTTGGATTCTTTGTAGCTGCCATGGCTTCTTTTTTTTTTCCCTTTCTTTTTGCAATTCATGCTCAGCAAGAAGGGCCTTTATGTGTCTAATAATCTCCAGAGTTGTATTGGGGCAACCTTCCACATTTTGTCTAGGTATTTTTGCAAGGTGGTATTTTAGTTTGTTGACTGTACCTTTCATCCATTTGCCACATTTGGTGCAAGTCACCTCTTCCATTTTATTTCCCTTTATCTCACACTTCCATGCTTCATCTTTTTTTCTTATTGATTTTGGGGCTGCCTTTCAAGTTGAAGTTGACGTTGCTGTTTTAACATGAAAAAAAAGAAAAAAATCAATAGAGTTTTGTGAAAAAAAAAATTGGTAAAGAATCATTTGATAGAAATAGTATTAAAAAACAAGATAAAAATACAAAAAAAAAAGTTGGAAGGGAAATGGGAAAATTTTTGTCAGCATATACCCTTGTTTTAAAAGATTTTTTTGATTTATAATAGATGAAAATGAAAAAAAAGAGAAGAAAAATCCTTTACCTAGATCTCTTTTGCCACTTTGTTGTTGTTTCCTCACCTTCTTCAACTCTACAGACTTGTTTTGAGCAAGAATAAATAATGAATGAGTAGAAAAATGAAAAAAAATCACGTTTCAAAATTTAAAGTGAGTGGGCATTTGAGGCATGCAATGAGAGTCTATTAGGAGGACTCGGGAGTCCCGATGATGGACACCCAAGTCCAAGTAATAAACTTGCGAATCCAAGTGTATGGACTTGTTTGGACTCGATTCCCAAGTCCATGGAGAGTCAACTCGGCTTGCTCATGGACTCGTGAGTCTGTCCGAGTTCGAGGTAAGTCCGACAATTTTTCCAACTATGGTGCAGATTCTACTGCAATTGTGATGCAGTCCATGACTACCATAATTGCATTTATGTCTAAGTAGGAAGAAACTGAAATTGAAGTCTAGGAAAGGCTTAAGTCCGATAGAGGAACATCTTGGCATCTGGATGATGGTGAAAAGGCTGAGGAATTGGTTAAATGCAAACTAAAACATGGTAAGGGATGGTTAGTTAAATGAGAGGAATACATAGAGTACTGCAAAGTAGACAATTTTTGATTCCCCATTGTCCTCAAAATCTGTTTTTTTTTTCAATCCTTGAAGCTCATCTCCTCATCCTACAAACTTGGAGAGGCATAGCATTTTTACAAATTGCAAACTCAAAATTGTTCTTTGTTGTTTGCTAACTTGCTGTGTAATTTGATTTATTCAAGGGAAAAATTTAGAAACTGATTTCATGACACGTCTATTACTAGGAATTATTAGCCTGATCTATGTGTCCGATAGGCAAATTCAAGAAACATAACTATTTGGAAGGATTGCAACTTCTTCTAACAAAATTTTAGATTTGTAAATGTACTTCAAATCATTTTGTCATTGCATTTTTACAATCATTTGTTGATGCCTTTTAGGGTTCTCTTTTGTTTTTCGTGAAACCTTTAGTTCCATTACGATTTTATTGCAAGAACCCTTCGTAGATCAGCAACTAGTAGCATGGCCAATGTTAAGTCAAGGGATTTTCAATTATATACATCAATGTATTGAATTTGACCCATTGTACTCTCGTACAAACATACTGTAATGTCCCCACTTTAGCATTTGACCAAGTGTGTGTGCGTTAGCCTTGTTCTACATGGTCCCGAGGGCTAACGAAGGGTTTAAGGGGATCTTGGAGTGTTTTGGCCCAGTCATTTCCAGTTTGGGCCAAAACGAAGTTGATTTACTCAGTTTCAGGCATACTTACTATTTTTAGTAAGTCAGCAGGACACAGTGGAGGCTAGTTTTGGTGATTGGATTTGATACTCCTCGGTGAGAGCTTTCCGACGAGCTATCACTTGCATTATTCAGAGTCCGATTGCTAATACATTTTAATGCCTGACGTTTTATTAAAGTAACGTTTAATTTAATTGTAAAATATTAAAGTGTTACTTTAATATTTATTTTATGGGGATGTGTACCCAAGGGAGACATAAGTGGATATTTTAATATATGTTTTAGATTGCACATCTTTTATCCCACATTGCCCATGAGAGTTGAGTCGACCTTTGGAAATAGAATAAAAGGAAGCGTTTGTGGCTTCATTAGATATGTTGAATATGAGAAGAAATTGGTGTGCGAGTTGCTGATCCGTTCTTGGCATTAGAAGACGTCTATCCTCTCTTGTGACATTCTAGGCGTCATTCCCTTGGGGTTTGGCCTTTGGAATCCATTGCTATCAACTTCATTATCAGGCAATTTGGTTGCATTTCCAGCTACAGACAGATTTGATATTTTGCTCATATCTTATTCACTACTTGTCCGATGCTTATGCCGCTTTGAGGGAATGATTTTATGAAGGTGGTGGACTGTTTGAAAGACAAAGTACTGTAGCAGCACTGTTCATGCGGCACTATTCACACGACACTATTCACGTCACTGTAGAAGCAAGTTCGAAAGCATGGGCTGGAGTATTATGCCAATGATATTGGAGTATAGTGAGTTGATAATCTGCCGTGTATTTGATTCTTTTAAATTCTGAAAATAACATCTTATCAGTAGCAGTTCAATATCCAGTTTGCATATTATTGTAGTTTCTTTATTGTTATGTTGTATGATTTCAATTCCATGCAAAAACTCAAACAAACAAACAAACGCTTCATTTCCGAAGTTATAAGCGGTAAAATATTAAACGGAGAAATAAGAAGTTGGATGCAAACTGTTTGACAAAATTCCTACCAGCAGTTGTTTAGTTTTCCTTTTTGGCATTAAGGGGTGCCCATTACACATACTATGTCATATGCCTATCCAAGAAAGTATGCCCAGACATTCAAGGAAGGGAACAAATTGTTTTTAATTGATGATGATTGAACACACATCATAGATCATATTAAGTGTTGCCTATTTGAAAAACACCTGCTCATGGTCCAACTTCTGACGTTTCTCCCAATCAATGACTCAGTTGTTGACAACACTTGGAAGATAGGCTTCTAGCTTAGCTTTTAGATGGATTTGCATGCAGGCTTCTGTTGTCCTCAATTTTGACATCACAAAATTGTGGCAACCCTACGCAATTTTCTTTTGAATTCGTAGGCGTATCCTCTACGTTTTCGATGTTTTGGATAATGCGTTATAAAGACAATTCATCATCCTTGAAATGTTCTTTATTTTGCATATTTCATACATTCTTTTTGAGGGTTCCCGTCAAGTTGATCACCTTATTGCTTGTCAGGATGAGTTTTTCTTTTCTGAGTGCAAGTGCTTGATTTTTGGCAATCTTCAAGTCCTTTTCTTCGTTTTCCCCTTTCTTGATAGTAGTTTTTAATTTTGTTTTTCCCTTAAGTCAGTAGCCCTTTGAATTCCGCTTGTTTTGAGCTATCTTAGACGTCAAACGGAGTTATATAACTCAAGTTATGATGGAAAAGGTGGGGTTTTTTAGGCTGATTGCATATTCTATGGAAAATCTCTCAAAAGTGTGTTTTTTATGGTCAATTGCATGAATAAAAAATATATTTAATATATAAAATGGATTTTGATATCCATTTTTAAATTTCAACTCATTCTTAGTTGATTTGACCATAGTTTTAATGATTTCATGAAAATTGGCTTTTTCTAGTCTATTTTTATGTTACTTTATTAAAAGTTAAAACTATAGTTATATATTAAATTTAATCACTTAAGTGCATGAAAGTTTGGTTTTTATCATCCATTGCATATCATCCACATGCAAATCATTTTCAAAACCCACTTTCTATAAGTGTAAGTCCCATAACCATTAAATATGCACTTTTTATATGCAACTGCATATGTTTATATGTTTGTTTAAATAAAAAAACATAAGAAAGTGGCTTTTTCTAAGCCAAAAACATGTTCTATTAAAACATGCAGTTGTCCTCCAAAAGAGCGTATTTAATCCTTTTGAAATATAAAATGTTGTTTCTATATGTAAAGGCATGTCTAAACTGTGTATTTAAAGATAAGTCATGAAGTGGCTTTTTCTAAGTTACAAACATATCTTTTCAATGTGTATTTGCACTTGAAAATTGCGTTTTAATGGAAATACATGAAAATACACAAGGGTGTCGATTTTTAAACCAAATACATGTTTCTTTTAACATGTTTTTCCACTCCAAAAGTGCATTTTTAACATAGCACACAAGGGTGTCAATTTTGAAGCCATTTGCATGTTTTTTTTAACATGTTTTTACATGTTTAAAGTGCATATTTAACTAAGCAGCTATGGACGTCGAAATTGAAGGCATTTACATGTCTTTTTAAACATGCATTTGCATCTTAAAAATGCGTTTTAACTTCCCTTTGGCTGTATTTTTTTAGAAGTGGCAATTTTTGAGAGGAAAACATGTGTTTTTTACTTCAAAAAATCCACTTATTTTGGGGGTTTTTGAGAAAAAACAGGATTTTGAAGCAAAGAATCACAAGATTCATGGTCAAAACTCAATTATTTTTGCTCCGCATAGGGTCATTTTTGCACTAAATCTCCCAAGGATCATTCTTGGATCATCAAAATTGCATTTTAGAAGGTGTTTTACTCTCAAAACAGCCCATTTAGGGCACGTTTTTGCCCAAAAACGACCCATTTTTGGCCATTTTTTTCTTCATCGAAACCAAACATTTTGCTTCTAAAATGAGTTCTTGGGCATTATATTTCATTTGCAGCTTGTTTATCATTCTTTCCAAGTTGTTTATGATGCCCTAGGCACCGTTTTTGGTTGCCATTACACATTGGATTTGATTTAGTCAATACGGTTGCTATTCTTATGCATTTTAATCCTCTTGCTTCCCACACTTGGCAAACAACAAATCTTGACTCTAAATGACATTCATTTCAAGAGGATTGAGTCAAGAATCGAAGTCTATAAAAGTCTCTTTGCTGCAATCTTTCTTTTCTAAATTTGAAAATCTTCTTGGATTTATTTCAGATTTTGCATAGAAATTTGAAGAGACTTCTTCCTTTGTTTTTTGTGGAAAAGAGGTAAGATTTCTTGCAAATTTCATAGGGCAAAGTTGTATATATGTGTTCTTTCATTTTTGTTTGCAAATCTCTTCATTTCCATTTTCAGATTTGCATGATATATATGATGTGCTCCTTCTATCTTCTGTCTAAATTCTCCAAGTTGCATATGCAAGTACTTCACCTTACTTGTATATACAATCGGGATTAAAAACTCCATTCTTGAAAGAAATTGTCAAAGAAAGCAAGCTCATTGATATGCACATGCAAATCCATTTCAAAAACTCACTTTCATGCATTATATGCACCTTATCCATACTTGTCTTACCGCTGCCACGACTTTAACTTATGATTGTACTTGCTTGCCGAACCACTTATAATTGAAATACAAATCCTCATTATAAGTAATCGCCATATCATACATCTTTCACGCATTCTTCCATTCATAATGCTTGATGTTCATATGTGCAATCACCTTCAAAAAATCCGTTTTTGGGTTTTCTCACCATAGAAGTGACCATTTTGAGCTCAAACCCATCCACCGTTTTGCTGTCCCAAAATTTTCAGCCATTTTTTTTGTTCATAACATCCCAAAACTCATATTTGTGCATCAAAAATTGTGCAATGGATCCATCTCATGAAGATGTTCTCAACTTGTGGAATTTTCATGTCACATACTACATGGTTGGAGACTCAAAGAAGGATTTTAGGCTTCAAAAATTTGTGATTGTATTGTTTTAAAAAACAATGCAAGTTCTTTGCTAAAAGCCCACCTCCAAGTGTTTACATATAGTTTTTTCGCTTTTCCAAAAGCTGCAAATGGGCCTCTAAACCCTATTTGTGGGTGACAAGTACTTTCCAAAATGACATGTAATGAGATTTAAAAACCCCATTTACAAGAGAGAAATCTTCCCATGCTAGTGCAAAGAGTTGAATACTGGAATGATGCGGGCATTGAATGCTTTCAAGACAGAGATACTTTCCAAGGTAATGACCATTATGATACAAGACAACCAAGGATACAGGTTCCTATTCTTGATCAAGATGCTTTCACCAAACTAGAGCGTATCAACCATCAGGCATCTTGTAGCAACATGAAGACAAACGAAGGATGATGTAATAGGTGTTGTGTCTTGTCAGACACTTAGAATATGTTCATCATGTATTTGTAATTTGTATTTGACAAATTACAGATAATAACAAGATGTAATTGTATGTGATAATATCACGTGCAAAACTGTAACATGTAATCAAGTTGCAAGTGCATTAGGCATGCAACTTTGAATAAGTCAAAAATAGTTAGTTAGTTAGGGAATAAGTCAAGGTGGTTAAGGGTTTTCCCCTTTCTTTCTCCACCTTTCTCTCCACTCTTTTCCTATATAAAGGAGGGAGCTCATTGTAAATAATCATCTTTTGACAAGGCAAGAAAATTCTGCTAGTTTGTATCTACACTCGAAGACTTTCAGCTTAGATGTAAATTTGAATTGCGTTCAATAAAAAGGGCAACTTGCTTTCAAACTTTGTGTTGATTCAAGGTGTTATGTGATGACATTTTCTGGATATTGATTGTGAGTTTTGGAGTTTTGCTCAAGAGGGATTTGAATTCAATTGTGCAGACTTTGAGCTGCCTATTGCATTTAGAGCCAATTTGAACTTTTGAAGATTTTGTGTTGCAGGAGGACAAATTGTTATAGTTGGTAGTGGCTGCAAATACTAGGAGTTGAAGACTTTGAGCTTCAGCTTCGAGTGTTTTTTTCAATTTCAGGATTATTAGTGAGAGACTTTGAGCCTCACTATTGGTTCTAGTTATTTTTCAAATAGGATTAATTGCAAGAGACCTTGGGCCCTTGTTCTTAATCTACCAAATATAATTATAACTGCCTGGACTTGACGGCTAACACTGCCTTAGGAGTTGTTCTTACGTCAACTACCGAGTCACCAATATTATCGTAGTAGTAGGAGATCTTTGTAGAATTAGTAAGTTGTTATTGCTTGTGAATCTTTTCTCAAAAAAAAGAGGAAAAGATTGGAAGAATAATTTTTTATTCAGTTTTAGTTGAAATCCTACTGAAGACACCTGCGGTAAGAAGGGAGCCTCCCCTATTGCTGAGATGAGAGATTTATCTCATTATATTGTTGCCTAAAGTTACAATTTTGTAAGGTGTAGTCTTAGTGGCTTACAAAATTTTTAGCCAACAACTTTTTAATCTCTTTCCTTGGTTTATCTAGATATCATCAGAAAGGAATCTATTTTATTTTCTAATCTTTTCTAGAAGTTGGTCATTGCAAAGGAGAAGATGAATCTCACGAAAACCCAAAATGAGATTTGCATGTATATGTTTAGATATCATGTATTCAAATAAAGGATGTTGTTTATGACCCAAAATCTCATTTTTAAAGTTGTCTATGCGTCTTGACTATTGATTGTTTTTGTAGAGAGCCAGGAAAGTCCTCGTCTATTCTGAGGATACCAATGTTTCCTAAGACGAGAAGTTTCTGATTTAATCACCCACAATTTAAGTGTTTCAGTTGAGGGCCTTACATTAATAAAATTATTCAACTTGCAAACTGATTCATTATCATCAAAATCATCTAAGTTAGCTTAGGCATCTGTAGGAACAATATCTACAAAGTCGTTTGGCGGCTTCTTAGGGTAACCCTCATGAGAAGCCTTGCTTGTTCCTAGATATTGATTTTTTTCTTTTCTTGTAAAATGAATTTTCTTAACTTTAGAAACTGTTATTTCATGTCCGTATTGTTTTCTCCCTCCTTTAAGATCAGTCCCATCTTAAAACAGAAAAGATGGATAACTGGATTTTCTCCTCATCTTTTCTATTCATGTTATCTGGACATAATCAATAAATACTTCACCAAAAAAAATCTTATTATTGAAAAACCCTAACAAAGCACTTTTCTGGTTCCAAGTCATTTATTGATTACTTTCCATGCATCTTTTTATCTTTAATCACTAGCATGTAACCCATGTTTTTTCCTTATTTTTTATTTCTATTAAGAAGCAATTTAACTGGTCTGCTAATCCAAAAAGGTGTACAGATGGATAATTGTCCCTTGTTTTCTTGTCTGAAGAGGGTTGCTACATTATAAAGTAGTGTGAACAAGCCTCTTGTTCAAATTTGTAGATCTCAAGAGCACTTTTGTTTTTAATCTATATAGTATTTTATTCATCTAATTACATTCTGTGAATTGGTTTACTTTGCTTTTCTTTATTCCTTCCTCGAATTTGCTTTCTTCTGCAATTCACCTTTTTATTTGCTGGAAGGAAGTTTTTAAATTACTCCATTTACTATGCTTGAAATTCCAGGTTCACTCCATCTATTGGGTCCCTTGAGACACCTATTTGTGATATCGTTTGGGATATTGCTTAAGGAGACAATGTGTTACAGGTATCATTGGGATTATTACTTTAGGATCCAATAAGGTACAGTGTTATGATATCATTGGGATCCACGTAATTTAAGGCTGACCTACTTTGAGACTGGTTAGCTCACCTTAGAGATGTTAAGGTTTGGCAAGGATACCCTACTCTATGGTTAGTAAATTCACCCTAAGGTTATTGATTGTCATCAACAAATAAATGTTTGTATCTCATTTGGGTACATAGTGATTTATCCTTTATAAAGTTTGAAGTGCAGGTTTAAGGTGCCCATTGGTACCAGTATATGCCTTGGTGTATCTTTCCTTTTTGTTTTATGCTTGAGTGGACCTTGTAACTTTGATAATGAAACAGTGAACCAATTACTAAGTTCTAACACATGCATGCAATCACATGTTACGGATGCATATCTAACGAAAATTTTGAGAATTATCACAGGAAAGTTAACATAAATTTAATTGAATGAAATTTACATTCATACAAACTCAAAGCAAGTACTTAGAAATAGAATGCCCTTTTATTTCATGATATGGTACAGAAATTTGCATATGTATTGTAGAAGAGGGTATACCTTTCTCAGTTTACAATAGAGTAAATTTTGTGCTTCCAGGTATCAGTTTGCATAATTTTCCGGAGGGAATGGCTGTCTTCCTTGGATCAATCAAGGTGTTATATATCTTACTCCTTAATTTTTGTTGGAATGCTCATAGTAAATTACTAGTCTGGCTATCTTTAGAAAAGATCATGACGGGATTGATTGCTTTCTTATATGGATCATTAGTCTGTCAGTTCTTAGCAATAAGGATTCAGGAAGAAAGAAGTGCCTTTCAAGTGATTTACGATACTGTAATTGCTGCAACTATAGTCTATGCCTGTGTTTGTATTCTACACAGGCATGATTTTATCATACCCATTGACCAGTTTTATTCTGTTGAAATACACACCCTTTCTTATGTCATGTTAAGGACGAGCATGGAAAATATGTATTGCAGCCTGAATGCCTAAATGGTGGGTGCACAGGAAACCGGGCTGACTTGTTTCATCCTTTATAAAATGTTTGATGCAACAATGTTGTTATTCCCCTACATGATGTGATAGGGTTTGCAGAAGAACATGCCGTATAATTATATGATTCCTGTGCCTAAAGAATCTTAATCCCTTGTACAATGTAGTAATTCACTTATAACGTGTAATTGGTTCTTTCAACTTCTAACTTTAACTGCTAATCTTGTGTGTAGGGTCTCCGTGTTGGTTTGAACTTGGCATTGGCTATTGCCTTGCATAATATTCCAGAGGTATGTGGTAATGGTTTTTAAAGTATATTTTCAGTTTGTTATTGAAAGGCATTACTAACTGATAAATTCAGTAAGCTGTGAAATTGTTGCTGCTTTAATAGAACAATTTTGGCTGGTATCGATCTCTTCTTAAGCTTGGAAATTATTGTTGGTCTCTTTTTAATCTTGGAAATTATTGTTGGTTTAGTTTTGTCAATAACAAGTTATACTTACCTACCACTAATAAGTCCAATATGGCCACTGCTAAATTAGCAAATTACACATTTCTTTTTGTGAAAATTGAACCTTCTCTTTTGTGAGGGAGGAGAGATTAAAAGGGAAAATAGTTTCAAAAGTCACAATAAAATTTCAAATTGTGCCTAAAATAGGATCTAGACGAGGGGAGAGATCCTGCAATGCCAAATTCAACAACCTGACTTGTGAGTCAACATTGTAGAATGTTGGAAGAAAGCAAGCTGCACCCAAAACCACAAAGTAGTTGGTAGCTTGAGTAGTAGTGCACCATACATAGTCATGGAAAGGTCCTAGGTTCAATTCCTAGGTGGTCTATGAAAAACAAGCTATAAAATAGCATCGGACTGAGATTAAGATCCCAATCCCAGAACTCTGGCTTGAGGGGTATGTTGGAACAATGCAAGATATAGTCTGAATCACAAAGGGGCTAGTACCTTGTGTGGTAAAGCATTGTAGCATGTTAAGCATAGTCAGGGGAAGGTGCTCAGCTTGAGTCCAAGCTGTGGTCCATAGAAAATATCATAGACTCCCTTTGAAATTTTTGTTTTTTAATCTAACTCCCCAAATTTTGAAGTTGTTTAGAAAGTAAGTTTTGAAGACCTTGGTGATCCTTTGCCCGGTAAAATGTCATGTCCTGTTCTTAAGTGTAAGATTATTAAAGACCCTTAGCCTATTTCCTTAAAATTTTCCCATAGGCTAATGGGGTGGTAAAAAAGATAAATAATTGAATAATTAAATTTAAGTTGTCAAAAAGTAATTTTACATTAATTTTTTTAAAAAAATTGTATTTAATTATTTAAAAGGGTTGTTATAAGTGTGGTTAAAAAATATCACATGGACTAAGATCATTAACTAATTAGTTAAAAAGACACTTCTAATATATATATTTTTTTGATCGGTAAAAGGCCAAGGCCAATATATTTTATTAATATAATTAAAAGGTTACAGAGTCTCCATTCATTGCGGGCACTGGTAGGAAAGAATGGAAAAGAAAACCTCCAGTCTTGCCCAGGACGTAGTCCAAAACATAAAAATTATATGCTAGTTATGAGGGCATACCCTCATTTACAAAATATGGAATTATATCTTAGTTTTCAGAGATTCCCTTTCTAAGGGCATTCCCTTAGTGTTTTTAACATTTTGGATTACATTTATGAACCTTAAGGTGCTTACTCTAACCATCGATTGTTCTAATCTGATGCTGTGCACAACTCCCTGATTAGATATATTCATACTGGTTCTGATCCCTCCATAATCCAAGCTTCTGCATACTGTCCTCCCTTTCTTTACTTGTATCCTTCCCGCATGCAGAATACATCTACAGAAAAGGACCTTTGAAAAGATATATTATGATTAGCCTCTTCACAAAGTACCTCATTTGTTATTGTATTTCCGCTGTCCTATACTGATAAAGTACTCTAGTCATTAATCCTTACTCAGAAAAGTTAGTATACTAAAAATCAAAGTAAGAGAAATCTATTGAATCTGCTCCAGATTATACATTAGCAATGTGATATCTATATAATTCTCTTATCATTTGCTTAAAAAGGAGTAGTATCCATTATCCAAACATTTGATCTATTTGTACTGATCACTTAGATGAGCCATGTTGAAAAGGCCACACACACACACACACACACACACAGATATATATATATATATATATATATATAGCAACAGATGTGAGAGTAGGTGTATCCTTTCAAGTTTTAGTTTCCTGCATAATGTTGTTCTAAAACAACCTGTCACCAAATGTACTAATCTGAAAATAAACTCTGCTACCTGCCTCCCATAGGATAAGAATAGAGTCATACAGTATTTATCTTCCTTGGTAGGTATTTAGAAAGTATATTCCAGAATTATTATATTTACTAGCAACATTTAGATGAGATCCTTAACTATAACAAAAACCACTATATATGACTGAAAGTTTTTGCACAGTATGTTTACCATTAACTACCTTATGAAATGCAGGGAATCACACTTACTTCGATAATATGACAATGATCTATGCATATTTCATTAAACCACATAAATTCATAAAATTCAGTGAAACTTAGTGATAAGATGAGTATCTTTCTTCACAGAGTTATTGGTTCTTCTCAACATTGATTCCTAATCTACTATTAAGAATTATAAGACAAAATCCCTCCATAATATATATATATATATATATATATATATATATATATATGCATATATATATATAATAAGAGGTTGGATAGAGGGTATGAATGAAACTAGCGAGGCCTCAGAATACTCTACTAAGACTTGTGTTGAATAATTCTTACCACATTCTATGCTTGTTGTGCCTACCATACCCTATTGTTAAACTCGGGTGCCTTTATCATTCTTACCAGGGGCCAGGTTACTGTCTATATTCCTGAAAAGAAATCTCTTATAGGCCATGAGAGCAGCTTGATGATTCCTTACCTGAAATCAATACATATATTATCTAATGTGTTGACTTCAAGATAAGAGATCATCAGGATCTCTCTCCATCTAATACATCCTGTATTCACATTGTTGCTTATTATTCTTGCACAAAACTTATAGCCAAAGCCACAGAGCCACTATTGCATGGAATCTAGAGCTGTTATCTCAGGGCCTAAATATAGGAATCAATTATTCGGCATGGCAGTACGTTATAATTATCCATTATTGCATACAGGTGTTAGGATCTTATTATTCTGCTATTTAGGATGTGTTTGGAGACCTATATTCCATTGCTCCATGATGGAGAGGTCTATCTAGAAGTTGATCTTATCCCTGTTTAATTTATTACTGAATGCAGATTTAATATAATAAAGTTTACCTTTAATCCGAATAGCTTTCTGACAGGGCATCTGATAAGAGGTAGTAACAGAATTTTTGCTCAGTTATGTGTTGATTTTCAAATTAGAAAGTATAAGTATTATTTGAATGAAAGATTCTGTATATTCGTAGTCCTTAATTAAAAAGGTTATGAAAATATGGAGATATGTAAATCATACAGTATTAACCTATATATTCATCTATATGTAACATATATTATATATATGCCGTTATTATTTTTTACTTTTATCTATGAAGATTATCCCATTCATGTCTATATATATATATATAAGTATACCTATATACTTATATATATCTCTATAAGTATACATATATATACTTATATATATATATACAGATATATATATATATATATATATATATATATATATATATATATATATATATATATATCATTTTATGAAAGCCATGGTTTGTTATGTTTTGGTTAGTTACAGAAAATCTAATCAATCAATTTCAGCAGTATTGGATTTGAAACATTCCCTTTAATAATTTTAGTAGAGAATAAACGGAGTCCTTCAATACATATCATTCAACCATATCAAAGTAGAGTATAGGTATGATCTTATAGAAAAAACCTTTACTTAAGACATGCTACTATTAATGTTTCTTTGTCTTCATCTGCACTCAGCTTTATCTTATTTGTGTTCGAGATCCTTCTGAATCTTCAATTCTTTGCTTCTTCTTCTCTTTATGACCCCCTTCATCCAACCGGACTTCAACCATATTTTCTAACTTAGACTCACTGAAGCATTCCATATCGGTATCTCCAACATCATCAGTATGCCAATAATCATAGAACCAGCTATTCACTGTTGTTGTCCTAATGTGCATATATAGCATTAGAAAATCTAAATTACGCTTAATAATAGGACCTCTTTCATTGAAAGCATTCGGATCTTCAACTACCACAATTGGAGTAGAGGGGGCAGGTCTACCATTGATTGAGGGCGTATTATAGTACCGGGGTCTTGTGATAGTGTAGTCCCCTTTAATATTTTGGAAAATTTTGTCAAGATTTCCTAGATACCTTCGCTTGAAAATTCTATAGCATAATCTTCTACTATCATGCCTCTCATTCTCCACAAATATGGCTATTGCAACAAACATAGATGGGATATCAGTATTTACTCTGTACCTGTCATCATTTGCTAGAAATTCATGTCCTAAAACTCGATAAACAGCTCTTAGAATGAGGGAATGTGTATTAAGCAAGACCGATTTAAGTCACTTAATCGATATCTCCCCCTCAAATGCTATTTGACTCCTATTACATATTAGTTTGATTGGGGTTGCCATGCTTGCAAAGGTTCATATAGCATCTGAGATGTAGTAGGGTTAATTTAATGTACCTATATATATACATGGTTCTTGGCTATAGAGTGAGAATATGGCGTTCTAGCTTCCAAAAAAACTCTTCTTTATTCAGGAGGTTGCTTAAGTTGCTATGACTCTTCGTATTATTATCGATCTTGTGAAGGTAGCTGATTCAAATTTACATGATGTAATCTAAACTTGATAAATATAATAATATTTTCTAAACTTTCTATACACTTTATGTTTTATACTATATATCATGTTTCAAATTGAATTTATCTGAATACTTCGCGTTACTGAGTATTGTTATTAATGTTTATATACATTTGGCACCTAATAATAAATTCCATATATGAGAAGACCATTCACCTGTTTAGAAAATAATCAGTGCTCAAAACTTAACCATTTAAGAATACAAATAACATAACTTCATTCGTATATAGTATTTAGGGCTAAAAAGGCATTTTACATATTACAAAACAACCTTTAATTCCCTGTACGAGTCTTAGTAAACCTACTCTGTACTGCTAATTGAACCATTCTACCTTTTGATTTACTGACTACCCATAAACATTAGGCTGAGCAAAAAGAAACCCAAAAAGATACCCGAGAATCTTAGTCTATTTGCGATGGTGTTCATTCCTTTTGAAACATCTGACAGCTCCATACTCTATCTTTCTTTCTCATAATGACAATAGCTTCATCTTCAGGCATTGCATTTTTGTAATGCCGAGAACATTTCTTTACTTCAAGGGCCATTATATGAAAATTTTCCACTTCTTCATTTTCCATCTCTTTTGGAATGTCATAACCTTTAACTCTCCAGTAGTTAACAACCATTCCTTCTCCAGTTCTTCATTCAGGAGTTCTCTGTATAGAAAATCCAAATTCCTAGACATTTTAGGCCAGAATATGCCGAAACGTCTTTCATCTTTGAACGTCATCATAGGTATACGTTGAGAATTAGGGATAGCCTTAAGGTTCTCTATCTCTGTCTTCATCGTGATCTCTGGATATGGTATCGTCAGTTGATTGTCTACACTATATACCATTTTTTCCAGTCCTCCTAATAGATCCTCTTCGAAGGTAATCTTCACTATTTTGATGATCTCATCTTTCTTGCGACTAGAAAAGGTAGAGAGAGCAATAAAATGTCCCACTATACTCCCATTTGTTTTGAAAGTGAATTCATTGTCGAAATGGTGATCTCCTATCCCTTTTTCCAGTGCCCTTCTTGTGGAATCAGAGAGTAGGTTGAGCATTAGATTCCACTGTTCTGGTTTTATCACTCCCCTAAACGCCATCGCACTATAATCAATTAGAGCAAAAGTTAAAAGCCTAGATTCCATTTTCTGATATGTGTTATGCAGGCTCCTTACAGGGTTCTTGGTTCTAACTTCTGAACTATGCTAAGGCTCCGCAAACAGTTAATTGTCTATATAAATGTGTATTTACATAAATCAATAATGAATACACTTACATACTATTCTCAACGATTTTTTAGGATTGCATACGTAATGGTCATTAGTATACCAGACTTCCATATTAATTGTTGATTGCAAGGTTACACGATTTATTTTGTAACATTAATGATTGCTTGCCCGTGATATGATGGATATCATCATTCCTATGATTTGAATAAATGAAGGTATAAAGTTATTATAGTTTCAACAAGCACTACTTTTTAAATCTTGTTAATATCAAAACCAGGATTTTAGTGTTAGGAAAATAATTTCTAAATCAATGCATGATTGTATACTATAGTAAGGTTTTAGGATAATGATGGGAAGATCATGCCGTAGCAGAGATTAGGTAGGGGATAATGGAGAGTATGGAGGGTCCCAGTCTTTTAAATAATTATCTGTTGTCTTTTCCATACGTTAATCTTTGAATCCTAAAAGTTGATAGTGGGCATATAGTTTAATATGTGCTAATAGGGTATAGTTTTGTGGGTGAATGTAGGGGTTAGTATGTTTATTTTAAATAATTGCTGCCTTAATTTTTAAGGAGAGGTTTAGTGTGTAACTTAGTATTTGGTTATATTCATATAATTCTTATATGTTATCTAGTACTATGTTTCCTATTCATAATACACAAGATTAACCCCGTGAGCTCCCATATTCGCAAGACAATCTGCTGCTTTATTGCCTTCTCCGTATATGTGTTTAGCTTCGTATTTAGGAATATCATTAAGAATTTCTAATATTTCTTCCAATTTAGAATTTAGTTTCCAGTTAGGTGTTTTCTTTGGCATTAATCATAATTTGAGAATCACCTTCAATCTCAAGTTTAGCAATTCTCATTTCCTTACAGAGCTTGATTCCTTCAAGGATTGCCATACACTTTGCCATATTATTCGTAGTTGGTTTGATAGATTTTGCACATTTTACTAAGATTTTTCCATTCCAGTCATGGATTATGCGTCCTAATCCAATAGTGCCTGCATTTCCTCTTGAGGCACCATCAAAATTTAATTTATGCTAGCCATATTTAGGAGGTTGCCCTTTACATGGACTTCTATCTATTTTGCTACTACTACCACCTTTACCATATAGAGGCGGAATGATAAGTTTTGGCCATATTCTCCTGATTTTATTATCCCATGTTGAAAAAATGAATTTTCATGATTAATAAGATTACGGAGTCTATTGTTGATAATCTCCACTACTGAAGTCTCTATCTTATTAGTTAGTGTTCTAACATCTAATTTTTGGTTGGTAAAAATTCTTCTATTGCGTTCTTTCCAGAACTCCCAGATCAAGATGGATGGGGAGATAGTCCATATATCCTTATATAGACTATTCTTATTTAATATGGGCCATGCTTTTAGAAATTCCACTATATCCATAGGCATAGCAGAGCTCCAGTTAAGGCATTTCCTTAACCAATTCTAACATTCTTGCGAAAATGGGCAGTTTATGAGTATGTGATTAACATTTTCTTCATGTTTTTCACATAGGGGACATCTAGATGGTCCTTCAGATCCTAGCTTCCTAAATCTGTCTGCATTTAGTATTTTCTTTTGTAGGGCTGCCCATAAAAACATGCTTGCCTTCAGAAGGCATGCTTTGTTCCAGCATAGGTTTAGGGGGATATCTAGAGCATAGTTAAAAATATCGTTATCGACAACTTATCGCCGAGGGCAAAAAAAAAATATCGGGATATATCGGAGATAAGTCGGGAACTTATCAGCGAACTTCTCGGGAACTTAAAAAATGGCTTAAATTTAATTAGAAATGCATTTTTTTTTGCAAAATTCAATAAGGAGATTCATCTAATGAGTTAGTAAATGAGTAAACAAACCAAACAAGCTGATCTAGATATATATAAATGCAAATATGTATCAAAATTGCATCCTCATGTGGAATGCTAATGGCTGGTAGCTATAGTCTGATAGTCTGAACTCTGAAGAAAACTAAAAACAGAAAATTGTCTTTGTAAAACTATAACAAATACATATGCCAAGTACAATATCATACTAGTCTACTTCTTCCTCTTCCCCTTCCCAGTAGCTCTAGTAAAAACTATGGGAGTGGGAGGGGGTCTAGCCCTAGTAGTCCGCTGTGGCTGTGCCACCTCCCTCTGCACAACTGGCTGTGACTAGACCTCCACCCTAGATGTAGATGGTGCTGACACTGGCAATGACTCATCATTTGTATCCTCCTCACTCTCACTGCTCTCACGATCATCCTCCTGAATGTCATCCAATCCTGCTGTGAATCCATCCTCCTCCATAGCTTGCCTCTCCAAATCATAGATGTCATCATTTGTGAACAATGGAGGCTGCTCCTATGATGTCGAATCACAGTACGGATCTATGTCATCCAAATCATGTGGCCCTGCTGGTGGTAACTCTACCTTTCTTATGTGCAACTTAAGGTTATATTGCACATAAACAAGGTCATTGAGACGTTTTCGTGCTAACTTATTCCTCTTCTTCGTGTGAATGGCCTCAAATAAGCTCCAATTACGCTCACAACTAGATGAGCTACATGGCTGACATAAGATGCACAAGGCAAGTTTTTGCAGATTTGGGACATTCCCACCCCAATTTTGCCACCAAGCATCTGCAAGATAAATATTAAAGAGTTAGAAAGCAAGGTGAAAACATATTTTAGTAACTTAGTTTTTATCTACTTATCATGCATGTGAAAGACACCAAAAATCCAAATATTGTACCTGGGGTTTGAGTGTTTCTTCCTCTTCTTGCCAAATTTGAGGAGAATAGCTTGCCCGTTGCATTCTGATACACTTCCATCTCGGCCACAATGAGGTCTCTCACCTCAACCTCAGGTACCATCCTCTGCATGCATTCAGTGAAGCCCTCCATGACCTCTCCATTGGGATCCCCGTAGGATGGAGAGAAGCAAAAAGAAGGGTTGAGGAAGTACCCCCGTTGCATGAATGGGTTGGTGGAGCTGATTGTTCCACCTCCTATCAATAATTGCCCATATGGGGTCAAATTTTAGGCTGTTCCCCTTGTAATTTTTAACAGCCTCTTTGGCCCTATCCATGGCCTCATAAAGATACCCCATTGGGGTTTGATCCCCATCTACCAAGCGGAGAACTCTAACCAAGGGCTCTGTCGGCTACAATTGAAAAGTAGAAAAAGATTATCATTAATTATAGACTAGAGTTCCAAATTAATAATGAAAGACTTGATTCTTGAATACAAAAAAACTAAATATTCAACTTTTGAAGTTTCAAAGATACCTTCACAATTTTTGTAGCATCATCAAAAAAGTGGTTGTCAAAGACAATGTATGCAGCACTTTGACCATCAGCCTTCTTTGAATAACTTGAGTCTAACCATGGTTGACTCGCAAACATTTGCTTCAAAGGATTTAAAGAACTAAGTACACTTTGCAACGTTAAGAAAATCTTTGCAAACCTTGTGGCTGTAGGTCTAACCAACTCCTTCCCATGGGTGAATCCTCTCATCAAGTGGAGAACCCAAGGGTGATTGTAGATATATTTTGTTATCTTTCTTGCATCCTCTACAATCGATTTCACGCAATCCAATTTTCCTATGTCCTCCAAAAGAAGGTCAAGGACGTGCGTTGCACAAGGAGACCAAAAAAGTGTGCTATACTTATCTTCGAGGATCTTGCCCGCTGCCACATATGTCGCTGCATTGTCGGTTATTATTTGCACCACATTAGCAACCCCCACCTCCATCACAATTTGCTCTAACATTAGAGCCAAAGTTTCAGCTGTTTTTATCTTGTTTGAGGCATCCAAGGATTTCAGAAAGACCTCTTGATCCTTGCAAGAAACTAAAAAATTGATGATGGTATGGTTTCTTCCATCCGTCCATCCATCTGAAAGTATAGAGCAGCAAAATTGTTTCCATTGCAATTTTTGGTCTTCTACCGCATCATTGGCTCTAGTAACAACATCTTTGAGCAAACTACAAGCACAAAATAAAAATAACATTAAGTACACAACTTTGTTTAAAAAAATTACATTCAACAAAAATAAGTGAATTGTAAAACCATAAAAGTGAACTAACCTCCCACTCAAGTCTGTAGGAGTAGGTGCCTTGTAGCCCTTTCTCGCTACAGTGATTCCTGTCACAAAATTCAGCCAATAGGGACTTGCTGCAACATTGAAGGGGATATTGTTAAAATACCAAAAATCAGCACATTGAATGTCAACTTGCCGATGCACATCGCTGTTCCACCCACTACCCTCTAGTGATGGTTGTGCTCCAGGTGTGTTTCTGGGCACAAAAAAATTATCTATAGAAGATGTACGTGGTGGTGGTCTACTAGAACCAGCGGAAGTGGAAGGCGAGGAGAAGGTAGATTTGCGGATCCGTGGGCCACGATGAGAGCCCACTATGCCCTCAACTGCTGCTTCATCTTCTTCAAGGGTGGATGGGATACCTGGTCACAAATCACAACTCACATTATTTCATTACGATCATTGTTATAAACTTATAGGCTTTAGCAAAATTTAAACTGTTGAGGTGATTATAAAATAATAAATGATTCTAAAAAATGAGACAGTGTGAGATACCTTGCGAATCAGAAATGGCTGCCCTCATGGCCAATTTTGCCCTTTCCCTTTGCAACTTTTTCTCTTCTCCAGCAATGAGCAAGGCATTCATCTCTCTCATTATTTTTGGGGTGGTGTTGTCACAAACCCTTGTGTCACACTCTGTGATCCTTCCAAGGTGGCATTTCAAACGAGATATGCCTCCACTAACTAGTTTTTCACATTTTATGCATATTACAGTATTATATTTGGGTCCTTCAAAAGCATATGCCCATGCCTTGTTTCTAGCCCCTTTAGGGCGCGTTCCTACATATCCCGATGGTCATGCATCTACTGGGGCACTGGCAGACCCTGCAGCTGACCCTGTTGTAGAGGAATCCCTATTTGCCATTTTGATGAAGAATCAAACTGCACATGTCACATACAAAATGAGTGCACAAATTTAGAAATTTAATAAAGAAATTTAGAAACAAACTAAGTTAGTTTAAAACTTTAAATAAGTTTAAACATTGCTGAAACTTGAAGGAAAAAACCAAAAAACTTGTAAGGTTATGAAGTTTTTGAGAAAATAT
The DNA here is from genome assembly GCA_027943335.1 of Chamaecyparis obtusa. NCBI lineage: Eukaryota > Viridiplantae > Streptophyta > Pinopsida > Cupressales > Cupressaceae > Chamaecyparis > Chamaecyparis obtusa. The sequence goes on from BSBK01003919.1 coordinate 1,706,197, forward strand.
GAAATTTTTGAGAAAATTATGAAAAATTTGCAAAAATTGCTAAAAAATGGTGTTAGATCTTATTCATTACATTCTAAAACAAGCTAGAGTAGATTGGAAATGATATTATATAGTTTGTATAAACTTGAATGCATTTAATACAAGACAATGATTTTAAAACAAAAGGGAAAGAATTTTGAAAACTTACTTGTGAATTTGAATTTTCTTGAAAAATCCCTTCGAATCCGCTTCAAATCCACTTCGAATCGATCTAAAATGCCTCAAATGTCGATCTTTCTCCTCCAAAACCCTTCTAAGTTTCTAACCTCTCCAAAAAAATGACTGACATGCAATTAAAAACCAAATTGGCCCTTTGCTAGGCCGTCTGCGTTTTAACTGGTGCGCGGGCGAGATAAGTTGATTACTTATTGCCGATAAGTTGCCGATATATCGGCGATAAGTTGGAACTTATCTGCGATAAGTTTCAACTTATAGGTTCGCGATATCTTTATGTAATTGGTCGCGAGCTGAAACTTATCACGATAAGTCAGCTTATTGCCGATATATCGACAATATTTTAATCTATGATCTAGAGTATCCATATTTTGTTCTTTGACAATAGTTTGATAACCATTTTTAACTTTATATTTTCCATCATTTGATCTAGTCCATATTAATCTATCTTCCCTGTTTTTGAGAGAGACGAATCTTTCATTAAGAATATCTATTAGTTTTTGTCTTTCTGCTGATCTATCTGAATATTGTTCAATGCTTTCCATGATGAACCATCTTCCGAAGATATATAATCCTTAACCCTGTCACCCCATAATCTCCTTAATGTATCTATGGTGATAGGGATAGACCCAATTTATTCATAGGTGTATAACCTCCCCATGAGTCCTCCCAAAAAAGGGCCTCCTCACCCTTTCCTAAATCCCAAGTAAGAATTTTATTGATAATGTCTTTATTATCTATAATAATGTTCCAAATGCGGGAACCTTTGACATGATTTCGAGATCTAAATATATTTATTGGGTCTACATTAGGAATGTACTTGTTTAAAAGGATTGAGGCCCACTTGTTTTTTGGTTCTTGTATTAATCTCCATATTAATTTTGCTCCAAGAGCTTTATTTTGCCATTGCAAATTTTTAATTCCTAGACCCCCAAGAGATGTAGGTTTGCATATATTATCCCACTTAATTAGTGCTAACTTTTTTCCCTCTGAAGAGCCTTGCCAATAGAAGTCCCTTAGATGCTTATCTAAATCTGACTTAATGTTGCCAGGAAGAGGTAGAATAGACATTTGATAAGTAGGGATTGCCGAGAGGACATATTTGATCACAGTTGTCCTACCAGCCTTAGTAAGCCATTTTCCTTTCCAGCTTTCCTTTTTATTTTGGATCTTGGTTATTATTTGTTTCCACAATTTTGAGGTATGTGCACCTTTGTCTATGGGAACTCGTAAATATTTACAAGGGAAGTTACCAATATTATACCCTAGAATGTTGCAAATTTGCCTAGCTTTAACCAGTGGGGTATTAATGAAGAAGACTTCAAATTTGTTGGAATTTACTCTTTGTCCAGAAGCCTTCATATATACTGCCAATATATCTTTAAAGGCTTTGGCCTCTCATTTATTGCTTGCACCCGAGAAAATGGTGTCATCTGCAAATTGCTGATGAGTTATATTAGGTATAGTATTGGTGACCTTAACTCCTAAGATCTTTCCTTCTAAATGTGCCTTAGTTATAGATCTACCTACTGCCTCCGCCATGATAACATAGAGAAAAGGGGATAATGGATCTCCTTGTCTAATGCCTCGAGATATGTCAAAGAAACCTTCAGGTGTTCCATTGATAAGGAGGGAAATTTTAGGTGTAGATATACAATTAAAAATAAGATTTATCCACTCTTTGGAAAAACCAAATGCTTCCATACATTTGCATAAGAATCTCCAATCTACTTTGTCATACGCTTTTTGGATGTCTACTTTAATTAGCATACAAGGTTCTTTATTATATTGAGCCGAATGTAAGATTTCTTGAGCAATTATGATCCCATCCAGAATTGACCTTTTGGGGACAAAACCTGTTTGCTCTTCTGAAATGATGTTTGGTAGGAAGGTTTTCAGTCTATTAGCTAATGACTTAGAAAGGACTTTATATATTGTATTACACAGGGATGTAGGGCGGAAATCCCCTGGCTCTTCACAATCATTTTTCTTAGGAATGAGCGAAAAAAAGGTGTTATTGATTTCAGACAATAATGAACCAAAGTTTCTAGTTGCTTCCACAGCTTCCCAAATATCTTTCCCTAAAAAGTGCCAACATCTTTGGAAGAAACCTGCTTGAAAGCCATCAGGACCAGGTGATTTATCAGGATGGAGTTGAAAAAGAGCATCTTTAACTTCCTTCATAGTTAATATCCATTTATTATTAGATTTTGAAATAATTTTTGGAATGGATGTTAAAAGATCTTTTGGGAGTTTAGATCTGCAAATTCATAGTTGTTCAAGAGATTAGTATAAAAATTCACAAATTCTGTTGTTATTAAATCTAGATTATCTATAGTGTCTCCATTTGAGTTTTTGATCTTGGTTATCCGATTTATGTTCCTTCTATTCTTAACGCTGTTGTGAAATTTTTTTGTATTATTGTTGCCTTCGCTTAACCATGTTTCTCATGATTTTTGTTTCCAGTAAATTTCTTCTTTTAAAAGTATTTCTGCATGTTTAGCCATTAAATCTTTCTTTATTATAGCTTAATGTATTCATCCCTTTTTCTATAACTTCTTTATTTAAGGCTTCAATTTTGATTTTGTTCTCAAAAATGTAATTGAATTTGTCTTTATTCCAATCCATAATCCTGTGTTTCATAATCTTTAACTTAGTAACTAGGCAAAACATTTTAGAACCAGAAACTTTAATCTGTTTCCACCATTGTCTCAGAAGTTGCATAAAATTGTCATCTTGAAACCACATAAATTCAAATTTGAAGGGGCTTCTAAGAGGCTTAGTGTTTTCTGTAATGTCCAATTTGACATGGAAATGGTCTGATCCATCATTTGTTAAGATTTCTGCAGAGGTATTAAAATCGAAATTACCTATGTCTCCACTAAGAAGGAAGCGATCCAGTCTTTCAGTTATATGACTAAATCCCGCGGTGAGATTATTCCAAGTGAATAAGCCATTAGTTGTTGTGATATCTATAAGATGATTATTGAGGAACCATTGACTAAAGTCTTTTTGGGACTGTGATATATACTGAGAGCCTCCAAATTTTTCTTTACTGTCTAAAATAGCGTTAAAATCACTCCCTAATACATATATATCATTTTGATTGTTGATTAAATGACCTTTCAGGGCCTTCCATAATTCTTTCTTGTCATTATTATGGATGGGACCATAAGCATTAAAAAGGTTAAATTTGAGTGGGCTTCTAATACTTTTGATTGATCCAACTACCCAATTCCTTTGGTTAGCAGTCATCTCAAACACAACTTTTTTGGGATCCCATATGACCGCAAGACCACCAGACGAGCCTTCAGAATGAACCATCTCTGTTCTCCAAATACCTAATTTTTGGCTAAAATTTTTGCTTTCTTCCTTATTTAATTTAGTTTCTTGTATTAAAATTCTCTCAAATTCAAATAGTTTAAGGTTTCTTTTTAATAATCTTTGTTTGTTAGGGGCATTAAGGCCCCTAACATTCCATGTAGTGATTTTCATTGAGCTCTGGGAAGGAACTTCCCCTTCCCTACATGCATAAGGTCAGTTAGTTTTGGTTGGTCATCAACATTACCATTCAGAGTTCTTAATTCATTAATGGATTTCCTACCACATTTTTTTTTCTGTTTAAGAATTGCAGGGCTAGAGAGTCCTTCGATAGTTGAAGCTATCCCTAGTTGTCTATCTAAATTAGTAATACCATTCATACAATCATTGATGTCTTTGGCAACTATTAGAGTCTCATCTTGGAGACCTTCACTCCTGGTTTCTAGATCTATCTGCGCTATAATTTTAAAATTCTCAGGTTCACAGTCCTGTAGTTTCTCAAAGTTGAACCCATCTTCAAAATCAATAAGGTCTTTGCAATATTCTTCAAGTAATGAATTATGATTAGATGTAATTTGTAGTTCATTACAGATTGTTTCCATTTCAATTGGTACATAAAACATGGGTTCAATATTCAGATCTTTCTCGGTTTCTCTACTATCTACATCACTTCTCTGAGTTTCTTCATCCAAGTGCCACTGTGTTAGTTCATCAGTGATCTCATTTTGGACTTCCCTCAGATCTTCCATCAGTCCTACCAGAATCATCTTTTGTTCAATAATTTGTACTCTATCCTCTTGATTTAGATTACAATTGTCCTTATCTATGTTAGTCTAGTTATTAGGCAATTGAGTCATACCCTTAATCATTTCAAGAGTGGGGGCGTCGTCCATACATATACGAGCCTCATTAATAGAGCTGGTATGATTGGGGGGCTGAAATAAAGGACTACCGTATGAGTGGTCTACTCTCTTCTCATTACTCTCAAGCTTACTGAGGGACTTTGAATGATCATGTTTAATTGGAACCATGACATTGACCTGCTTATCACTAATTTCAACTGCAAATCCACCTATGTTGTTAAGAAAAGTAATATTTATATTTTGTTTTTGAGGAGAGGCTAAATCCTTAATCACACTTTTATTATTATTCTGAATAGTTGAGGGATTAATGTTTTTATCCTTAATATTCTGTTGTTCCATGTTTCCAATATTATTGGAGATGGGGGCATCCTTTTCTTCATCCATCTCAATGCTAAAATCAATAATTGTAGGTTTAATGATAACTGAAGAAACTTTACAACATATTTCAATAGGAATAAGTTTATCATTTAAATTCATTCGGACAATAATAATCTTTTCAGCGTAGTTCTGTTCAAGTTCTATAGAGCCTACAAATTTACCTATGCTATTACCTATCTTCCTTAGAGATTCCTTATTAGAGAGTTCCAAAGGGAGGCTATTAAGAAGAATAACTTTTTCTACAAGAAATTCTTTAAGCATAGAGGGATTAAAGAGAGAGATCCATTCTGGGGTTGTAAAATTTATATTTCTATATTTCGGGAGTCCTTCTGTTAGTATTCTATTCTTTAGTGTTTTACTGTTACAATCCACATAAATGAAATTTTCAGGGATTATCGATATACTTACCTTATTTCACAATTCTAATCTTAACCAATCAGCAATCTTGCTAACCAATACTCGGAAGCCATTCTACCTGCATATTAGTCCATACCTTATACACAATTCTTGCGTTCTCTCTATTAATCCATCTTTTAAATCTAATTTCAAAATTTTCTGATTAGGGCATCCCAAGGTTAGGTTATCGGATGATTTAATAGGAGCATTACAGATCTCAAATATATTTGTGACCTCTTTAGAATGTTCTGCTAATAAAGATCATCTATGGGGAGGTGAGTATAGATTACCTGTATTCGTCGCGATAAGAGGGATGTTTTACCTTTGCACTCACGATCAATTACCATAGTCGACCTCATCTTCCCACCTTTGTTATAGCTTTTTGGCAAGGAAGACAGATTTTTTGAACGATCTGTGCTTAGGGAAGGTAGATTTCCCTATATTCACATCTCGGCAATGCAGTGGTGAGTACAGATTCCTTTTAGAAGGAGAAGACAGAGAAAAGGGTTTAGATTTCCCAAAAGTGGGACACCCTGCTCGCTCCTTATTAGGGTTAATATTACCAAACTTCATTAAAATGTTTGGCTGCCTCTCCCGAAAAGAAACCCTAGGAGAATTCCTAGGGGAAGAGGGCGTAAGAGCTGAAAATTTGTTGAATGTATGGATGAAAAAAGGGTCCAATGGAATATCCTGTGGTTTTCTGCGATTGCATGATACTTTCTTCCACCCATCGTCCTTAGAAACATGCTTGACTTTGGCATTATCGAGACTCGACTTTTGGTGGAGCATAAAATTTCTTGCCAGATTCGCATATCTGGTTCTAGAGAAACGAGCAATCTGTCGATCCAAAGAATCGACATTGAAGACTTTGAAGCAATCAAAAAATTGTAGAGCCATATTCCAACACTTTTAATATTTTATCTCTGAGGGAAAAATAAAATAAAAGAATGTAAAATTAATAATTATATTATTTCCCTCAAAAAAGTAATTTCAGGAGCTCTGGACAGTGGACACAAAGAAGGGCCAGCCGTCTTGTTCATTTTATGAATTTCTTCTTCCAAAGAATGAATGTGGGTTCTAAAATCCCTTTTGGCAAGATGTTTCGGGGATAAAAATCCTTTTAGCCATTTGAATGATTTTATCCAGAGATCACCAAAGTGTTGAATGCATCCCGTTTCATGGTGTTTGGTATTTATTTGGGTTCTAAATTTTGGTTGTAGTTTTGAGCTATATTAAGATTGTGAAGATGTTCAGATTTCCTATTGATTTGGTGATGTGGATATTCAGAAAATACAAAATGAATACTTTGGTGTGTTTCCAGTTGTGTTAAAGATTTCCAAATTTGTTCTTTCCAGTTGATAAAGATTTTCCAATTATTTGCTGGTTTTAATTATTCTATCTATTAGTGGAAGTTTTGTCATATCAGACATTATTTTGCTGAATATTACTAAGAATAGCAACCGCTGTTAGAGCAGCAAATTCTAATTATTTGTTGAAGAATTTCAAAATCTGTAAGATGCTGTGCATTTTATGCAAGGTATTCATACCTTTTATTTGGGAGGTGCTGCCACACTATATCTTAATGGTTGATTCCTAAAATGTGCAAATATGATTAAGTGCTTATGTATTTTGGAGGAAACAAACCATTATCTTCTGCATTATGGTAGACAAGGTTTGATTTGTGGGTCCCCCTAGCTGCAGTCGACAAGAGCTAGGTGAACCCAGCCTACTTTCTGAGGTTTAATATTATGAGGTAAGCTTTTGTTGCTGCTGTACCTCTTGAGGGGAACAAGATCTGACACCTCTTTGTTTTGGTCTGCCATACATTTTTGAAGAAATAATAAAATATTAAGGGTGCAATTTGTATTGGTTTAAGCTGATGGGAAGAAATCATGTCAGCCGCACTATGGTGATGTGGTTATTTCAATTTGCATGGAAGTTTCTGGGTTTAAGAAGGGTATTTTTTTGATTTTAAGGTAACTGACGGTTGCGGAAGAGTTTGAAAATTATATCAGCTCCTGCATATTACTTTATTCAGCCATTTGAGTCAGAGCTTGTCTGTGCACTCTATTCTGGGGTATTTATATTAGCATTATTTGCATATATTTGTTATTTTGAATCTAGACTATTTTTTTAAGGAGAGGCTGAATTTTGGAGCACTTTAGCTCAAAAAAAGAATTCACAATCACATTTAGGAGGCTTGAAAACATAAGGATAGATTGTAAAATTGTCCAAATTAGAGTTCCTGTTCTAGACCTCTTAGAAAAACTACTTGTTGATAATTATAGCTTTGATCAGATAAAATATTGATTTTATGAGCGCAAGCAAAATTATGATATAAATATATATATAATAAATATATAGATAATAATAATAATAATAGATATTATCATTATTATATATATATTTATTATCATCATTATTATATTGATAATAAATATCATTATAATTATTCTCATAGTATTCCAGATCGTATAAATATAATTATTAATGTCGATTCATTTAAAAGAATCAAACATATTCTATTGGCTTATAGTTATCAATATAATTATCGATTCATGTAGTTATCGATATAAATATCGATTTATGTTATTATCGATTTGTCATAGTTCTAAAGTATGGTTGATATACCATAAAGTTGCCGTTGATATTGTCTAATGGGTGCGTACAGTCATGCCTATGATAGTCGCGACTCCTTGAGGAGTCATGTCTATCATAGACGTGACTATTCCTCTCCAACGCACAAGGTATATATGCCACTGCTATTTGAAATAATCAATGCACAGCACAGAAATCGACAAGTGTAGAGGCATTGATCATTCTTCAGCAAAACACAATATATTAATATAGATTCTGCTCAGATTTATAGAAAAATATAAAAATTACAGTATACATCCATTGTTTAATTACTTCTAGATTTAATTTGACATAAGTTCATTTGCATTTACACTACTTATGCCCCTATTGTACATAATCTTACCATTGTATGACATCATATTGCAGGTAATAAAATAAATCCTTTTATAGAAGGTTTGGAATTCTAAAAGTTTTCATAATTTTTGCGTATTGGCTCAACCCCTTTGTATTGCCTATGGCTGTCATAGCCATAGTTTTATCTTCTGGTTGGTGGTGGCAATAGGCCTATATGACCCCATACTTGATGACGATCAAATTATTAGGCATTTTCAAATAATTGACTTCAAAAACCATTGTTTTGAGCACCACCCCCTTTGGAAACCACCATCTGCACCCAAAACCATCGCTGTTGCCAAATGTGGTTTTCTGTCAATGCAATAGATGTTTTTTGTCATTTTGACAAACTAACAACTTTTGGGGCTTGTGGAATATATTCTGTTAACAATAGCATATTTTATTAAGTGACATCATCTTGGCATCTTGCTGATGTTATGTAATGTCCTACCCACTTTGCTTCAAATTTTTTCTCTTTTTTTTTTGCTTTTTCCATTCACTGTAATTTTGTCAAACAGTTTGCATGCATTCACTGGTAAAGAACATTAAACTTGCTGCTTATGAAATCTCAGTTTACTGATGGTTTTGTTCATTTGTTTTCAGGTTTGCAATAATGTTTGCTGCTGCTTGAGTATAATGATGAAGCATGTATAGATTACCAACTAAACATTCAAGATTTCTTATAATGTTAATTGCAAATGATTGATCACTGCTGTTATAAAATCTGTTTTGAAAATGTTATCATTATTTCAACTGCTGTTACAAGAAACTTGCTAGGAAATGACTCATAATTGGTTCTTATATTGGAGGATAAAAATGTCACACCTAGATGAAAGGTTACCTAAGAAAAGATGACATTGTAGTCTGATGCAGGTCTGCAAATTGATTGTGACGACTGTAACAGCCTGCTGTTCACCCTTACAAGGTTCTGGCAGCCTTAAAGTCTCCCAACTACCCCTTCAAACTAGCATAAACTCAGCACCAAAACTCAGACAAGCAAGTTATGCACTCAACAACCTCCAGGACAGTCCAAAGTTGCTAAGAAATGTTGACGAAGTCATATGTTAGCAAGTCTGAAACTGAATTCAGAAACTGTGGCAGGGCTGTAGCTCACCTTTCACTGGTCAAGGCAACCAAAAACACCCAACACCTTTCACTTCAATATATAGATTCTCAATGAGAAATAAGGGCAACTTGGTAAGAATAAAATAATAACCTTTGCCCCTTTTTAATATTTCACTTATCTCCTAAAGTGTATGCCGACCCTTTTTACTCATAAAATATCATTTAAATATTTATTTTCTTTTCACTTTAGAAGGCCACATTAAATGATATTAAAATAGTATTTTACCTCCTTAGCTTGATGTCCACTTTACTTCACTTAAGTGATAAAGTCACTTTATTAAAATATTTAATATGTTATTTCCCAGCCTTAGGAAATTTGCCAAGTTTTGAAACTGAAGACAATGCACTTTGTGGCTGAGGGGAAATTGAGACGGAGACCAGTTACCAAAATAGCATTTTGTATAAATAGTAATATTTTAAAATAGTAGGTCAGGCAAAACTCTCCAAGTTACCTAATCGATGTCCAAATTGACAATTACTAAAAATAGTATGGACAAGTGGTTTGAAACCAATTGAGAAAGTGTCATTCATCTCCATGTATCCGTTTGAACATATTGGTGACATCGAAATACTCCTTTGATCTTGGTGAAACCTGTAGGCTAAAAGCTTTGTAAGTCACTGTGACCACAACTTACAAAACTGTGACTTTAGGCAACATTTCACGAGATTTCTCTCTCCTCTCAGCAATAGGGGAGGCTCCCTTTTTACCGTAGGTGGCTTCAATAGAAACTTAACTGAATTTAAAACAAGGGCGGTTCTCTTTAATCAATTCCTCTTTTTTCAGGAATGATTTTACAACTTATGAACGACTCTAAAACTTAACAAAAGTGCCTATTGCTATGATAATATCGATGGCTCGGGGGTTGACTTAAGAACAACACCAAAGACACCAATCTACTTTATATGGCACAATATGTAGAACATGGGTTTACTACTAAGAGGGGGGGGGGGTGTGAATTAGTAGTAAATATAACTTGAACTTTTCATCCAATTCCAAACTTTATGCAGTTACTTCAAATTGTATTGTGGAACTAAAGCATCAAATGAAAAACATAAGAGAAGCACCGTGAGACCAAGAGAGAATGCACAAGAATATGACGTGGAAATCCAACCGGTAAAAACCACGGTGAGTAATGCTGCTAGGATCTACTATCCTAATCCAGCCTCATGAATCTAAAACCAATTACAATCTTTAAGGGCTCCAACCCTAAGGAGTCTTCAAACCCCTGTTCAAGAGCACCAACTCCTACAAATGTGAGCACCTACTCTTACAATCTGAGTATCAACTCAAACTCATTCAGAGCTCCAACTCAATCACTTTTAAACTTCAACTTGTTAAAGTTTGTGATACAATAAAATGATTATCAACTGTGATTTGATTTGTAGTTTCAAAACAAAAATAATCTGATATAACAATGTTCTTGATCTAATTCAAGCAGATTGAAACTCCAGTTTTGAATTGAGATACACTTTAAAAAGTACCAAACTGAATATCATATGTTCCTGTAATTCTGCAACTTATCATGCTAAGACATATGTTAACCCAGAAATATATACTGAACCAGATAGACCATCCCAATTGCCTCTTTATAATTGTAGAATTTTCAAATAACTTGATTCTGAATGCCGGGGGAATTTGGAGAACTTCAGAATTGAATTCTGATAATATCACAACAATAATGTACTCCAAATTCAAAAGATTATATACCAGATATCTACTTGATTAAACCATCAACATGTAAAAATATACGTGTGTTTTGAATCTGCCTTACTGTTTCCAGACTTTTATCTCATACAACTCTTCCAAACATTCACAATCACCGACAGTATCAACCAATAATCAGTCATATTATTTCATCATATTTGCAGCCGACTTATCATTGTCAGTTCAGCGTTAATCTCTTCAAATCACACCATAGCTGCCAAATGTCACGACGTCTTATAAGAAGAATATGGTTCGAGTTGTTTGCAATATAGTTAACAACCAATTACAAACTTCTTGTCCAATTGCAGATAACCGATAACACAACTTAATAAAACACCTACTGAAACATGTTATTTCTTATAACACGCTGTTGTTGATGTGGCTCTTCCAACTAAGCCATCAAACAAAAGTAGTAATTTATTTAAGCAAGTTTATTGTTATTATTCTGTTATCGGTTTTAAGGAATGTAACTTGGTACTTAGTTTAACGTGGCACATTTCCACTTTCTTAATACATATTGCCGCTGAAGATATTCAAGCAATACATTGTTCGCACTACTCTTTGAAGACATGGTATCCTGTGACAGATGACAATAAAATATTGTTTTATTATTATTTGCTGTCATCTTTTCTTTATCATTGTTTATTGTTTATTGGGCTAGAACACAGGTAGCCAGCACAATGTTAAAAACAACCAAAGTCGGGCCCGATAAACACCAATAAGAGTTTACACGTACTCGGACAATGTCTAAATTTATAAAAGTTTATTGATGCCATCTGTCCTAATAAAACTCCAAATCTCCAATAACAATTTTATACACATCTATGACTAATTCTATGCTGGAGATTATTGCGCGGATGTGTAAGTCATTTTGCCTTTTCTATACATCGCTGAATATGTTTGCGGGTGGCAGAATTATCTTTTACTTTTCAGCAAAACCTTATAGCTTGTCAATTTATCAATGGAGCTGAAATCAAAGTTATCCGCCTCAAGCTCTAGGCGAATTACTTTTGCGAACTCTCTCATAACAATATCCTCTGCAATCAGTTCGCCATTTTCAGCTACAATCTTGCATGTTAGCTCCTCAAAGCATTGCTAATCACGTGTTCTTGCTCCCTGCATAAATCTATAGCTGCTTGTACTTTTGTCACCAGCCCTTGAATAACTTGTTGCTTGTTGACCATTAATCCTAAATACTCAAAGTACATCTCCTGAGAGGAAATAATTCCGTACTCGCACAATGCATCTAGATCAACATTAGACATCTTCTTCCAGACGCTCAAATCCTCATCCAAAACCTTCAGCTGCTGGTTGAACGATGTAAGGAGCTCGTTCAACTTAGTGACAGTCTCCCTGGCGTGTCTTAGTACTCTAAATGCATCTATGACCACTTGATCACCTTGTGACTCTAACCGGCTGCCCCAGTCGTCTATGGCCTTGGCCCTGCATCCAACTTGCTCTGCATACCTGATTGACTCTTCTAGAAGAGAAGATATGGGATCAACTCGTTGTGAAGAGTTGGTCATCATTTGTATTGTTTCTAGTAGGCAGGCATTTTCCTCCTTAAGCTGACTTTTCTTCTCCTACAACTGATCATTCTTTCTGGATAGCAATGCCACTACATTATGTGCGTCCTGTTGACAATTGAGCCACGTTTGCTTACCAAGTTCAATTTTTGTGAACTTGTAATTGGAGGATTGAAGTTCTTTTGACGGTTTGTCAACCAAAGGCTCAACAACTTCAGCATACTTGACCGCATTCTGATCAACTGCGATCCTTGAAATCGTCTTTACCTTTTTACTCTTAGGAGGTTTTGCCTTGTTGACCGGTCTAAAATCAAAGTCCTCTAGAGGAGCTTCTGACTTCTTTCTATTCTGAGTAATGGAGCCAAGCCATAGAGGTAAAGTGAAAGAAGCAACCTGAGATGTGGAAGTAGTAGCCACAGTAAATACTGACTCTGACTGCACAACTGTTGTGACTATGGATGGAGTCCTAGTTTGAATAGCCACTGGTGATGAATTACTCCATGAAGCCTCTGCCATGAATTGTTCAAATTGTGCAACAAAAGTATTGAGGAGTGTCATAGACATATCTGGCATATTGGGAAAAGAAGAATATGCATCAAATACAGTCTCCAAGCTGCCAAAATGATCTTCTGAAGTGAATGTCAGAGAAGCCAAAGAAAAGGGTATTGTAGATGTGTCTACTAGAGGATCAAAGATAGGAACATGCACTGTGGAAAATGAATCCACGTTCGTATCAAGTGGAGACATAGGAGCCTCATTGGACACTGGTGCAAACTTTGATACTGCAAGCATCATTTTTGTGTCTACGACACAAGGAACCTTAGGAACAAACTCCTCCTGTAGCTCATCTTCACTAGCCATGACTTGGATACTCTTAGGCTCAGCTGCGACAACTGTCTCAGGTGCTTTGACTATAGCCTTGCCTCCTTTGATAGTGAGCTTCGGAATCCCTATGCTCTCTGATGGAGAAGCACCATCCTTTCCTTTCCCTTTGATTTTTGACTTTAGGCCGATTGGATCAGCATGATCAAAGTCTTTTCCTGGCCTAGTTTTGATACACCTTAGGCCTCTTTTCTTTAGCCATATGTTTGTGTTGGCTTAAATAGTCTGAAACTATCCTAGATAGATGTACTTTCCTTCAATGACCAGGAAGATGGCAAAATAGGCAAGCTCTCCACTTGATGCTTACGGTACTTAGGATCTAGGATATCATCATCATCCTCAACACGATCAGGAATATGAGCCAAATTAAATTGTACAATCTACTTTAGAGTCAGACTGCAGTAGTCCATCTTTCTGATCTCAACCTCGGTGCGCATATCAATCCAGATATTGTCAAGGCGATGAATGTGTACAAAGCTTCTTTTCATTTTATCATTCATGCCTCGGTAGTCAAAATAGCTTCTAGACATGAACTTCTTGAGGGTGATTTCTTGAAGTTCTACCTCCATGTATTTGGCCTTAGGAACAATAGTCAAAGCGTGTCCTCCAATTCGAAGTGGGTTCTGTGAAGAAATCCCCACTCCAAGCCTATGTAGAGTAGACTGGTATTTGGACAGCCATGAGCTGTCTTGCAATTTCCATCAGAATGATCTTGTTAGTGGGGTAATGCGGAAGTGTGTATGGCTCACCCCGGAAATCGCCAACCCTCATGTAAGTGAAAGTAGGAAACTGAAGGAACAAACAACCATATTCATTCACTTTCCGCCAAGCTTCATCTGACACCCGCTTCTTTGGAAGATCTTTATCAAAAAGACACATGAAATGCCCAAAGAAGGCATCTTGCACTCTTCTATAGTGTATTTGGCTTGGTCTGAATGTAAGCCGTTCATAATAGTCCCAAAATAGCACCAAGGATCTATTGCCTTTAGTTGAGAGGCCAGAAAAAGATCCCAAGGAAGCTGCAATATAAAACATGTACAGACTCATGTAAAAAGTGAGGGTATTAGAGACTTGAGATAGCTTCTCACAAAGTGTATTGTTGATCAAATCACCCCAGAAGATCTTCCTAGTCCTCACGATCAAAGATATAAATTTGTACATCCATGGTTCAAAAGCATTGGATTCCTTAAAACCCCCAATCCTGTTAAATAAGGTGATCAAGTCATTGATCTCCTCATGGAAATCTGACTTGTGAATGGTCTTGGGCCATCTTGTCAAAGTAGCTCTTTTGCTCACTATCCAGTTTTTGTTAATGTACCTTATACAATCTAGCTTCCCATCACTCCATATTTTCAAGGCCTTCTCTTTTGTCATATCAATGCACACTGGGATAGGTGGAACTTTGAAAACTCTATCAATTATCTCAGGATCCAAACCAATAATAGTGTTCCCATCACCATCCTTGATGGTCCTAGACTCATGATCAAAATGATGTGCGCATTCCACCACGAACTTAGGTTCTAGAGCAGCTACTGGAAATGTGGAAACCAAGTGAATATGACTTTGAATAATAGGAGCCATTTCTTCCTTTGTGGAGGTTTCCACTCTTATGAGGAATTCACCCATGTCTAGGTGCCCAATTTCCGTGTCTCCAACCTCATCCACATAAGACATCACCTGGGAAGGTGAGATAGACTTTAGGTACTTATCATATTGGTATTTCATTTTCTTTTTGCCTTCTGGAGAGACTGGCTCTTTCGACATAGTAGGCACACCTGTGGATAAAGCTACAACATGAAAATCCCATAATGTAAGAACATCTTCATATGGTACGGATAGATCCATAAAACAAGGGTCTTTGAGCAATTGGAAATGAAGAAATTTGGATGGAATCAGCTTTTTCAAATGGGAGAAAGACTGAAAAGGGGTTTTCTAAGAGCACTGCAAGTAGATGGAAAGCAAGCATTGGCATGGAAATGAGGTGCATAAGCATATATTACAAATGGGAAGACTTTTCTCTTGTAAGTGGGGTTTTTAAGTCCCATTACAAATCATTTGGAAGAAACATGCTGCCTACAAACGGATTTTTGAAGTCCATTTGCAGCTTTGAAAAATAGTCAAAATGTGCTTGGAAAACACTTGTAGGTGGGCTTTTTAGCATGCATTACAAATAGGGGGAAAAAGTTTGCTCTTTTTATGCAAGACAAGCTTACAGACGGGGTTTTTAATCCCGTCTGCAAGTTAAGGAAAAACATATACTTGAGTTTTTTTTTATTGAGGGGATGATCTTGTATTGCTTGAAATTTCTCTTTGTAGGAAGAACTCACAATACTTTAAACAAAAATTACAAATCTGAAAATGGTTTGAAAGATTTGTAATTTCCAAAAACAAACATATATAGAAAACTTAGAAAAAGAAAACAAACCAAAATAGCCCTAGCTGTTTTTGCATAAAGAAGAAGGAAAACTTCACACAAAAACTTCTTCAAAACAAAAACGAAAACAAAGGAAAGCATACCTCCTTGAGAAACAAAATGCAATGACGAAGTCTCAAATCTTTGAAGAAATCTTCCCAAATCCTTGATGATTTTGAATCTAGGAAAACTCTCCAAATTTGCAGCTATATAGAACAAGAGTTGGATCAAATCTTCTCACATTCTCAGTCCTCCATGAATTATTGACAAATGGCTGAGCATGAGAAGCGATTTGCTTGAAGATACGAAGCCAAAGACTGATTCAACCTTGCAATATGCGGTTTCTACATGTCTTTGCAAGTCGATATGCAATGGAGGAGAAAAACGACGCCCTATGAAGAGCAATGCGTTTTTTGGCAATGAAAACAAGCTGCAAATCATTAATTTTTTCCTTTGGATGGGTTTCTCATTTATCTTTGCAAGTTAAAATGCTATTCTCTTTCATAAAGACATCTATATTTTCTCTAGATAGGCTTTACAAATGCAGCTGCAAGTCGAAATGAATCTCTTCTCATAAAAACGATCTTGAAATGCCCTAGATGGGCTTTAATGGTGACGATGCAAGTATTGATTAGTAAAGATGGGTTTTTGCTTTGTTTTATATTAAAATGCTGCATTAAGGCAGCGATGGGATTTCTAAAGCCATGCGCAAGGAAGAAAGACAGCGCCCTCAACAACGATGACGAGCATTTGTATATGTATAGCATTCAAAAGTTGCTGTCTTACCTTCGATTCAGCCAACCACGGGGTTTTCATGAGTGTTTGCAAATCATTTTATGACTTAGAAGAAATGTCTTTAATGAAAGACGGATTTTTGGTTGTGTATTACAAGTAAAAATCGCCACCTTTCCCTTATAAAGCTAATGGCATGCTTTATATTGGCTTTCGCAAATCATGTTGTAACTTGAAAACACAGATATAATGACTTCAAAAATCACCACCTTATCTTTGGACGAGCTTTAGGATGTCATTCGCAAGTCAAAACATGTTTATTATTAAAAGAAAAACTAATCCTTTGCAAGCGAACTTAAAAAGCCCTCCACAAAGTATAAGTTTAAAACATCTTTTGTTTTAATAACGGGTTTTTAAGTCGTCTTTACAAGCATGTTAACTTCTAAAAAGAAAACATGTAATGGGACTTAAAAATCCCACTCATACATTAAAATCTAATTAAAGCTCACATATTTCCTTTGCAAATATGTAATGGTGGAGTTTTAATTCTAGATTGTAAGTAAGTGATACCCAAGATGTTATGTAATGACCAACAAAAAGCCCACTTGACATGACTTAAGAGACCTTGGTGGACTTTTGCATCCACTCGCAAGATTTTAAACAAGGAATGAAGACTTGTAGTCAGGCTTAACAAGCCCACCCGTAGTGTACTTAATTACTCATTATCTCTTGAAATATAGCTCCGATTTAGGCCTAAGATAGCTTGAAACGAGCAGAATTTGAAATGCAACAAACCTAGGGTGAAAACAAAACCGAAAACAAACCGAACAATCAAGAAAAATGAAATAAAGACTCGAAGGTTACCAAAAATAAGCACTTGCAGTTAGGGAAGAAAAACTCGTCATAGCAAGAAAGATCAAAAGAAACTTGACGGAAATCTTCAAAAACTGCTTTCGAAAGACATAAGACTTAGGACAATTCAAGGGATAACTAATTGCCTTTGTATAACACCATTAAGAACACCAAACTTAGAGAATTCGTCTACGAATTCATGAGAAAATTGCATAGGGTAGTCCAATTTTGTGAATTCAAAATTGAGGACAACAAGACCATTCCAGAAAGCCAACACCAGTTGCACTACAAGGGAACTTGGAAATGGGGACATTACATGTTAGCAACCACTTCCATCCTAACTTGGCCCCTCTCCATTAGCAATTTGACTTTTGATGTTCGAAGGCCTTGTTTGTGCTTAGTTTTTTTTTTCTTTTTGAGCAATTTTATTTGAAATAAACTATTTTTTTTGAGATCTTCACAATGGTGTAGAATCATAGATAGTTCATGATTTCAATATCTAGTTTTTCTAGAAGCTATAGACTCATAAGTGATGTTGAGTAGTTCTCATTTTGAGAACTTCCAAGGCTTTGTTTGAGCTGATACTATAATGTTTTTTGGTGCAATTTTTTATGTACTCATTGGTGTAGTTTGTTTTAGCCCATTTTGTATCAAAATTTGTGGTTTCAGCTCTATGGCTTCTTTTAGGCATTTTTAACACATTGAGATCAAGGTCAATTTCACTAATTTGGCAAGTGGCAGCTGTTATCACACTAATTATAAAATGCCACATCATGTTTTGTTGGGGGGATCATTGATTGTATGAATCTGGAGGCTAATCTTGTGGTGGTTGTTCACTTTCAGTTCTTGTAGTGTGTTTTTGCAATGGGGAAAACCCAAGTTGAACTCTTAAATCCACATAACAATTAGTATGAAATTAAATATCTAAGGGGAAAAGGTTGCAAAACATCACCTTACATTACCTGTCTTGTAGACTTCCCCTATAAACACATGCTGTCTGTTTTCTTTCATTTGATACTGTTCTTTTCTTCTTCTTTCTTCTCCTGTATCTAATTCCTTCAGTACCTCCGATATTGTTCCTCCGACATCTGCTTACCGGTATTCTGATCTTCTCTAAGTCCTGATCTTCTTCCCCTTTTTGCCTCCATAGGACAAAGGGTTGTTACAGCTTGACTGACTTGTTTTATTTCTATAACTTTGTGAAGATATCCTTATACATTTTCTTCGCTGATTGAGGAAATGGATTCCATAGACCGGTGACATGCTCCAAGTTTTTCTGTGCTGCTTGCAGTGATACAATTATGTTTTCCATGTCTTCTACTATCTTGTAATCAGGTTCTTGGATCAGTTTGGTTGCCTCATTAGCGGTTGATTGCATGAGATCGAATGTTGGGGCAATGAATAATTGGGATCCAATAAGATCTTGAATTCATTTTGTTCTTTCTTTAGATGCTTTTCTCAGAATGAGAGCATGGCTTGTCATTTCCCTGCTATATTCTGTTGCAGATGTGTTCTTTACATCGAACTTAGATGAAAGAACCCTTATATCTTCTGAAGTTTTGGATGTCTTCTTAGTGATATCCTGAACAAAGTCTTCAAAGTTTGAAGTCCTTGCGATTAGACTTCCTGCATCCTGTATCTGTTGCTGGAGTACTCTTGTATTTGTAGATACTGTTTCCTTTAACTCTTCAACCTGTTTGTGTAGAATTTCTACTCGCTTCTCATAGTGATCAATGGCTATTGTCTCCAGATCGGTGACATCTTCTCCAATTGCTTGTGCCAATATTTCCAATTGATCAATAACAAGTTCGTCTTCATCAATGTCTGCATCTGGTACAAAGTTGCACAAGATGTTCCTTACACTAGAGAGGACCATGTATTGTTTCCTCTTAGTGAGCTCTTTGAGTTGTCTAGTTGACATCTTGCTTATGTCAACCACAATTTCACTAACTTTTCTTTTCTTAGCTTCAGATTCAGTTGCAAAAGTTAGTTTCCTCTTTGATGAAGATGAGCTGGGAACATCTACCGGTTCCATCTATTTCTTCTCCTGTTCTGGTTGTTCTTCCGCATGCTTTTCCTGTTGTTGAGGTATATCATTGTGTTGCACCTCTTGTTGCTGATGCACTTCTCCTTCCGATTGAACTACTTCCTCTGGATGTACCTCTTCTTCTGGATGTACTTTTTCTTGTGGATGAGCTTCTTCTTGCGGATGAACTTCCTCTTGCTGATGTACTTGCTTTTCCAGTGGAACTTCCTCTTTAGGATTTACTTCTTCTGGTGGAGGCTCTGTGTGTTGCTCCTTAGCTGCATGTTGCTTATCCACAACAATTTCTTCCTCATTTGTCCCTTTTTCAGTAGTCATTTTTTCTGATGACTCTCGTAGTACTTGTTCTTCTGGTAAAACTTGTTCTCCCAGATTTACTTGTTCATTGGATGTGAACTGTTCTGTGGGAACTTCTTGCTCACTGGTTGAAGGTTGTTCATGAGTAGTGAATTGTACCGGTGGTATCAATACTCTCTCAAGTTCCTCTTGAGAGATTTCCTGAGGACCTGTATTATTTAGAGTACTGAAATTGTATTGTTGCCAGAACTTTAGTGTATCATTATACACATCTTTTTCCTAACCATTGATAATCTTGGCAACTCTGTTCTTTGTGTCCAAGTTCATTGACACAACTTCCATCAGACCTTTTATTGTCTCTTCACTGAGCACTGGTCTTACCTTTGTCAATGTTTCCTTTGCAATTCTATTATTGGCTGCCAGACCGGTTCTCCATTTTACCATAATTCTTTGATTTAGTTCTAGAGGAAATTTAGCCCTATAATCTCTAGGACTTCTGTTGAAATCCAAGAAGGTTTCCAACAGAGCAACTTCTATTTTCTGCTTATCCTCCTCTCCTAATACACTAGACCATTTGGCTGCATTTGATACTTAGCCAAAATCCATGACTTCATCAACAATGTTATCTATAGTTAGAGTTCGAGCCTTACCTTTTATTGGGGATGCGAGTAGAGTTGGTGGAGTTAGATCACCAGCTTTATCATCAGTGATATCGACAATGACCGGTCCAGTTGATACCTTTGCTTTGCCCTGAGTCTCAACTCCCAGTATCCCTTTTCCTTTCCCGGTATCTATCACCGGTGGCTCTGTGGTATTCTGGCATTCTTCTTCAGCCTGGTGTTGTTGTTGAAGTAGCAACACCTTCTTCATGCACCCTGGCCACATCTCCAATAAGCACTTGACTTATCCTTCTTCGTATCAAGAAACTTTGCTTGTGCAGGTCTGCTTGTTGGGTTGCTTCGTCCAAAGTTAGATGTTTTGGACTTCTAGTAGAGGTTTTATCCTTAGCTCTTTCTCCTTGTCAATTGAAGACTTCCATCTTCCTTCAATTATTTCTAATAAATCATCCGACATTGTTGTATGAAGTTTAGTGGTAGTGTAATTAAACTTGTAGAGACAGTGAACTACCGCTTCTATTTTTCTTGTATCTTCTTCGTTAGCCAATTCATACCTCCTTCTGACTGATCCCATTCCTCCTGTTTCTTTTAATCCTTTCACAAATTCATCAATTGTAGGTTTCCTTCCTCTCGGTGCATCCTCTTTCACCGGTTTTGCAGACTTCCTTCTTCGGTGAAGAGTAGTTGTATCTTTGGTCTCAGTTTCTTCCTATTCTTCCCCTTGCTTGGTGGACACCTGTGGTGCTCTTTTCCTTTGGACCTTAGGTTCTTTAGCTCCTGTCTTTGTTTTCCTCAGTGTAGGAGTCCTTTTTGTATACACCTTTTTGGCTCCTTAACCGATGACTTCTTTAAATTTTCCAGAATTTCATCATAAGTCCCAAACCGGTATGCTGATAGATCCAGGTCACTCTCTTGCAAAGCATCTGCATTTGCCTTGGTTGTCTTAGTGGAGATCTCATACCCATGCTCCGGTGCATACTGTGTTTTGGGCTCCACAGCTTGAATTATACAATGAGTGGTGCTTACAAGAAAACACACCTCATCCCCATAAGTCCCAAACCGGTATGCTGATAGATCCAGGTCACTCTCTTGCAAAGCATCTGCATTTGCCTTGGTTGTCTTAGTGGAGATCTCATACCCATGCTCCGGTGCATACTGTGTTTTGGGCTCCACAGCTTGAATTATACAATGAGCGGTGCTTACAAGAAAACACACCTCATCCTTGTATAAATCAACAATAGCAGAGGGAATTCTTTCCTTGGCATGCATTCTAAGCTGGAATGCTTCAAAGTAATCGTTCATTACTTTATTAAATTGATTACCTAATCGGTTAGCCAAATCTCCTATTTGTATCATGACCGGTTTATTTGCTAGCCAGGTAATTTTGCCTATTCTAGGAAAGAAATTCTGATAGCAAAAGAATAGACATACCAGTAAAGTTCCATATTTCAGAAACGTTTTCTTCACCAGACTGAGCTTCTTCAGATTTTCAAAAATTTGCCCTCGCAGCATGGTGCAAATATCATACTGCGTGTTATCGTGCATGATTCGATGTGTGGCATGAATGGCTCCTCCCGACACACTGTTGAGGTTGCTCGATTGATAGATTTTATATCCGATGACTGCCGATGCGAACCGAACACCTTTGTCTTCTATGTCGTTGACAGTCATCAACCGACTGTCGGATTTCGATTTTGTAAGCTTTGTGACTTCTGCGTTTACAATGGTTCTAAGGGTAAGACCTTCCCCTTTGTCGCTATATCCTGTGACCCTTTGCAAATCCTCCTTGGTGATCAGTGTGGCTGCACCTTTCGCTAGCCACAATCTTGGTTCATGCACCCTATTGAGAACCAATCTTATCCAATCCGGTCGAAACACGGCTGGATACCGAACTCTATTAACCAATCCTGAAGTCTCAAGCTTTGCATACTTTTCTTAAAGCTTTCCATCCTTAAAGAGTGAAAGATACTCACTTTGGATTAAGGTTTCACCCAGTTCTTCTTGCTTAGCGTGAATGAAAGCAATAACATCTTCGGTCAGTAGAACTCCATTAGGCACTGTTGATAGCGCACCTATCATGTCGTTTTCTCTGTTCTGCACTGACATGATGTCGTAAATAGGTCTTTCGAATTGGTTCCCTTGAATTAGATTGAGGACAGAAGATGATGCCATCGTATCTTGACCGGTTACACAGAGAACTCTTGATTGGATTTACAAAGATTACTTAGCAGAGACCGTAAATCAAAGCACGAGAAGATTACTCAATCATAAGAAAACAAAAATCACAATTTACAAAGGAAAGTGAAATGAGTAATCATCCTTCCCTTATATAGATTTAGGGTATAACGGTAATTACCAAATGATAACTATTGTTAATGGCTACAACATTAATTACCATACCTAATCTTTCTTTCGATGACCGGTTTTCATTGCGTTTACCTGTTGACCCATCCTCGGTTGTGATGTCAGCACTTACCTTTCCAATTTACCTGATAGACCGGTGACATCTTCTGGTTGCTCCTTTTGATTGAGTGAGATCTTTACTCACCAATTCTTCCGGGACCAGTAGCCAGACTACCGGTTCCCTTTAAGCCTTTAGGCTCAGTTTGCTGAAGAGACATCACCATCAGCAGATGATGACCTTACCTCTGTTTTCTCCTCAGCAGAGCTCTTTGATTCCTTTTTGAACCAAATCTTCTTGACTTCTTTTTCAGTTTCTTTTCCTTTATTATTCTTTTGGTTAGGAGTCAAGTTCCTTTTGATCGGTTTAGAAGGCCCCCTTTTCTTGTTTATTGGCTGGTTCCTACATTCTTTGGCTAGATGTCCAACTTTGGTGTAGTTGTAACAAGCTATCCCGGTTGCCTTCCATGGATTTACCCTTCTATTCTTAGGTGAATGACACCAGGAGTTATTATGGCCATGTATGCCACAGTTAGCATAGTTGGTTGTGCTCCGGTTTACATTCCTCTTAGGGAATATCGGTCTTGGTGGGGATTTGAATGCCATAGTTTTAGATCTGCATTCATTAGCCTTGTGTCCAAACTTGTTGCATGCATAGCTGTAACCTTTGAAGCTTCCCCTGCTTCCACTGGACACACTGTTGGGACGAGACCTACATTCAGAAGTCTTGTGGCCATACTTGTAATAGTTTCTGCAGTAACTGTTAGAAGTAATTGGTTTTACCGGTGCATTTTTGCAGTCATTTGTTTTATGACCTGGTTTACCACAGTGATGGCAAGAGGTTTTGAAGGTCTTCTTACCTTTGTCTTCCATTGATTTCTTCTTTTCCATCTTGCCTTTCTTGACTCCAGATGACTCACCGGTTTCCTTGCTGCTTTGATTGGTGAACCCAAGTCCTGTGGGATCCTTGTGCTTTCTTTGAGCCCTCAGTTGCTCATCAAGCTTTTCTGAGCTATCATTGTATCTTCTAAGTGTCGCATTTCTTTCTTCCGGAACTTTCATCTGTTCCTTTAGTTGATACAATTCAATAGCCAGCCTTTTGCATGCGTCATCTTTATCATGCCAATTCTTGTGCATGTTTGCATTTTCTTGTGTAATTATCTGCATGTCTTCTTGAAGTTGTAGAACAACAAGATCACTTTCCCTTACTACATCTTCTGTTAGATTTCTTGCTCTTTCAGAGGCTACTAGTGATTTCACGTCCCTGTTCCTTTCATCTTCAGCGTTCCTCTTTTCCTCAATGATTTCAGTCATTCTTAGAGCATTATTTTCCTACTCCCTTTTCAGATTTGAGATCTGATCGGTTAGACTCTGATTTCTCTCCATAAGCTCAGAGACTGCCTCCTCTGCTTCATCAAATCCACTTTGCCTAGAGAGTTCCTCAATTGTTTCATTGCTCTCACTCAGTTGTAGAGCCAGGTCCTTTCTTTTTGCAAGGGACCTCCTCAGTCTATTCTCAAGAGAGATAATTATACCATTTGCTTCCTCAAGCTGTTTTTGATACCTGTATCCCTCCATGATCTTTTACTCAAGCGGTTAAGCTTTATATCTTTGAGAACCAAACAGCTTTGATACCAATTGTTAATCCTAACCAGTTACTGAGAGGGGGGGGGGGGTGAATCGGTAAATACAATTTCTATTCCAATTTATCCTTATAAATTTATTCTTGCAGAATTAAAAGAATATAATCAACACTCATAAACAAAAATAGAAATACATAGGTCAACACAACATATATACGTGGAAACCCTCGATTAGAAGGAGAAAACAATGGTGGGACAGAACCCACAACTTTACTACTGCAGTAATAAAGCTGCCCTGTTAAAGGCTTACAAAGCACTTGTGAGAGTGCTACTCGGTAAAGGGATTTGGTAGAAGACCTATTAGGATCTTAACCCTGTTAGGAGTCGCCTGGTAAGAGGATTTTCAACATCAATAAAGAAGTTACCCGGTAAAGGGATATATACAAAGAACTTATTAGGGTTCACCCTGATTAAGGGATTTCAATATGCTTTACAGTCTAAAGCAATGATCTATTATGACACTTTCTGTCGGATTAGAGCATACTTGTTACCCTTTCCTTTGCTTGGTTGTTGAACCTTTCACCTCTCAGAAGATTCTCTTTCTCCTGCTTTGTACGCTCTCAACATTCAACAACACTTATTGTGTATTCTCTGACCTGTATTTATAAGAGATTAATCTTATTAAAATACTTCTCACGGTTCCGCCAAGCTGTAAACTCACCCATAAATCATGCATGCAAAAAGCTTGCAAAATGATCTTGAGTTTACCTTGAAACACCCGTAGATGAAATAAAGCTAACTCCAGTTAAAAGCTAACTCAGTTTCAATTGTGAATGCTCCGTATAATCCGGTTTTAACTGAGACTGCTTTGCATAATCCGGTTCGGATTATCATGCACTCAACCGGTATTAAACTTATACCCGGTTGGTCATACTTTCCCTGTATGTCTCATAAGACTGGTATAAGCGTGACTAGCAAAGTACACCACTTACTTGTTTGGTCTACCGGTGCTAACTAAAGAGTACCGGTGATGTACCGGTGCTCCGGTAGATCTGATGTTTGCCTCTGACTTAACCAATGACAACTTAAATATGTCAACAACTTATTGCTTCTTTCTCTTCATCTTTTCTGATTCATAACAAAAAGGAATCAAACCCTTATATTATCGCTGAGTTGTCTCCCTATTAAATTTTTAGTTTCAACTCATAGACTGCTGACTAATGATATCGTTGTTCTCAGACAAGTTATTATTTCACCGTTTGTCTTTCTTTCTTCACCACACACTTTGGTTCCTAATTTGCTGTTTAGGAATTGTTTTATAGATGCTATGAATTGTGATTGCCGTCTCTTGAATTGTTTTATGCACATATTAACGGTGCTTTTAAGATAATTAATCATGATCGGTTTCCACGGTGATTCAAGCCTCTTCTTGGAATAATCACTGTTCATTTCCTTAGTTACATTTTTAACAAGCCCCACTTCTTTCATTGCTGTGTATTACTTACTCAATTGTCTTAATTATCATTACCTTTTGTTTGTTCTCCATAGTCGCTATTCTCCTTGGCAGTTGACATGGTTGTCAATTTCTTTAGTCGGCTTGGTTATCTCTTGACTTGTTCCCTTCATATGTGTGATTCCCATATCGAATATTGCAGTCATAGTTGCTGGTTTATGACTTGCATCAACCGTATCTTATCTAGCACTGGAAATACATATCACAATATTTAGCAACCAATGATAATCTTTTTTACTTGAGTCACTGCTGTTCTACTATCGTTCTTTGTTTTATACTTTGTAATCATGGTGATTCTCTTCTATACTATTGCTGACCTTAATCTCTATAACTGATGGCTGCTCCACAGACTTGTTCAATGCAGATTGGCACCTTGTCGTTTATCTTGATTCATAGTCTAAAGTTGCTACTTTAATAATGGTAATCAGCTATTTTCCAAATATTAGATTAAGACTTATAACTGATGAGTATTGTTTGTCTTGGTAAAGTTCATTATCTGGTCTACTCTTTTTATTTCCGATTAGACTCATTAGGAAACCTTGTAATCATTGTCTTCTTATAGGTTTCTCACCTTTATGTTTATCAATATAAACATATTGATGACTTTCAACATTAAATTTAGACAACATGAATTCCTTTCATAACAGCTTTGACATCAATAACAATCTCATCCTTAGAACTTTGACATCAATGACAACATTCCCGACATATTGATCATGGCTGCACCATACAAATGGAAGAATCACATTTATTGATTATAATACCAGTTTGAACTATCCGCCACTGCTACACGACTTTGAAGAAACAGAATTACCAGTGATTCATATTGGTATCATGGCACTTCATGTGCGATCTGCTCCACAGCACTCAAGCTACTCCAAAATTAATCAGTAGCCGATTTGGGTGAGTAGTGCCATTGCCATCTCATTTGTGGGACTGATCCATTGATTTGGGGACTAGTGACAAGGTTGCCGTGATTTGATAGCAAGTCTGTGATAGTGATTGGGCTGTTGGAGTTCATGGATTAATATTCTGCAGTCACCATCGTTGGACTCACTTTCAGATTCCAGAGATAGAGTTTGAGTTCATGTGATTATGCCTTATATCAAAGCAAATTGCTTGTTATAATTCCTCTTCGCTGAGTTCGGGAAAAGTGTAGAGAAATATTGTCCTAATTTTAATCAGGGACATTACAGGATTTTCCTCAAATGTTTCTCATGATCTTCTCCTTCGTTCTTTTTGTTCTACAATCCTTAAAGATCGCCTGATATCTTGATCTTGACCACCTTGTGGCCTCTCCTCGCCTTTATTGGGATCTAAGGGCATGAATCATGCAACTCTAACCCAATTTCTTTTAAGGCAGTGACACCAAATGTGTACTGCTATATTTGATAAATTGCATACATGAAATAATAATAAAGATGCTAGTGCGTATGAGATATAGGAGTAAAATATGTCTTTATTTGGTCATGAAATTATTATATAGAAGACAACCATAGATGGTCAACCAAGGATTCTAATTCATCTGACTATACCATACTGCCTTTCTTGACGATACACAACATATTTAAAGGACCCGACAGTTGCCAGGAGGAACACAATCATCAATTGACCCTTGCAACTACCTGAGAGTAACAACACACTTAATATAGACATTTAAGACATTGCCGGATAACCAATATTATCAAACATAACAATAGGCATTGTATGCTGATTGCGATGTCATTAAGGTCCAATCGTTTTTTTTAAAGAGGGGTAAACCGGAGCTATGAACTGGTGAGGCCACAAATGGGGGACCTCATTCTCCAAAGGGATTTGAACCTTGATGGCAAGAAAAACAACACAACTACTTAACCATCACAACATGCCACTATTGGCATTAAGGTCTAATCTTTATTTGTTGTGCATTTTTATTATTTTTATTTCAAAATATTTGAAGGGAAAACCCTCCCAAGACTTGCAGAGTTTAAAGACTACAGGATATTAGGTCCAAAGAGCTTATGATTTGATTATAAGACGCAACTGATTTAACCCAACTTGTATCTCTGGTATTAAGCTTTCAGCATGCATCCTTTAGAATCTTGAGGAACAATTTGGAGCACCAATATGTACCAAATGACTAAAAAGTCTCTCAGAGATGCATGGAAGTTAATCTTTCAATACCCTGATAAACTACAAGGGTTTAGTGTAACCTGCTTGAGTCTACACCTTACAAGGATTTTCTCTTCCTTAGCTATATGTCATTCATTAAAATAGAAGGAACATTCCAAAAACACTTGCACTTGCTGATTTGTGATGAAATCTGTGTGTAAACAAATGTGTTTAATGGGTTACTTATTATTTTTTCAAATGATTGCTTTGTTCTGCAGGGAGTAGCGGTAGCCTTACCTATCTACTTTGCTACTCAGAGGTAATGTATGAGTTGATGCAGATTCTTTCTTTACTATTCTCACTCGGAACTCAAATATTTTGCTTTGCCTGAATTTCACAATGCAGAGATCTTTGTTGCATATATTATGCAGATACTTTTCTCTTCCCTGTTCATCCTACTGGCTTTATATTCTAACATATGAGAAAAAGAATTGGCATGTTTAGACTTTTTGTAAAAAATATACATTGTCAGTAGAAACGTGAAATTGGTTTTATTTTTATTTGCAAGATCTGGACTAGTTATCATTCTCTAGATTGTTAACACCTGCATTTTATATATCTAGAAAACTCACATGATAATAAAACAATGTCATTGTATATGCAGAGAGATCTGAATAATTAGAACAGAGACACATAGTTAAACATATATTTAATTATATACGTATTTGGGTTGTGACAGCAAGTGGCAGGCTTTTAAATTAGCTTCTTTGTCTGGATTGGCAGAGCCCTTGGGTGTTATCATTGTAGGTACGCAACCACTATCAAATCTATTGTTGGCTCAAGATCAGATATTTTCCTATGGAATACTTTATTGCTTGAAATAGCTGAAACACTCCTTTTACAGGATGAACAGACTTATTTATTATTTTAATTTTCATATGTTGCAATTTTCAAAATGTGGCATCTGTTTGATTATAATTGATGGGTTTATTTCTGTTATTTGTATTGACGTGATTGAAATTATATATACGTGTAAACAAAGAAAATTTCTGTGGCTAAAAAAGGATATATTAATATGCTTATGTATTAAAAGTTGTCTGTTAACTAGAACTCTGGATAGGCAGTGGTTTGAGAAAGAATTTTGTATTTAGATACTACCACTTGTTTTTAGTTTATGTATAACTGGCAGCATATAAAGGGTATCTTGCCTGTGAACTTTAAAAAGACATTAAAATTGTGAATTCCTCTTTAGAATCTAGACTCTCGTAAGTTCAAAATTTCCAACCTGTGATCTGTATTATAGTGATCGTGTCATGTTCCTTTTTCAAAATAAATAATAATAATATTTTAAGTGGGCCCCATTACTTCATTTTTGAAAGGTCACTTAAATATTATTTAAAAAGTGGTTTTAATGCTTTATTTAAAATATAATTTAGTAAAGGGTCCCTTGAATGTAATTTAAAAGCATTGATTCTTTTTTAAGATATGTATTGCATATTTTATTTTTTTAAAATGTTCTACAGATTTCTAGAATATAGCTAGTCACAATTTATTTCCTGCCAGCTTGCATTTGGACAGAAGGCTCTAGGGATGTATTATTTCTACATGATTTTGACCCTTAAAATATTCAGTGTGATTATTTTGGTTAGACGAGAGCCAGACATTGTGAAGAACTCT
The DNA here is from genome assembly GCA_027943335.1 of Chamaecyparis obtusa. Classification (NCBI taxonomy): domain Eukaryota; kingdom Viridiplantae; phylum Streptophyta; class Pinopsida; order Cupressales; family Cupressaceae; genus Chamaecyparis; species Chamaecyparis obtusa. Next base: position 1,735,795 of record BSBK01003919.1, read on the forward strand.
AGACCATGATATATATATATATATATAGTAGGTCTTGAGCTAGTGCATGTCCAAACCACAACAAAGTGCTTCAGTTTTCTTATCTAGTTCATGGATCTGTTACAGCTTATCTATTTCCAAGCAGTCTGTCCCCTGAAATTTTGGAAGGCCTACTTGGAGCTGGTATGAAGCACATCTTACAGTGGCACATGCTTGGAATCTTGTTTGAAATTATAATCATACAGTGATTTTTATGACACTTTCATGATGCTCTTGCAGTTGGAGGTGTAATGGCTTTCCTCACACTGCATGAGATGCTACCATTAGCATTTGATTATGCAGGTCAGAAACAAGCTGTTAAAGCTGTTTTCATAGGCATGGCTGTGATGTGCACCAGGTATTTCTTGGTCATTGTGTTTGCTTCTGGTTTATTATGCTATCAATTTGGTTTGATAAATACCGAATTCTTTTGGCGTGCAGTAAAGAGGGACATCATGTGAGTTTTTTCTTAATAAGTGATAGTCTTATAACATTACTTGTTTGCATCTTTGCATGGCAGTCTATACTTCTTAGAGCTGAGCTTACCCAACGAGATAGGTTTATAAGGTTCTATGCTTGCCACACTCTGCTGATTATGCTTTGATGCATATCACAGAAGTTATGATTGATTTTTCCACGGGCAAAGAATGTAAACTCAACTAATGGAAGCTACTATTGTAGTAAGCTGTAAGATACATTCTACTTCCTAACAAGAATCCTGTTATTGTACTGTTCTTTTATAGAATGGAAGTGAAGAGGCTTCTTGTTTCTCTTTGAAACCATATATAAAAGCATCTGTATGCAAAATAAGGGAAGTATTTAAGATGGTTTAGAAAGTTTTTTTCTTTCCAGTGCTAAATGATAGTCAGAAACATTGGCAACTGGGGATTGAAGGATGAAATTGAGTGGGAAATTTCTACTTCTCTACCCTCCACATATAGTGCTTATTGTCTTTAGCACAAAATTGATGTGGCATGTGTATTCAATATCAAATTGTTTGAACAAAAATATCAAGCCATTTTTTAGGATTTTTAATTTTAAATTAATTGTTTGGATTAATTAATATTGTGAATTTTTATTCTGGCCCAAGCCTGTAGAGGCACAAATGTGGGACCTCCTCACTGGCATTAACACTAACTGTCTAAATCTGCAAGCACAGTGGTCCAGCAGGAGCACAAAGCCTGTGAGCTCAACAGCTCAGTAGTGATTTGAACCTTTGCGGCAATGCCAACACCATTATGTTTTGAGTCTTGACCATATCCCTATGCCCATAATGACTATTTTGTGGGAATTGTTAGATATCAAATGTTTTGTCTTATATATGATGTTTGTTAGTACTTGCTGTACTTAAGTTTATATTCATCCTTAACGTAGAACAAAATGAAAACTATTAATGTTGAGGAATTTATTAATATTTTGCAGAACACGAAGCATATGTGGAATAGTTTCTAATGATGGGTGATTTTTATAATTCCAATCACAAAGTCTTTTTCCCTTTGTCCTCACTTACAAAATAAGACAAATTTGTTAAGGTTTTTAGGATCGTTACAAATGTAATAACACTATCTGATTGTATGTGTTTTCCAAATGCATTGATCTCTTTGTATTTATACATGACAAGGACAAGAAGAGACACATCCCTTCATGGGACATGTCTATTCATTAATTTCTTTTATCAATTTAAGTATTTAGTTATTATGAGAATAATTATAATCTAACTTTATATTTATATATATCAATGTATATAGTAATATCAATTATTATATATATTGATATATATGTATATATATAATAAATCATTTCTCATAATAATCATATAGTTAGTATTATTTATCTGACCGATGCTACAAACATCAACACTCCCTCTTACGTAGGGAGGATAAATCAATCCAATATCAACACTTAAGTCACTTGACAACATCAATTATATGATGTAAGCAATAAAGACATCATCCTCATGATGTAATCAATAGAAGCATAATCTCAATGTGTGGATTGCCTCCATCAGCGATTCTATCCACAAGTCCTCGGGTTGATTGCCTTCATCGATGATTCTATCCATTTGATATCTTGAGTATTGGCCTATCAGAATGTCAACACATGACATTCACCTACATACTCAAGAGTTCATAAAGATATCATCTCATGATATCGAGAGCATTGGCCTGCAAAATATCAACTCTCAAGATATGCACCAAGTGCTTAGAGTAATGGCCTACCAACATCAATTCTCATGATGTCCACCAAGTACTCAAGAGTTCATAAAGATATCATCTCATGATATCGAGAGCATTGGCCTGCAGAATATCAAGTCTCATGATATTCACCAAATGCTTAGAGTAATGGCTTGTAGAATATCAAGTCTCGTGATATCCACCAAGTACCTATCATATATCTATACAAACAACTCATAGACTGTGAATTTAATGACATCGAACACTTAGTTGTTGATTTACAAGATATATCTATACAAACAACTCATAGACCGTCAATTAGAACTATAGCGGTTTTTTAGCAATGCCTCCACTAAAAAAGAGGAGGATTTTTAGGCCTTCTTATCTTAGGTTTGAAGGATTATGAGGACTTTTGCATCATGTTTAGAGGTGGCTCGGATTCAAATGTGATCGTGGCACCTTGTCCTTAGGAGCAATAGTGAAGCTTGGGATTTTATGAGCAAAAGAAAGGCAATCCGATTAAGATCATGAAACCGAGAGGTATGTAGAATGATCATAACTAGCAGTTATTACATAGAATAGACTGAGCATTGATAAAAAGAGGCTTTCCCTTTAAGAAGAGTTTAGCATTCGATTTGGAGTCCAACTAAGTAAAAAATGGAGACCAGGTTGATTACTTTCGCTCTCCCAGACCACAGGGCAATGGCGTTTAGGGGAGCTATTAAGCCCGAGCGGTGGAATCAAGTGTTGAACCCCCTCTCTGAATCCGCTAGAAGAGCACTAGAGAGGGGGATGGGAGATTACCACTTTGATAATGAATTCACATTTCGTACTAATGGAAATGTAGTAGGACTCTTTGTTGCCCTATCCTCCTTTGCTGGCCGGAAGCAGGAATAAACTATCAAGGTTTTGAAGATCCTCTTTGAAGAGGGTTTATTGTGAGGGTTGGAACAAATGGTCTACAACATCGATAATCAATTAACCATCCCCTATCCAGAAACTACCATGAGGACTGAGGTTGGAAACCTTAGGACAATCCCAAATTCAAAAAGGATTCCTATGATTAATTTTAAAGATGAAGGTAGGTTTGACGAATTCTGGCCAGAGATGTCAAGGAATTTGGAGTATCTATACAAAGAGCTCCTTAAAGAGGAGATGGAGACAGAATGGTGGTTGGATTACTGGCGGGTGGAAGGGTTCGACATTTTGAGTCTGCATATCATCTCATCGGATGTTAAGAAATGCTCACGCCACTTCAAGACTACATCACTGAAAGATGAATCCATTATCGTCATAAGGAAGAAGGACGGAGGATGGAGCTGCCACGAGCTCCAGAAAGAATAGCAGGATAACTGATAAAGGGAGTGGAGGGTATTTCTTTTTGGACTTAACTTAGACAAAGCTTAGGGTTAGTTAATATCTTTAGTAGAAGTTTAGAATATTCGAGACTCTGGGATCACTTAAAACATGTATTATGCTATATATTAAAGATATGTAAGGAGTTTTTTACTATAGGACTGTTTATCGAAAAGTTAGACTTTTAAGTATTTCTATGAAGAAAGACTTCTCTTAAAATTTTCAGTGCTTTCTATGCTTTCTGCTTCTGGATAAAAGGTTTTGTATTGCTTCCGCCTAATGTTTAAGATTTATCCTTCTCTCCTCTGTATAAGAGAAGTACTGTTCCAGTATTGATAGGCTTCAATATGAAGATTTAATTACCATCAAGAAAAGAGAGAACTTCACACACACACACACACACACACACACACAGATGTATATATATATATATATATATATATATATATATATATATATATATATATATATATATATATATATATATATATTGGGGGCAGGTATGCATTAATTTAGATTTCACTGTTAATATTTTGCAACACTGCCATATATACAGATAAGAGTATGTATATATATATGCACAGATAAATATGGGTATGTCTGCAATTATAAAGAAATGGTATTTGGTTGCAGCTATGTTCCTTTTAAATTTTTTTCTCTTTTAAGTGAGAAGGTTTCTAATTTAAATACCAATTTTTGATCAGGCTAAGAGATGGAATAAGTTACTACCTAACCTTTCATAGGATGTCTAAATGGCTTATTACTTTTAGCTATTCTTAATATTGGCGAAGATTCGAATTTGGGATGCAATGAAGGTTTATTAGAATTGAACAATTGTCTCTTTCTTTAAGATGTTAGCCCTTGCAATTGTCATAACTTAAGAATCTCCTTCAAGGAATGACAACTATTTTTAACCAAGATGTCAGGAAGATTTGTATCTATACCCATATCATGCTAGGTTCCCTCCCCACTATTTTAAGTAGGTTTGGAGGATTAAATAGCTTTTAGTCTCATCTCCGGTTGTTTAGTTCTTGCTCAACACAATCCCTTATGGAGATCTCTTATCTTGAAGTCAACATAGAAACCCTGTGGTGACTTCAAGATTTGGAACCCTCGTGACATTATTGTTTATTCGCTAATTTCTCATCTTTTTTGTGCATGGGTGGGATCACTTGTCAACAGGTTAAGCTTGCAAAATGATTTCTCTCATCATGTATCTTTCAAGAATAGGATTATGATTGACGTTTTTGAGCAGGTAGGTGGGTTTGTTTGTTTGCTTTATCTTCTGCAATTTTATTTAATCTGTACACATCCCTCTCTCCTATTTGCAGATTATTGTATGCTCCTTACCTCTCATAAGTAGCTTTTAGATTCAATATTTACTTCTCCTTTGCTTTAGTTCAGCACTGTTCCAAAATTATAGGCCGTATATGAAGTTTTTACTTGCATCAAGGAGATACCTTGTACACACACACACACACACACACAAATATATATATATATATATATATATATATATATATATATATATATATATATATATATATATATATATATATATATATATATATATATATATATATATATATATATATATATATATATATATATATATATGGGAAGGTATTATTATTATGGAGATATGGTCTTTGGTTCTTAGCTATGTTCCCTTTTTTTCTATAGATTCATCCTCCTTTCCATAGCTCAGATCACTTCTTTAATTTTTATAAAACATGACTAAGCTAATAAAATGGATAATCATCCACTTTCCCTTTTAGCGGATGTACTAATGGCGTGTTATTTGTCAGGAACTTCTAGATTTGTAAAGATCCAAATGGGGATTCAATTGGTAGATATCAGTATATGACCATTGGTCTAGTCTTAGTCTCTGCTCATATTGTTCCTTACAATAAGTTGGTTGTCCCTGCCATTGTCATAACTAAGATTCACCCTCTAGTATCGGGTCCTACCTTGAATCAGAGTGTCATAACCACAAAGAGCAAGATGTAGAATATCATTCCTTTCTATGTTGATTTAAGATCATTGTTTGATTTCTTTTAGGTTTGAGGTTTGGATTCCTGGGTTATTCCTGCTTTCTCCTCTATTGTTTTCTTTCAGGTTTGAGGTTTGGATTATCTCAGATGAGATAATGTATTCATATGGCTTATAGTAGTAAGATGGTTTACTGTTGCTATAAGTTGGTAGCATTATTACATACACACACATTGATCTCTTCCTTTCTTTAAATTTATATGCATTTCCCTTCTAGTTGTTTTGCGCGCGCGCACACACACACATACATTCAAACGTGTTTTGTTGTGGGTTCGATATCAGGGTAATTAACAATTAAATTAGCCTCAGTAACTAAATCTCCTCTTGAATATTATTGTTTCAAACTATTAGGAAGTTAGTTTTATCTTTAAGGAATAAATATCAAGGGGGAAATTGATATTAAAGGAAAATAGAGGATCCCACAATTATAGTTAAGTACATAGATTCTTAGACAAATGGTTAAATTCCTAATCATCCTCTTCTATAAAGGAGGCTTACAGATAAATGAAAGGGGATAATAGTTCATTAAGTTAATTATAACAATTCATTATCCCTTTAGCAACCTCCACATTTTTACACACTATATGTCACTCGATATGTCAAACTCATACATCTGAAGCTTAGCATCTTCTCTGTAAAACAGGTAAAGCATGGTTTAAAATTTGTCTTGTTTTAGACTTTCCGTTATTGACCTTGACCGTGACACTAATGATCAATTGCTAGGATTGGTTTTCAATGCTTCTTATCTCCTCAATCTATGGATAAACTAGGAGCTAACCCATTATAAGGCAAGGTTTCTAGCATACTTATGCAGGTTGGAGTAGTCAAAGAGAGCTCTTTTCTATACTTGGAAAGGGTAACAATAAGATACGTACTCAATTATTAGAAATTTTAGAATCAGTGTAAGTTACAAATAGTTTTTGGATATACTAACAGGGATCTTTGCCAAGAAGTTGAGTTGTTACAAGTTAGGCTCAAATTAAAGGCAAAACGATCGAAATCAAAGGAAGACTCTCCATCCTTGCCCTTTTCATAAGGATAACAAAAAGCTACTTACTCCAATGAAGGACAAGAAGGATCAATAAATAGAATTTTATCTCTATGTTTATCATATTGTAATATGAGGGAATGCCCTCTTAAAACATCATGTATCAGAATCCAGACTAAGGTCCCAGGCAAGGCTGGAGGTTTTCTCAGCCCCACTCTTTCCTACTAGCGCCTGCACTGAGCGGGGTTTTTGTAATATTTTTTTAATGATTAATAAAACTCTTGGCTTCAGCCTTTTACCAAAAAAAAACAAAAAAACAAAACTCATAGACTGTCAATTTAATGAGATCTAACACGTAGTTGTTGATTTAACCCATCATGATCTGTTTCAACATTATAAATAATGTATATCATGATTTAAGTTATTGTAAGATTGTCACCTTCCAATAACTTCTAAAAACACAAGTGATAATCATTTGAAAGTTGTCACTTCCTCATGATTTACACAAGGCCCAAAAGGCATTCATGATTCCTAGTCCTCTGACTATTATAGATTCTTGATCACTGGAGAATCCATCTCAGTATGAACTACTCCCTCTAAATCAATACAACCAAGATTATCAAAAGTTGATTTAACCATATCCTCTATCTGCTCCCTCTGAAGCTCAAGTTATTGTATCAACCTCTTGTCTTCTTTTGAAATGTCAGACTCCCTCTGCATCTAGTCTCAATGATCAATTCATTTGCAAGCATTAAGTTCTTTCGCCCTTGAATGCAATTTTCTTGTGCTTCCATCCCGAAGGTATGTCAGAGAGAGATTACAAATAGCTCACTAAACTATCTCGACTGAAACTACCAATGATAGAAGCATACAAGATTTTACTAACTAATAGGATAACATGAATTAAAAACTTTAAAAAAAAATTATGTGCATTAATAAAACATGGAATACTTATCTTTTATAAATTTCAAGTATTTCATTTTGTAAGGTGAGCCCATATAGAAAATATCACACAAATTCATATAATGATGTTTTTGTTCTCAAACATTACCACAATTCTTCACATGACCTATCTTGAATATCCAAAGGTTATATACACTATCACAACCTTCAATCTTATTAGATCTCCCTTCAAGTGGTTAGGCTTTTAAAGAAGGAACCTCGCTCTTTTACAGATTTCACATAGACCCGTACATGAACCCGACATTTTCTCGCCAATCGCTCCAGTAAGATTCTTCTAAATTTGGTTTTCACAAACATATCCAAAATTTAACAATATCCAACGGTGCATTTGTGAGATATGGTCCTCCTACTGAGACTATATTTTCTGAGACAGTCACACATTCACCATCAACAAACTACTCTCTTACATTTGCAACTTGGCTCTGATACAATGTTAAGGTTTTTAGGATCGTTGCAAATGTAATAACACTATTTGATTGTATGTGTTTTCCAAATGCATCGATCTCTTTGTATTTATACATGACAAGGACAAGAAGAGACACGTCCTTTCATGGGACATGTCTATTCATTAATTTATTTTATCAATTTAAGTATTTAGTTATTATGAAAATAATTATAATCTAACTTTATATTTATATATATCAATGTATATAGTAATATCAATTATTATATATATTGATATATATGTATATCTATAATAAATCATTTCTCATAATAATCATATAATCAGTATTATTTATTTGACCCATGCTACAAACATCAACAAAAACAATAATCAAAGTTGTAGTAGAAGGTTGAAACAATCCTTCCAAAGTTCACGTGGTTCTCCCAAGGTAAACTAGTTTTGTGTCAAAGTATTTGCAAGTCTAGTTTTGAAAAGGCCCTAACAAATAAGGCACTAGAAAGAACACAATTTGGCTGAACAAAAAATAACTTGCTGTGTTCCTATAGACCATCGTTTTGGTTAGTAGATGTAAGACAAACTTATGTTATCCTATACATCTGATTTGTTCTCATAAAGTTGACGGGTGTAATTTCCAAGGGTTATAGTTCTTGGGGAATTTAAATGAAGGTTAAAATAGGAGATTTTATTTTGACAATTTTGCTTTTTTGATTTTACTCGAAAGTCGTCTTTGTATATAAAGTTGATGTAAACAGTATATGGGGAGGGTCCATATTTTCTTGTGCGAGCAAGCCTTTGCATGAATTACTAGATTATAGGCTTCAACTTGATAAAAGAATTGCGAAGAGTCAAGTTGGGTTGGATATGCTTATTTTCTTTGCCTTAAGAATTTGAGATGAGGACATGTCTAGCATGCTAGGTTAATTTGTCAAGGTGTTTGACCTTAGTAATCTTTTACTTTGCGAGCCTAGATCTAGACAAACACTTGTAGCACAAAATATGACTTCGAAACAAGAAGCGTGTCTTAACACCAAAGAAGAGGATAATTGCATTAACCAATATACATGTTAAGTCTTCATCTATAGAAAAAACAAGTAATATTCATACTGGCTTCTCAAGAGACAAAAGTGCAATATTTGCAAAATCCTATTGACATCGGCTTTCATGATGCTACCCAAATCAATGGCATACAATCTTTGAATATCACAAAATTGTTTATCTCTTGCATTTGAAAGGAAACCAATGTCATACAATTGAATTAAATACCATGAAAATTGCAACTATCCTTGATCATTCTAAGGTGTTCCTTGAAAAGGATCTTTCCAAGAGGGGCAATGAGTAAATAATATATTTTAGCCTTTTATCTGAACTGAAAACATCATTTCATCGGTAGAATCTTGAAGATGTCAATCCATTTCTGGACTTACATATAGAATGTAGAAAGTATGTCATATGGCAACCTTGTTTGAGAATCACCTTCACTACCAAACCTTGGTGAAGCATTTGACACCCAAAGATTTTGTGCTTAAAAAAGATTTTGGATTCCAAATAGTTTGACAATGCTTTTGGGACCATGTTTCACGGCCACTCATATTCTACTACTTGATCAACCACAAACCAACGATAGAAGTGAGACTCTCTCCTCTACATGAATTATTTGTCATAATTTTAATAGGATTTTATGTTACACAACTTCCACCAAGGAACTAATCCTTGAAATTGCAATTTGAAAGGCATCCATTTATTTTCAAAGAGATCACTTCACAAACTATTGATGGTTTTGTCTATTCCACCTCTTTAGCTTTTGGGATCAACTACAATCTTGTAAGTGAACAATTGTTAAATCTTGTGATTTTAAAGATCTCTTTGATAAGATCTTAGATTCGAATTTGTGATTGGAATTTAATCATATTATATTTGAGAATAAGTATTGATTTTGGTTACATGAATTTTATTCATCAAAATAACTAAATTAATTATCAAACTCTTCTATCTATATGTCATTACTAAAGTTATGAAAGCCTACACTTTCTGATTTTGCAAAATATTATTTCTTATGCCATTTATTGACAATTAGTTCAATGTGGTTGGTAAACTTAATATCAAATTTTGGTCTATCCCTTGTAATGGTTTTTAATATTGCATATTACTTATGAAGCTGAGTGATACAATCTTTTGATAGGGGTTTCCCTTGAAAAGCAAGTTAGACAAGTTTTGGCAAAACATGTTAACATATATTCCATGTTTCTAAATACTCTAATATGCAAGCATTGAGCTCATAAAATAATCTTGAAATGTATAGGATGTGAACCTATAAATTCTTCCTCTACCATGTCTCTTAAAACAAGAGGATGAGAAAATGAAATGTTAATATCGAGACAATGAAACATCACTAGGAGAATCAAAGCAAGTACATGAAAGTAAATATTGCAATGGAAATTCATTTTCTAATCTCATTTATGAGTAACAGCTAGATACCCCCTAGGGTGATGCTCCTATTGATTTGGCCTCATCTGAACCAACGGACTTGACCCCACCTCTTGTTGTTGGCGCGGTCCCTTTTAACTGCAGAGACCCTTCTTTGACTGCTGCTCCTGATCTGCTCTAGCCTTCAACAACTGGTGCACAGTGTGGCCAACACTATGTTCTTGGTGTTGACGGTCACACAATGGGGGCTTCACTATCGTGTGGTGGGGACCCTAGTGAGTATCACTTGGATGTTAACCATCGGCGAAGGAAGAATCACGCTACCTCTTATTCTCTCCCCTTGCTGTGAGTGAGTTGACTTCCCACTCATGATGGGAGTTACTAGTTGTGTTTCTAGTGTGTTGTTTTTGATAAAGGTAAAAGCGGGTTTTGAAGGGCCCCTGAAAAGGGTAAGGTCACTAAAGATATTCAACAAGATCCCACTAAATGAAATGGGTCAAGACCAAAGAGAGGGTTTTACAATAGGCACCCACAACCTTGATGATTCAAGCATGAAACAACCATCATGCAACCCATAACTAAAAAGAAATCCAACACTAGGATTTTCCTGGAACACCCTTCTGATGGGAATGAAGAGTCATATCAAACGAAGAGGATACCTTCTTAAGTTTTTTTCCTTTGACAGCGATCCAACCCTCTTCAACTCTAGCTGCCTCAACCTGCCAATGTAGAGTATCATCAGCCGAGCCAGAGCAATCCTGGCTACGAACAGAGGCAACCACAAAACTAGTTGACCGAACAGGAGACACAAACTCCATACCACCAAGAGAAGACAAAAGCGCTACCTCCCTAGCCAAGCTAGAAAATGAAACAACCAGAGAGATATGAGGAAAATCTCCATCATCTAGCGAGACCTGCAAATTCCCCACCGATAGAAAACCTCCAGCAGAAGATGAAACCCTAGCTGAAGCAACTAGCGATGGCTCAACAAACAATGATGATCCAGCAACCGGCAAAACCCTAGAAACACTAGCAACCTTCGAAGCTTGCAACTTCCCAGAAAAACCTCTAGTAGGAGACAAAACCTTAGCCGAGGCTACCAGCGACAGACCAACAATAGCATCACCAGCAACCCACGATGCCATCAAATTCCCAGAAAGACCTTCAGCGGGAGACAAAACCCTAGCCGAAGCACCAGCTACCGACAGACTCCCAGGAGAAGAATCTTGACCAATAGAAGAGGGAGGGGGGACCTGGGCAACCACTTAGAAGAAGCTTTTCTACGAAATAGGTTTCTTCTCCACCAAATAGTGATGAGCCAAGACACCCTTCCACCATGATGCAACAAGTTTCTTTTTACCCAAACCACATTGAGCAGCCATATGCCCAGTATTAAAGCATCTACAACATCTAAAGGGAAATCCTTCATAATCTAGGGTCTGCGTCCAACTTGCTTTGGAGGAGTTGATCACTATCTCCACAAGAAGACCCTTAGAAGGATCAATATCAACAAGAATGCGAGCATAAGGAGAGTGGTACATATTAGAAGAGTCACTATCTACCAACAAAAATTCCCCAAGAGCATTACCAATCTCCTCATAAAGAGAATCAATCCAAAGATGCAGAGGTAAGTAAGGAAGACAGACCTAGATGGGGAACCAAGTGAAGGAATTTGAGATGGGGTTAAAATTGATATGCCAAGGTTTTACTATGAGCATAAAACGATCCTCCTAGCTGAAGAAATGATCGCACATAATTTTATTCCTGTCCGAGGAATATTCAAACTTCGCAATAAAATACCCCTTAGCCAAGGGAAAGATATGCTATGTATCCTCAAGGACAGGCTCCTAGTGATGAGAGATCTAGTCATGAAGCTTTGGCAAGCTAGGCCAAAAACCTCTAAACCTGCAAATCAAGGCATGGGAAGAGAAAATAGAGATGTTGTGAGCCATATCCTCCTCAACATCTGAATCCACCACAATAGATAAAGAAGAAGAGACATGGACATGCCCACGAGCAACCCCCAGATTCAACAACACAACATCCTTGGAAGTAGTAGAGGGCTCAGCAAAGACCACCTAATGGCCCTTCACCCCACCTACACGCTTAGGAGAAACAACAGTCGAAACCTTAGAGTTTCCTGCATCCAGCGACACCTGTGATTTCCCTGCTGACGACTGACCTCCAGCAGAAGACAAAATCCTAGCACCAACAACCGACAACACCCCAACAGATGGCGAAGCACCAGCAACCGGTGAAACCCTAGAACCTCCAGCAACCTTTGAGGCCTGCAACTTCCCAGGAAAGCCTCCAACGGGAGACAAGACCCTAGCCGAATCCACCAATGCTACACCAGTAGCCAGTGAAGCACCAACGACCGATGGACTCCCAATAGACAACTCCATCCTCCTCCGCTATAGAATCAAATTATAGTTAGTTCTCATTAAAAATCTTTGACCCTTGGCTATGAGCACTATAGGCAAGAAGCCCCACTATTTCACCAAGAGTCAAAGTCAAACAACTCTCAATTAAGAACCACAGTAGAGAGCAACCTTGTGGGGACTTGAACCTTGGTTGTAGGCACTACAGGCAAGAAGCCCCACCATTTCACCAAAGGGACAAGCCTGTTGCTAGTGTGTTGTTAATGGTATGTTATTGACCTTGTTAATCCTCACTTGTAATAGCCATTACCTTTGTTTATGTGTTGTTGATCTCTTGACACCTTTTTAAGGGTCAACTCCCTTGTTAGACTATTGAACTTAATTAAAAAAATAGATACTAGATCTTAAAATACCATTTAAAAGTAAGAATGATGATGTTTGGCAAACTAAGTTTAAAAGACACAAATGACTTCTGAACATGACATGCTCTCTATGGATGACATACTCCTAAGATTGTTTTGCCCCTCAGATTATTGTATACATGTTTTGGAGAGGTTAGATCTTATAACTCCAATATTTGAATCATTTATAAGGTAGGAAACAATTAAAGTCCCTCAACCACATGACTTTCTATAAGAGAATTTTGTAGAGCTTAAGCATGGATTTAGTTATGGGCCATTATAACAAGCTAAACACTATTACAAGAGGCCTAGAGTTGATTCCTAAAGATTGGTTTTTGTATTTAGATACTTGAACATGAGGCTAGTGTCAGTAAACTTTTTTATATTACAAATGTTAGTCTATAATGGATATGTAGCCAATCACATAATTATGGATAACATGATGTTTTTACTAATTAACCGTAGCTATGCAAGGTGTCAACATATCATTTGGAAAGTAATATGTTGCTAGTGTGTTGCTAATGTGATGCAGGGGCATCCAAGGTTAAGGTAGGGGCATTCTTGTCCTCGGTGAAACTGCATGGGGTGTTGGTATTTTGGCCGGTGTTACTCAGTTGTAGCCTTGACCGATGACCTCAGTCATTGAAGGAAGCTCAGTCACTGAAGGAACTCGGTAGTCTTTGGCACTCGGTGAAAGTGTTACTTAGTCATGCATGTGGTGCTCGGTCGACATTGGTGCTCGACGATGCTTGGCTTGCTCAGTTAATTGACTGTCGCTCGGTAGTTCTGGCTTACCGACTGGAGTTCTGTGTGATTTGTTGAGCCGACTTGGTGAATTTATTGTTGGTAGCTATTGTTATGGGCTGAGATACTGAATTAAATGTTCATATACATTTGTAAGCCGACTTGTATGGCATTTAATTATTTGTTTGGGGAGTTAAGGGTTTCATCCAACTGACTTGTGGCTGATGATTAGTATTTATAAGATGTTTGGGTAGATGTTTGGGAAATCAAGGGGAGGAGTAGAGAAGTTCATGACTTGAAGACTTAGTGAGTTAGATTTGAGGTTCTGAAGCTGAAGTTGGCGAAGTTGTGGAAAATTTCTTGCATGTTCTTGCAGATCATATTGATATCTGATAGTTGTTTGTAGCATAGCTAGGGGTTGCAAACTTGGAGACACGAGATCACTTGGAGGCTTGCAATCTCAAGTTTAGATCTACCTTAGGGTTTCCATCAGCTTCTGATTGTCTTTAGAGTAGAACTAGTTGAGATTGTATTGGATATGTTGTGGATCTTGCAGAATTGTTTCATTTTGTAATTGGCCCTAACCTGAAAGGCCTTACACCTGGGCATGTTAATGCAAATTACTTGAAACATTTGTGGTGTTATCTGTTGTGTTGAGTTTTCCACTGTGTAATTCTGTTGGCTGCAAGGTTTGGACTGTCCTTCATTGGATCCACCATCTTTGATTGCATCAGGTGGTATCAGAGCTAAAGTTTGTTCTTGTTGGAGCTGATCTTGAAGGTTAACCTAGCAAGGCTGATCTTGCGAAGTTGTTCCTGTTGAAGCAGAGATTGTGCACAATCTGGATTGCATATCTGAAGCACTGAACTTGTGGAATTGTGCCCTAGTTGTTTGCAAGATTGCAGGTTGCGATCTGACTTGTTTACAACTTAGAAATTGTCACAAGGTGGTCTATGAGGGTTTGTTGTAGAGGGTTTATTCTGCATATCTTTAAGGATGCCTCCAAGAAGATTGGACCCTAGAGTTATTTCTGATCTTTGTGATACTGTTGAATCCCAGATTACAGAGAAAGTGAAATTAGATTTCAGATCTGAGATGGAATTGATGAAGAATGACATGGTCTCCGAGATCATGAGAGTTGTTATTGGTATACCTCAGAATGTTGGTAGT
The DNA here is from genome assembly GCA_027943335.1 of Chamaecyparis obtusa. Classification (NCBI taxonomy): domain Eukaryota; kingdom Viridiplantae; phylum Streptophyta; class Pinopsida; order Cupressales; family Cupressaceae; genus Chamaecyparis; species Chamaecyparis obtusa. The sequence continues at coordinate 1,750,872 of BSBK01003919.1, forward strand.
GAGGATGGCTATGAAGAAGCTGCTAAAGAATTTGAAACTGCTAGATCTAGTGGTGATGACCGGAGGAATAGATCTGGTGAAGACATAACTACTCGATTGCATAGATCTGTTGCTCGATTCAGTAATTACCGAATGGAAGTTTCTACTTTCTATGGTACTTTGAAGCCCGACCTTTTGATTGATTGGATTGGTGAACTTGAAGATTTCTTTGAGCTGGAAGAAATTGAAGATCCTCTTTGGGTGAGATTAGCACAGACAAAGTTGAAAGGACATGCTGCTCTTTGGTGGAAGGAACTACAAAGAGACCGAGAAGATGAAGGTGAAACATAGATCAATCGGTGGAGGTTGATGGTGACTAAGTTGAAAGCTAAGTTCATACCTTCTGACTATGAGCTTGACTTGTTTAAGAAGTTGCAGAATCTGAAATAGAAGGATTTGTCTATTGAAGATTATACCGAGGAGTACTACAAACTTACTATTATGTTTGGACACCGAGAGCTCGATAAGGAAAAGGTAGCTCGATATGTGAATGGTCTGGGATTCAATATTTAGGATGAGCTTGGTATGCTAAAGATTGATTCTGTTGAAGATGCTTATCAGTATGCTCTGAAGGCAGAAGATACGTTGAAGAGGAAACAACCTAATAACTCCCGAGGGAAAGAAAAGGTTGATCACTCGGTGAAGGATAAGCCGACTGATGCAGAAGATGAACATAAACCTGTGGAGCCGAAGAAGAAGACATGTAGAGTTATCTTTAAAGGTACTTGCTATAACTGTGGAGAGGAAGGACACCGTTATTTTGAGTGTACACAGAAGAGGGTTGACCAATGAATTGCTGTGATGAATGAGAACATTCAGAATGAACCTGAATCAGAGAACTTGCTACTTTGGTGAACATTGCTCGGTACAAAGGATGAACCTTGTCAAAGGAGTCACTTGTTTAGGACCTGATGCAAGACTGAAGGTAAACTCTGTGATGTTATTGTTGATAGTGGTAGTACTGATAACCTTGTTGTTGAGGACCTAGTACAGAAACTTGGTTTGAATAGAATGAAGCATCCTTGTCCTTATAGGATTGGCTGGTTACAAGATGTTCATGCTTTGGAAGTAAGAGAACAATGCTTCATTGATGTTCTGATTGGCCAGTACAAGGATCTTGTGTTATGCGACATTGTGAAAATGAATAGTTGTGATATATTGCTCAATAGACCTTGGCAATATGATTGTAGAGCTATTTATGACTATTTTTGGAATGTGTTTATTGTTGAGAAGGATGACAGGAAGTTTTCACTAATGCCTTTGATAGATACAACGCTCGGTAGGAGAAGCCTGAGTATTGGTTCCCGAGTGGAGATTGTGGATCCAGAGAAAATGAATGATCAGTATGGAGAATTGACTTGTACATTGTCAAGAAAAGACTTGAAGAGACAGAGGAAACTGAAGTGGAAGAATTTGCAAGTAGAAAAGGTGGAGAACTTGTATGTGAAGAACTAGTTCGGGATTTATGTGCTGAATCCTGAAAGATGTTCTTCTCACATATGAACATCTTTTGGAATCTGGGGTGTCTGATGTAGGGGCATCCAAGGTTAAGGCAGGGGCATTCTTGTCCTCAGTGAAACTGCATGGGGTGTTGGTATTTTGGTCAGTGTTACTCGGTTGCAACCTTGACTGACGACCTCTGTCATTGAAGGAAGCTCGGTCACTAAAGGAACTTGACAGTCTTTGGCGCTCGGTGAAAGTGTTACTCGGTCATGCCTACGGTGCTCGGTCGACACTGGTGCTCGGGGATCCCTGGCTTGCTCGGTTAATTCACTGTCATTCGGTAGTTCTGGCTTACCGACTAGAGTTCTATGTGATTTGTTTAGCCAACTTGGTGAATTTATTGTTGGTAGTTATTGTTATGGGCCGACATGCTGAATTAAATGTTTGTATACATTTGTAAGCCGACTTGTATGACATTTAATTATTTGTTTAGGGAGTTAAGGGTTTCATCCAGCCGACTTGTGGCTGATGATTAGTATTAATAGGATGTTTGGGTAGATGTTTGGGAGATCAAGGGGAGGAGCAGAGAAGTTCATGACTTGAAGACTTAGTGAGTCAGATCTGAGGTTTTGAAGTTGAAGTTGGCAAAGTTGTGAAAAATTTCTTGCATGTTCTTACTGATCAGATTGATATCTAATAGTTTTTTGTAGCAGAGCTAGGGGTTGCATACTTGGAGACAGGAGATCACTTGGAGGCTTGCGAGGTCAAGTTTAGATCTGCCTTAGGGTTTCCATAGCTTCTGATTGTCTTTAGAGATGAACTAGCTGAGATTGTAGTGGATATGTTGTGGATCTTGTAGAATTATTTCATTTTGTAATTGGCCCTAACCCGGAAGGCCTTACAACCGGGCATGTTAATACAAATTACTTGAAAAATTTGTGGTGTTATCTGTTGTGTTGAGTTTTCCGCTATGTAATTCTATTGGCTGCAAGGTTTGGACTGTCCTTCATTGGATCCACCATCCTTGACTGCATCATAATGGTATGTTCTTAACCTTGTTAATCCTCACTTGTAATAGCCATTACCTTTGTTTATGTGTTGTTGATCTCTTGACACCTTTTTAAGGGTCAACTCCCTTGTTAGACTGTTGAACTTACTAAAAAAAATTAGATACCAGATCTTAAAATACCATTTAAAAGTAAGAATGATGATGCTTGGAAAACTAAGTTTAAAAGACACAAATGACTTCTGAACATGGCATGCTCTCTATGGATGACATACTCCTAAGATTGTTTTGCCCCTCATATTATAGTATACATGTTTTGGAGAGGTTAGATCATATAACTCCAATATTTGAATCATTTATAAGGTAGGAAACAATTAAAGTCCCTCAACCACATGACTTTCTATAAGAGAATTTTGTAGAGCTTACACATGGATTTAGTTATGGGCCATTATAACGAGCTAAACACTATTACAAGAGGCCTAGAGTTGATTCCTAAAGATTGGTTTTTGTATTTAGATACTTGAACATGAGGCTAGTCTCAGTAAACTTTTTTTTTTATTACAAATGTTAGTCTATAATGGATATGTAGCCAATCACATAATTACGAATAACATGATGTTTTCACTAATTAACCGTAGCTAGGCAATGTGTCAATATATCATTTGGAAAGTAATGCTATTATTAGTGTAAATTGATGTAGATGTGCTTGACAATTAATAATGTTCATAATTTTTTATTTTGACTATGAAATAGATATGATTTTTTAACAAATTTTAATCTATTTGTAGTTTGTTTTTTACCCTATTACATATAAGAGAGCTAGATTTTTTATTGAATTTTTTACTAGTTCATTTTCTATTATTTGACCCCATATTCTTAGAGACATATTTGCAAGATTAACTTGTAATGGAAAATGTTTTGTGTATTAGATGAAGGCATTGACAACATATGTGGAAATAATAGGATAATGTTAACTATATACAAGTTTGTCATCATCCTTTTACTACAAGAACTAAGTATTGGTGCTGGGGTCATGTTATTAGAGGTTAAAAGAGAACCATCAACATGATTCATTAGTGTAGTTAGCATAATTCTAACTTATTCTGTTTTGTTTGTATTTATGCAATTGATTTATTTTTTTAGATCAATGTTAGCTTTGGGTAGTTCATAGTGTTTTAATTGATTGCTAAGAGTCACGATCTAATTGATAGTTTAATGAATGGTACTATTTGATCTACATTCACACAATCAACAAAATCCTAATAATTTTTTTTTGTGTTACTCTCATTTAATTAATTTGATATGTATTGTCATTTATTTGTATATTGTTGCAATTGTAGTGTAATTGGGTAGTAGTTTTTGATTAAGTGAAAACAGGTTTTGAAGGGACCCAAAACCCTATACAAAGCAGGTTTTGGAGGGAGCTAAAACCCAAATCTAAAGATATTCAAGACTACACACTATTTGAAACATGACAAGGATGAAACATGACAAAGCCAAGAAAGGGGGAGAGAAACCAAAAATCTCTCCCCACCAAACCAAGAGGCTACATGAAAAGATGAAACAAACCCATGTAAGTCCAACATGCAGCCCAAACAACCCAAAACAAATTAAGTTTTACCTATAGATTTACCCTTATGAGAGCAAAGGGTCATATCAAACGTGACCTGAGGGGATTTAGATTTTTTACTTTTAATCATGATCCAACCCTCTTCCACCTTTGTAGTAGCATTATGCTAAGAAATTGAGTCCAACACAAAAGTACCCCCACCCTGGGAAGAAATACCGAAAAAACCCATGGCAAGGCCATCATTATCCTGAGGAATGGGATCAATAGAAGCCTAAGAAGCAGAAGGACCCAAGATAGGTCTAGCAGGAGTCCTAGAAGCAAGACCAACAATAGGCAAGGGGGAGTAGCCATCCGCCATCACCCAATCAACAGAAGAGCCAATAGTCAAACACTCATTAGAACCAACAACAGTAACACAAATAGTATCAACAACTTGAACATCATCAGATTTCGAAGAGCCATCACCAAAACCTGCACCAACAAGTCGTGGCCATAAAACCTTAGCACTTGGAGAATTCTATGAAACCACCTAGAAAAGGTTTTCTTTTGAATAGAGTAATGTTTAGAGGAAGCACCCTTCCACCAAGAGACAAATCTTTTCTTTTTCTCTAACTCACACTGAGTGGAAACATGCCCAGTTTTGAAACATGTATGACATCTTAAAGGAATGCCTTTATAATCAAGCGGTTGAATCTAGGAATCCGAAGAAGACTCAATCAAGATCTCAACGGGGAGCCCCTTGGAAACATCCATGTCCACCAAAATTCAAGCATAAGTGGGGTGGAAAATATCAAAAGAATCTTTATCAATCATCAAAAAATCCCTCAAAGCTTCACCCACTTCTTCCAATAGGGAATCAGTCCATATATGAAGGGGAAGGTTAGGGAGCCTAAACCAATTAGGAATCTTATTGAACTTCTCAGAAGAGGGGTTAAAATTTGGATGCCAGGGTTTAGCCATCAACAAAAACTTATCATCCCAATTGAAGAAGTGATCACATAAAATCTTAGTTCTATCTTCAACATTATTGGATTTTTCAATGAAATAACCTTTAGCCATAGGATAAATACAAATAAAACATGTAAGGAGAGGCTCCCAGTGTTCAGAAATCCAAGCATGCAACTATGGAATGCTGGGCTAGAAACTTTGAAACCGACAAATCAAACCATGAGAAAGGAAAACATAAGTATTATGACCTATCTATTTATCTATATTTGCAGAAAACCTAAGGGCCAAGGAATTACACACATGAACAGGGGCCATGTGTTGCACTTCCAAAGCCCTAGCCAAACCCACAGGTGGAGGCGGGCCCCTGATAACAGTATCCAGAGAAGCCAAGGAGTGAATAGAGGTCAGGAAAGACTAATTAACAACTAGTAAAGGATGTCCAAGATGCATTAAAGGGGAGGGCCCCATCGACAACCACAGGATGAGAGCTTGACCATCACCAACACCAACAAATGGCTCACAAACAGATTGCACACACGCTAGGCTCAAACTAGTTGCTTGGGCATCAACTACCACTGGAACTGGCGATGCCGCTAGGGAAGCATTATCAACAAGGGATGCAAGAAATGAAGAGCTACCAGGGGAAATGCTAGTAGGACCTTGATGGGTGAGAGCGGGATACATTTTTCCTTAATTGGGTAGTAGTTAACATTTGAGATATTTTTGGCTTTGTGAAGTTGAGTTTGATATTAATTTTTTTTTTACCAATTTTGGTTAATAATACCTATTGATAGTGACATTGGAAAGATGGGAACACAAATGGATTGGTTGATTGAGGATGTTGAAATGAACCAAAAACTAGAAAGCATCTCACAAGAAACTTTAGATATTTGTGATTTGTTTTGATGAGAACATATTTGTGAAAATCTGGAAAGAAATCAAGTAGCAAAAGAAATAATTTTAAAAAAATTGGCAGTAGTAAAAGACATTGGCGTACTTCTTAATTGCTTACCTTAACACCTTAGGAATCATTATATTATGCTATTATAAGACCTTTATGTATAATGCGACAAAATTAATGGACAACAAATATTACAACACAAAGAAAGGTGTTTCTTGGAGAAAGAGAAACCTAAAGATTGATTTCATATTCTATGGCATTGAAGTAATTAAGCCTAAACAAAGGAAAGAGAAGTACACAACACGATGAAGAGACAAAATAAAAAATCCAATGATATCTTGGGTTGGTGGATCAACAGGAATAGAAGAGCATAGGAAGCAACGACAAAAATCCATCAATGCATTTTTTGAGTTGGAGTAGAAGTAGTAACCAAAGTATAATTGAGAGAAACATAAGTCGGGAGTCACAACCTCGAATAAAGAAATCTTAACATCCAACCAACTTTAAAGAATAGTGCATAACTAATGAAAGAAAGAGTGGGTAAAGGTTGTTATGAAATTTCTCATTTTTGAGCAAATGTTCATCTTTCTTACCATGTAAGGTGAATAGTTTTTATATAAATATTTAATTGTTCATCAAAGTTGACAAAAGCCCCCTTGTAAGTGAGGGAATTCTTTGTTCTAAGGTGGAGCTAGATGACTTCCTTGCAAAACTCTTGTTTGCTTCTTTCTTCTTCCACTTGCATCTTCATTATTCTTGTTTCTTTGTTCTAAATTGAAGTCCTATGACTTCCTTGTAGAAGAATAAAGAAACAAATAAGAGTTTAATTTGTGGTGTGAAAGAGCACCACTTGATGAGATTGAGGCAAAGACAATAGAATGAGTTTAGATAGAAGGGAGCCTTAGGGAAATCATAACAATGTATGAACCGCCAAGGATTCTATAAGGGTCAAGGATTTAGATGTTTTGATAGTGTTGAGAGTGAAAATGGGCATGTGAATCACAATTTATTGAGAATGGAGTTTGGATCATTATAGGAGCATCAAGAACAATCATCAACAGTGACTCCAATGACTAGTCCAAGTGTGGAAAGGAAAAATTCTTCTAAATTCATTGGTGATGGATTTGAGAATCTACTGCAACATTGTAAAACTTGTGAAACCATTTTGGCAATTAATTGGCATAATGATCAAGCTTATTGGCTGCATCCATTTCCAACCACCCTTAGGAGAGTGGAAATTGATTGATATATGGACATAGGTACAAAAAATGATATTCTTTTCTTAGAGAGAAATGCCAACCATCACACCATCAAGTCCATAGAATAACATAAGTGCATCTCTAGCTAACTATCATAACTAGATGAATCATAATTACATATGAAAAATATTAATAATGGAGAAGATTAGCATGAAATACTAATAGTTCCAAAGGTTTCCCTAACATACAATATGGACAATGTAGTGAATAGGGATACTTTGAATGGGATGCAACATATCTGGAGAGTGCTAAAATGGTGTAAATTACTAATCACCCAGTAGAGGAAAAAAATTTCCAAGGGTAGAGTTGCCTTCACACAAGTGCCACAAGAGAGGAAGAGTAGTCTTCAAATATTCAATGTTAATGCCAATATGGTGATAAGATTTTCAATAGGACGATAGCATGTTGTGTGTGAGAGAGAAAAGAAAGAATGCAAGAATTGTCAGAAGTGAATGAGTGAGCTGTAGAGGCGTAATGGGAGTTTGAAATTAAATATAGAGATTTTAGATTGTGATATTTGGGCAAGTTGACAAAGCCATTATGTCATAACTCTAATCTTTTATATATTTCTTCTAATATTTTAATAAAATATATATTTTTAAAAGTCTTATAATTGAAATAGTAAATTTGGAATTAAAGGATTAATAAAATAAGAAATATCTCATCACGACACTGATAAGAAAGAGTGAAGAAGTGACATTAATGAATATACTCTCTTAGTGGCATTTAGTGACACGACAAAAATTTACAGGAGAGAACGATAGGATGTTGGAAAAAAAGAAGTTTTGAAACTATTTTATGATTACTCTCCTAGAAGGCGATATGCAGGAGATATGACCACCAAATGGATCTATTTTCCATGAGATATCTTGTTGCAAAAACTATTTTGAATTTTCATTATGTACGATTGGTTTGAGGAAAGAGGTACTATTTTAGCTTGCTTTTATTTAGGTGTGGAGGGGAGAGCAGTAGACGGTTAGAGAGACTCTTTATTGTTGTCCTAGTTTTCTTCATAGCTTTCTTGCAAGTTTAGAAGAGAGCTTGATAGTGAATTATGAAGGAGATTGAGGGGTTTAGTGCAGACTTTAATGGTAGTTAGAACCTCTTCCATGAATATGGAATTACAACTCTTGAGCCAGATAGGAGTTGAAGGAGCCTCCATCTCTTACTCTGATAAGAGAAAAGGATTTTGATGGTATTATTTTAAAGCTATTTTTGGTGTATAGATAAAGGGAGGAACGTTTGTCCAATGTGGAAGAGACAACTAAAGATCCTTCGCTTATGGAAGTGCTTGTTATAGAAATGGTGTATTCATGTCCTTCACGGAAGGCTTATCCCTTGGAAAATGAAAACTCACCAACACCAATGAAAGGTACTAGCATTCATTCTCCATTCTTTTTGCAAGCTGGACAAGTGGAGAAACATCGTCTACTCGTGGGGAGGAGGGAATGATGATGATCTTGTCCATGAGGAAGAAGCGGCCACAAGTTGTTGAGAAGTTTAGTTCCAAGGAATTGAGGCTTCGTTTGGTTAGTTGAATTGGGGTGGAATTGGGTGCGGAACTTCCACTTTTTTGTCAAATACGTTGTTTGGAACACTAAATTGCAATTTAGGTTTCAGAGACCAAAATCTAGTTTAGGCATCAAAACCGGCGGCACTATCTTCCCACCCAATAGGTGGAATTTGAAATCATCTTCTGGTTTTGGATTTAGCATTTGAAATGGCTGCAGTTTTTCACTTGCTTGTCCACATATGATTCCTCAATTAATCGCTCCCATTCAACATGGGTGTCAAGCTCTTGCTGGGCTTTGGCCAAAATGTCTCGATGCTTCATCAGAGCTGACAATACCCACTCGATGGTCACATATGATGTTTCAGTGCCCGCATTTATCAAGGTTTGCAAAACCAAAAATAAATCTTTTAAGAGCTTACAAACCTTGTGCATTCATACCGCTATCAACAAATTTGGGTGTGTCATAGAAGCTTTCACAAACATTCAAGAAAGGAGCTGAGATCTGTGAATGTTTAAAACAGGTCAATTTTCGTCAAGGAAAATATGTGGGGCAAGGAAAACATCATGTCCAAGGGCTTAAACATTTTGACGCCTGTGATCAAGTGCCTCAGCTTTCACAAGCATGGTAATGAGATGGATAAAAATTCAGTGAAATAAAAGAATGGAGGAGTGAGAGTGCATCCTTCCCCGCTTGTAAGAACTCATAATAGATCAAGATTGGGAAACCCCAAGCTTCTTTTGCATTTTTTTTGGCCCTAATGTGATAATCTAATTTCTAATTCTAATTTCAAAATTGGAAACCAAACACAGAAGATGGATTATCTCAATCATCTTTTGAGTCAATCAAACGGTCCAAACTATCTTCCAAATACACAACATTGGAATTTCAAAACCTTATTTTGAGATAATCAGGTTTTGAGTCAAATTCTAATTCCTCAACCAAATGGGGCCTGAGGGTTTTGGTTTCTATTTTCCAGGTATGTGGCATATCCATCTTCCTTTCTATTTTGAACTATCCTTGCTCATTAAGATTAAGTTAGGAATGAGATGTATGACTTCATTTTGAGGATAAGAATGCTATATAAAACAATCTTTCTTTGAGTCTTTCTATAAACAACTTTAGATATGTGATCATTAAAATTTGTTCCCTCTGATTCTAACCTTACTGCAAGTGTCCCTTTCACTTTCCTATTAGTTGCTTTTGCTTGAAAGTTTCGAAGGCCTTGTCTATTTCACACATTTTGCTTTGGCATCAATTAATTAAGACAACTATAAGTGACTACCATGGGAATTTAGTTTTCATCTAGCATCTATGTTCATGAGTGAATTTTCTCTAGAAAGATGTTTTGTCTTACACATGCCATTTATGTTAATTCAACAAGCTTCAAGATTGTTGTTATATTCTCTTTAAGTGATTTGAATTAGTTCTCAAGGTCTTTAAGTGATTTGAATTAGTTCTCAAGGTCTTTAAGTGATTTGAATTAGTTCTCAAGGTCATTGCAGAGCAGGTGCTTTTGGGAAGAGAAACCTTTTCTCCAAACATACGTTTTATTTACAAATGATTCAAGTGTATCTAGAAACCATATGCTCCCTCAAGAAGCTATTGTTTCTTACCTCAAGATTTCAGCTTCAAGATGTCGACATTCAATGGGCTGATTTCAAAAACTCAGTCTTTGGAAAATATAAATTTATTTTCTTAACTTCTATTAAATAGTTTTGGTTTAAGAAATCACTGCAACTTTCTTTCCTTGCATAGATAAATTTAGTAGCTTCCACTAAATGAGGTGTCGAACTTGAAGTTTTTTAACTGTCCTCAATCAAGAGTACTTAAATGATTGGTTGTCTTTTTGAACTACAAGGTAAAAAATGTCCATTCAAATTTGAAATTTCTTTCTTGTCTTAATTTTGCCTCTTGAATTTTACTTTCCTTATTTTCAAGAAATGCGAGGTGATCAAATAGTGATTTATTTTATATAATGGTTTATGGGGTTAAGATGTTAACATATTTGTCTTAATCTACTTACTGTAAATCATAGAAATAATGCTAGATTCAATAGATAGGTCACCTTATAGTTAGTTAGAAATTGAAATAAAATATTTATATTTTGCACTTAGATTTCTAAGATATTAGACCAATTTGTTGGTTTCTAAAATTGCAGGTTTGCCAGACCCTAAGAATATGCAAGGTTTTATTATCAGCTTCAAAAAATAACTTTGTCCAATGAACAAGATTGATCAAAATGATCAAATCCCCCTGCACTTCTGGCTCTGTTAGACCAAGGCTGGTGCACCTTATAATGATTAAGAAAAATGTAACTTATCTTTAATCTCTATCTTTCAATGACATGAACTTTTGAAATAGATTAATCTACAAGATTTCTTATTACTTCTTTCCCTTCTCTTGTTCTTCCTACTCTTAAATCCTTTTACTTCTATCTTTTCTTCTACTCTTCTACTTCTACCTTTACTCCTAATTCTTTATTTGATAAGTTTAAATATTTTTGCAGACCAGTGCCTTCTCTTCCTTTGGGTAATAGAGTCACTTCTTTCTAAGATCCCGATGTATAACTCTACAAGACAATTTTTAAATCTATAACTTGTATAGATCTGTCATTATCTAATTATTCATACAAGATCATATTACTTATGTCACCATAACTCATCCACTTGAATTTAACTCCTACTTGAGAAGACCAATCAGACAAGCTACATAAAGAACTTAAATTTCTTCAAATGATTAAGAATTTACTTGATATTTAAATCATTCTAGCACAAATAATTTCTCATACAAGAATCTAGATAACATTCAATTGCTGGAATCGAAAACCACAGAGAATTGAACTCATAAAGAAAGGATTTGCAAGACACAAACTACATGGAAAGTACTGCATTTATTATATATTATTGTATATTTTACATCATATTTTCTCTATTCTATAATCTCTCTTTTTTTCTCTCCTATCCAATATGTGGCCTCCTTCTATCAACAAAAGGAGTCTCCTCCAGAATGGTTACAAATTTTGGCTATGAAATAGAAAACCAACTAATTACCCCTCAAACTTATTGGTTAAAAGTAATTACCCCCCTTTGTCTTATCTTGAAGGTGACACCTCTCTAAAATTTTCTAGAATAACTTCAAAAATATTCTTTACAACTTCATACCCACCCACTTTCTTTGCAGAGTCATTTCAGTATTGAAAGAATTCAGTCAAATTGTGTTCATGTGCATCCCCTATCCAAGATTTATTTGTGCATATCTTGTCCAAATCTCCCATCTTCACAATGACAGAGGGTATTTTCAACTACCTTTATGAAGTTCCATCCCTCTTTGTCAAGTTTCGATAAGAGTTCTAGAACCAAACTTCATCTCCACCTTCAATATTTATTAGTTCCATCCTCTTTATTGGGTTCTGACAACAATTCTAGAACCTAATCGTTGTCCTCTTCAAGTTTCCATCAATGTTTATTATTTCCATCCTCTTCATCGGGTTCTAACAAAAGTTTTGGAACTACCTTCATCTCCACCTTCTTCAGGTCTCCATTAATGTTTATTAGTTCCATCTTCTTTGTCAAGATTTGACAAGAGTTCTAGAACTACTGAAGACGGGATGTTGAGACATGAGGGAAAGATGAGGCTCCTTCTAGTATGTCAAATTCCAATGGGTGTTTGAGAACTCTTCTTGGGCTCCAACTATAAAAAAATATGTTGATGATTATCTCATATTTTAGTGGCAATCTTGTGCTCTTTGTGCCTTGGAAAAATATGTTTACACATTCTAGAACTCATGGCATAATTAATCTCATCAAATAGACAATTTGAGAGTTCCCTCGACGATCTTTCATCTTTGTAGCAACTTATTTCATGGAAACTTGTTTTACTTCCTAAGATCACTTATGTTTCTTTGATAAGTATTTATTTTTGATGAAAGAATACCTAGTCATTTTGATATTATCATTTCAATGTAACATTCATATCGTTGGAACCCTTCACATGGCTAAATGAAACTTATATTCCCTTAATACCACTTTTTTGATGAAACAATGGGCGAGTTTCTTCTATGTTTACTCTTTTCAATATAACTTTCCTTTTTGAGTAAATGTTTTCATGTCTTGGTAGATACATGTTGTTACGCTGATTTGTCAATGGAACTACTATGATGTTACATCAAAATTAATTTTCAATGCAACTTTGGCTTTTGATAGAACTCTTTCTAGTCTTGTTATATGCCCCTAGTTTTATCGTTGAGAATATTTTTGATAAAAACTTTATATGTCTACCACTTCAAGCCTTTGGTTTCTTTCAATAAGACTTTAATGAACCTCATCAAATTTTTTCATTTTGATGTAGTATTGTTTTCGATGTAATTTGTTGGCATTAGTTGATTAATCGATACATGGAAAAAGAGGTATTGCCATTGATTGGCAAAAAGATGTTGTCACTTATGACTAAGGATACCAGTGTTCGATCTATGAAGCAAGAACATACACAACTGACAACAATAAGTGCGAGGAGAGACTGTTTTGGAAATTGGTGACACTGTGCAAGTAAGAAGAGACTATATTTGTTACTAATAATGCTCTAACTGATTATCAGAGCAACCGATCACCAAGGAAGATGAAATCGGTAACTAGTAACACAAACCAAGGAAAGGATGCAACTGGTACAACTAGTGAAAGGGATGGTGACATGTTAAAGTTATTACTTGTGCACAATCTAAGGATCTTAACCGATCAAGTGAATATTTTATCATGGCTGATGAACCGGGGAAAGTCATAGTCGACAAATAGTTGTCTGACTCTTTGACTGGGATTGTTTGCACAAAATCTGGTAGACTTTGAGTTATCAAGTTGATAGCTACAAGACACGATTGAAGTTTTTAATGTTGGATTTTGTGGCATTAAAACATGAAGATATCTCTTATGAAGGAAAGATTTTGACACACATATGTTGTTTCTTTCATAAAACATATAACACATAGCATGTATCTGATGTTCCCTTAGTGAACTGATACTCACTGGGTGATGGATCCAAATGTGATCTTTAAATAGGTCATGCATGTAAAAAGAAAATAGGGAAAGATGTCTATATATTCCTCTTCCTTACAAGAATATAGTTTTCCCTCATTCTGCCAAAGAAAAGAGTGACCCTATACGTTGAAAAAGCTAAGGTGAAAAGAGGAGAAGAAATTAGAGTGTGCAGAGAAGCACATCAATGAAGGAGAACATACCTGTAGTGAGCGGTGATGATTCTTAGTTGGATAGACCAACAATCTTATCAGGCTCAACAAAGCCATCATCAAAAGATCAAACCCTCTATTGCTCTCTGATAATTGCAATAGTAAAATACCAGTATTTTGGGTGGACATTAACAGGTCCCTTGTATTAAATCCCTTAATCGGGTGACATCTATTTAGGTTTTCTAATTCCTCTAACCAGGCAAGTTCTAACAGACCTTATTTCTTAAATCCCTTAACCGGGTTGCATCTAACAATGTGTTTGTAATCCTTTAACATGAAAGTCTCGTTACAGGGTGCACTTTAGAAGAGTGCAAAATTTGTGAGGTTTTCTCACACTATGGTTTTCTCCCAATTTGAGTTTTCACGTGATAAATCTGGTGTTGTCTATTGCTTGATTGCTTGATAGCTATTTCTATTCTAGAATATGTTCTTCTTACAGTTTTAGTTACATTATATCATATTTATTTTTGGAAGTTTTAGTGCATGTTGATTCATCCCTCCCCTCTCAGCACCAATTGGGACCATCAATTGGTATCAGAGCCAAGTTCCTTTTCTTTGCTACTTAATCGCAACAAGAAAAAGATAAGATGATGAGAACGTAATGACCAAATTTTTCTAAGGAAAAATTTACTCTATGGTGCAATAGAATGAAGTTGTACATGAAGACCATCGAAGATCAATAATGGACTCATGTAATCCATGATTACACTAAACCCACCAGTAGCCTGACACCTAATGAACTGAAGATTAGGACAAAGCATACAATTGCAATCGATATGATAGAAAGCAAACTACTTGATTATGTCTATGCGGAGATTGAAAATTTGACTACTGTTTACAAGATGTGGGCCAAGCTGCAAACAGTGTATGGTGGTGACCCAAACGTTCAAAGAGCTAAGGTAGAAAGCCTTAGAGGAAAATATGATGACATGAGGATGAATGAAGGAGAATATATTGAAAAATACAACAAAATCAAAGAAGTTATAAAATCCATCAAAAGTGCTAGAGGAACTTTGAGTGAGGAAGATGCGGTAAGCAACATATTGGGGATACTAAGGCCACAATATGCTATCAAGATCTCAGTCATATAGGAGCTTAGATCGGTGAGTGCATCTCAAGTTACTCTCGACTCCCTAATCGGTAAACTGACTTATTTTGAATTAAGTAATTATGATAATAGTTTACCCATGTCATAAGTTGCCTTCAAGTAATTTGTGAACACTTCTTCCACCAAGAAAGGAAGAGAAACTGAGAATAGCTTAATCGGTAAAGATGGAAGTTTTGTTGAAAATCTTCTCTCTAAAGAGATGGAGCAAGATGAGTTTTAAGCACTCATAGCAAGGAGATTTCCAAGAGGCAAAGGTAAGTACAAATGTAAAATTCTACTTAAATACTTCTCTTGCAATAAAATTGGACACATAGTTGCAAGATGTCCAAATAATGAAAATAAAGAGAACACCAACCGATTCAAAAACAAAGGAAAGAGAGAGTGCTACCTTGCTGAAGAAGGAGTCATAGACAATGAATCTGAAGATGAAGAAATTGCCTTTGTTGCAATTAAAGAGGAAAGTCAAGTGATAAGTGAAATGACACTTATCTCAAGATTTCATCAACATGATGACTAGATCATTGATAGTGGGTGCACTCATCAAATGACTAGTGATAGAAACAAGTTCATCATCCTAAAGCTCAATGAAAATGGATTGGTAACCTTTGGTAATAATGCTGCTTGTGCTATCAAAGGTAAAGGTTCTATTGCACTTGGAAATGATGTTGTATGTGAGGATGTATACTTAGTAGAAGGACTCAAGTACAATCTAATGAGTGTTTCTCAATTAAACAACAAGGGATACCCATTGGAATTCAGGAAAGGTTCTTGTGTTGTTAAGAACCAATTAGGAGCTCATGTTTCTACCGGTAGACAGAGTAAAGGGAATCTGTTCTATCTGGACTCAATGGAAGGATCTTGCCTCATAGCATCAACCAAAGGAGAAACAAACAAGATTTGTCATGTAACCAAAAAGGACAACAGTTGATTATGGCATAAGAGGCTCTACCACATAAACTTTGATAGTATTGTCAAGGTGAGCAAGAAGAAGTCAGTCAGAGGAAAACCTGAGATTATAAAACTTGACAGAGGTATTTGTAAGGATTGTCAATTAGGAAAAATGACAAGAATAAGTTTCAATAGTAAATCCTTTTCTGTTGAAAATGTTCTGGATCTTGTACACATAGATTTGTGTGGGCCTATGAGAACAAAGAGCTACTATGGAGACATGTACTTCATGCTTTTTGTAGATGATTTCTCAAGAATGATGTGGAAATGTTTTCTTAAAGAAAAATCAGAGGCCTTTCACATGTTCAAAATTTACAAGGCTCAAGTGGAGAAGGAGACCGGTAAAAGCTTGAAGTGTCTAAGGTCAGACAAAGGGGGTGAATACACCTCTCAAGAGTTCACTCATTACTGTGAGGAACATGAAATAAAAAGGCAGTTTTCTGCACCAAGAACTCCTCAAAAAAATGGACTAGTAGAAAGAATAAACATGACACTGATTGACTATGTGAGAGCCCTAATGATTCATAAGGATCTCCCCCATCACTTCTGGAGAGAAGCTATCAACACTACTGTTTATACACTAAACTAAGTTCAAGTCAAGAAAGCAACCGGTAAAACTCCCTATGAATTATGGTTCTATCGCACTCCCAGTGTAGGCTACTTCAAAATTTTTGGTAGTGAATGTTATATTAAAAGAAATATGTATTCTGGAAAGTTTGAGCTAAAGAGTGGTGACGACATATTTTTGGGTTATTCCACCAAGATTAAAGCGTACCAGTGTCTAAATAAGAGAACAGGAAAAATAGTAGAAAGTATCAATGTGATGGTTGATAAATATTTAGAACCAAGAGGAAATATCAGTCATAATGAATATGACAGTCTACAAAATCACAATTCTGAAAATCATTTGGAATTCAATGAAATGACTACTATTGATGAAGGAGAAGAGCATGAAAATAGACCCTTGGAGAAGGATGTTGTACCTAAAGATGCTAGACCAACTCAAGAGGATGAACAACAAGTTGTTCATGACCATGCTGAAGAAATTGCTAAACCAAAAGAATTAGACCGGGAATATTGACCGGTTCTTCCAAGGTATGTCACATATCACTCAACTGATAACATTATTGGTGACAAACATGCTAATATCTTGACCAGGAAAAAGGCTAGAGAAAATATCTGTTTACTTTCCTGTATAGAGCTCAAAACCACCATAGAGGCTCTAGAGGATGAGAATTGGGTCAAGGCAATGGAAGAAGAGATTGAGAAAATTGAGAAGAATGATACTTGGATTCTTGTACCAAGACTAGAGGACAAGAATGTCATTAGGACAAAGTGGGTTTACAGAAACAAATTAAATGAAGAAGGAAAAATGATAAGGAACAAAGCAATATTGGTTTGCAAAGGATATGCACATGAGGCTGGACTGGATTATGGTGAAACTTTTGCACCTGTTGCTAGATTAGGAGTAAAAATTATACTTGCTTATGCTGCTCATAAAATATTTAAAGTATACCAGATGGATGTAAAGTCTTCATTCCTGAATGGCATATTAGAGGAAGAAGTTTACATTGAACAACTGGAAGGCTTCTCATCCATAGAAAAGAGTGGTATGTGTTAGAAACTGCAATTGAAGCAATTATTGTGTTGTCATTGATGTCAAACCTTAACTAATAAGACTATTGCTACTTAGGAAAGTACTATATCTATTTGAGTGTTGCTAAGGGGATAGGCAAGGTTGGTAACAACAACACCTAAGGAAAGGTTGAGTTATCTTGATACTTCAAAGTGTACTTGATTATGTGGTACAATGATGAGACAATGTATTGTTTATCTTAGTAAGATTGAAGAGTAAACTGATAGGTTTGACCGAGCAAAAATAGAAAAATCATGTTCAAGCCGAGTGATGTTAGTGTCGACCGAGTCAGTGTATGTCGAGCAAAATTCTAGTGTCGACTGAACATCGTTAATTGCTGAGTAAGACAGTATAAGCTGATGAAACATTTTTAGTAATGACCGAGCTTTCTACATGAAGACCGAGTAGTTGATCACAGTATTGACCAAGCATCAGTATTTTTATATTTGAAGAGAATTCAGATTTGGAGCTGACATTGTTGAATTCTTGGATTATGTAAAACGTGTTGACTTTATTTATTGATTGTTTGAAAGCATTGAATGCACTGAAAAATGTTTTATTGTAAATCTTTAATAGATTTGGGATGTTTTTAAAAAAGGAGTCGAAGAACATAAAGCAGGTAGATTCAATGAATCTAACCTAACCCTAAGATCTACGAAGGAGATTGAGCAGCAAAAGATGAGTTAACCTAATTGAGGAAATAATAAAGGAACCTAGGCATTAGGTATGTGTGTGCATGGGTGAACAGATTGATGCAGAAGATTGTCACACTTTAGGACTGGCCTAGAGTTGTGAAGAAGAGCAAAGACAAGAAATCAGTCATAAGCAAGATGATAGAGGGAGAAACACTAAACTGCACAGATAATATCTACATCTGATGGATGAATATTTTAGTTGTTGCTTTGGCATTTTTGTCAAAGAGGGAGATGAACTGAGATGATATAATAACACATGACACTAAAAGGAAAAGTAAGGAGATGATGAATTGAAATTAAGGATCAAGATACAGAGAGATATGGATATTTCTGACAGTCACAGAAGTGAGGCTTATACATTCTGAATCAGAATGAAGCTAAGGATATTAAATTTTTTTTTTTCTGATGGACAGATAAGTTTTTGGATTGGTTGGTAATCCATGTGTTATTCAGGTGATATCATATGGTGTTGCCATCAATGCCAAAGAGGGAAATTGTTGGAAACTACAATTGAAGCAATTTTTGTGTTGTCATTGATGTCAAACCTTAACTGGTAAGACTGTTGCTACTTAGGAAAGTACTATATCTATTTGAGTGTTGCTAAGGGGATAGGCAAGGTTGGTAACAATAGAACCTAAGGAAAGGTTGAGTTATCTTGATACTTCAAAGTGTACTTGATTATGTGGTACAATGATGAGACAATGTATTGTTTATCTTAGTAAGATTGAAGAGTAAACTGGTAGGCTTGACCAAGAAAAAATAGAGAAATCATGTTCAAGCCAAGTGATGTTAGTGTCGATCGAGTCAGTGTATGCTAAGCAAAATTCTAGTGTCGACCAAACATCAGTTAATTGCCAAGTCAGATAGTATAAGCCAAGGAAACATTTTTAGTAATGACTGAGCTTTCTACATGAAGACCGAGTAGTTGATCACAGTATTGACCGAGCATCAGTATTTTTATATTTGAAGAGAATTCAGATTTGGAGCCGACATTGTTGAATTCTTAGATTATGTAAAATGTGTTGACTTTATTTATTGATTGTTTGGAAGCATTGAATGCACTAAAAAACATTTTATTGTAAATCTTTAAGAGATTTGGGATGTTTCTAAAAAAGGAGCCAAAGAACATAAAGTGGGTAGATTCAATGAATCTGACCTAACCCTAAGATCTACGAAGGAGATTGAGTGACAAAAGATGAGTTAACCTAATTGAGGAAGTATTAAAGGAACCTAAGCATTAGGTATGTGTGTGCATGGGTGAACAGAGGATGTTGGAAGATCAATAGATGTTATTGACTGTATAAGCATAAAAGGATGAAGGAGAAGTGTGGTGATTGCTCGAAGAAAAGTTTCGAGCAGATCAGAGATGGAGATGGAAAAGTTTCAAAGTTAGTAAACCAGCATTTGTGTATGGAATTGGATCTAATATTTGCAAAGTGAGTTGTATGTTTTTCAGATCAATACTGCTACTACTTTCTAACCATTGTAACAGTCAAAATCCTTTTAACAAAGGTTGACCTAACAGTCATATGTTTAAATCTTTTGAACAAGGTTGCATTCTAATGGAATGTATGTAAGTCCTATAACAAGGCTCACTTCTAACAGAGCGATTGAAATCCTTTAATCGGGTCACACCTAACAGTGTGTATTGTAACCTTTGACAGGGTTGGCTTTTAACCGAGCTCACTTCAGAAGAGTGAAAATAATAGTAGCATGTTACAAAGTGGTTTTTCCCAGATTGGGTTTCCACTATAAATCCTAGTGTCAATGCTTGTGTGAATGTTTTGGTTTAGACATTTCTATGTTTTACAAGTTAGATACAGCTGGGTAGTGGACTATAATGTTATATGTTTCTATTATTGAATCAATGATGACCAAGTTGGTTTTGGTTGTTAGATCTGATTTAAAGAAAAGTTTTTGAAGTTTGTTTTATACATCTGGACCTGAGAACAACTGATTCACCCCCCTCTCTGTTGTTCTAAATCATATTAACAGTATGGTATGCAAACTGAAAAGGGCTCTTTATGGGTTAAAGCAAGCCCCAAGGGCATGGTATGAAAGACTGCATTCATACCTCCTGACAATAGGATTCACAAGAACTAGAGATAACAAAAAAATGTATCTCAAGACTAGAAAATAAGGGAACCTGATTGCTGAAAGTTTTGTAGATGACATCATCTTTGGAGGAGATGACAAGATGAGCAAAGCCTTTGTTGAGGAGATGAAGAAAGAGTTTGAAATGTCCATGATAGGAGCCATAAAATTCTTCATTGGACTACAAGTCCATCAGCTAAAGGAAGGTATTTTTATTTCTCATTCCAAGTATGTAAAAGAAATTCTTAAAATCTTTGGGCTAGAAGAATCCAAACTGATTAGTACACCTATGATAACTAACCTCAAGTTATCAAAGGAAGATGATGCAAAAGAAGTAAATGAGACATTGTATCTGTCTATGATAGGAAAATTATAGTATGGAGTACATAGTAGACCCGACATATCACATGTAGTAGGCTCAGTAGAAAGATTCTTTGCTAATCCAAAAGAGACACACCTAATAGCAGTGAAGAGAATTTTCAGATACCTGAAGAGCACTGAAGAGTATGGCCTATGGTTTCCTCACAAGGGAGGCTTCCAAATAAAAGTATTCACTGATGCAGATTGGGATGGTAATATTGATGACATAAAGAGCACAAGTGGTGGTGCATTCTTTCTTGGAGAAAGGATTGTGTCTTGGACAAGAAAGAAGCATAACTGCATTTCACAGTCCACAACAGAAGATGAATAGGTAGCTGAAGCAATCAATTACACACATGTGATCTAGATCAAATAGATATTGGAAGGAATCCAAGAACAGATACCTGAATCAATTGCAATCACAGTGATAGTATAAGTGCAATAAACATATAAAAGTATCATGTCATGCACTCCAAAACAAAGCACATTGCTATAAAGTATCACTATTTGAGAGAGTGGGTGAAAATTAAAGAAGTTAGATTGGAGTATGTTCCCAAAAAAGAATAGATTGCTGACATATTCACAAAGCCATTACCGAAGAGTACTTTTGAGTATCTTAGAGGTAAACTAGGGGTGATACCCCTTCCCGATCCTCCGTAAATAGGAAAATATGTTCATTAATTCATTATGCTTCAATAGAGGAATCAACCTCATCTTAATTGGATTGATGAATAAGACTGTTGCTCGTAGGGGGAGAAGAGCTCATTAAGGTAGTCTTTTTTACTAGCCTTTGACATTATTGTCAAAGGGGGAGAGTATGGTAGAGGTATAAATCTGGTAATGTCATTATTTTTTATGGTTTTTCCATCAATACCAAAGGGGGAGATTGTTGGCATTAGTTGATTAACTAGTAAGACTGCAACCAATACATGGCAAAAGAGGTATTTTCATTGATTGGAAAAAAAGTGTTGTCATTTATGACTAAGGATACTAGTGTTTGATCTATGAAGCAAGGAAAGACACAGTTGACAACAATAAGTGTGAGGAGAGACTGGTTTGGAAATCGGTGATACTGTGCAAGTAAGAAGAGACAATATATGTTACTAATAATGCTCTAACTGATCATTAGAGCAACCAGTCACCAAAGAAGATGAAACCGGTAACCAGTAACAGGAACTAGGGAAAGGATGCAACTGATACAAATAGTGAAAGGGATGGTGATAGGTTAAAGTTATTACATGTGCACAACCTAAGGATCTTAACTGATCAAGTGAAGATTTCATCACGACTGATGCACCGGGGAAAGTCATAGTCGACAAATAGTTGTCTAACTCTTTGACCAAGATTTGTTGCATAAAATTTGATAGACTTTGAGTTATCAAGTTGATATCTACAAGGCACAATTGAAGATTTTAATGCCAAATTTTGTGGCATTAAAACATGAAGATATCTCTTGTGAAGGAAAGCTTTTGACACACATCTATTGTTTCTTTCATAAAGTAGATAAAACATAGCATGCATCAAATGTTCCCTCGGTGAACTGATACTCCACAGTTCTAGTTACATTATATCAGATTTGTTTTTGGAATTTTTAGTGGGTGTTGATTTACCCATCCCCTCTCAACACCAATTGGGACCATCATAATTTTCCTCACCCTTTGCAGACTGTAGATCTATATCGACATTAGCATTTTTAGTGAAATTGTGTTTTGATTTCTTCAATGGACATAATTCTAGTGAGAGACCATATGAGTCTCTTTGATATTATATTCTCTATTAGTGAGATCATTTTCCTTTTGATTGATGGTTGACTATACATTGTTATAGAGTTTGTAACATAGCACCACTAGGAGGATTGTAAAAAATGTTGCAAAACCTGCCTTTACACATGTTAAGTGCATCTGCCATAAATTTTCCTAAGATTTTGCAATGAATCCCATTTTTGTAATCAATCATGTATGCTTTCTGCAGTTCCCTTGTTTCATTTTTTATCCTATGTGTATTTACCAGAGAAAAGGTTTTTTTCATTTTCCTCACTTAGGGAATACAACATTTTGCAAAAAAATAGGGTTCCAACAATGGCTCTATCTAGGGATGTATGCCCCTTGCAGGCATAGAAATAATCCAACTTTCTTTGGTGGAGCAGATCATGTTCTTACTGCTATTTGAAAATTAAGTCAAATCTCTTTTGGTGGCCCCAAACCACCAAAAATAAAAATCCAATTCTTGCCTTTATCATATTCTTGATTTTGTTGCACCAAAATCAAATTGAAGAAATCTTCCTAGTAGAGCATTATAATAACTTTCTTCAATTTATAATGTTGTATATTTTCATCATATTCCTCACCAATTTTATTCTCAAATAAAAAAGATAATGAGGAACAATACTACGACCATCAATAAGATCATATTCATACTCCTTGTGGTATTTTATTTTATCATACCTACTATTACTTACCGAATGAAGGTTATTTGGGAAACATAACAAATCAGTTTGCATCTGATTCGTAATGTCATCAACATAATCATACCCATTCTTAGAGTTACATGTATCTTGCCTACATAATTATAAACTTGATACTTCATTAAACAATTTTCAAATTTGACATATTTGAACTATTAACATCCCATGAAGAAGAGTTATGAATCTCTAACATAAAATCCAATCTACTGTTCAAATCTGCATCCATATTTGTAAAAGGGTTTTCAAAGAGAAGCTCATCCAAATTTGAAAATGTATGCACATACATGCCTACATCTATAACTTCTTGACTGGGAATACTACTGCATTCACAACCATCCCCTGCCCTAACATTATGGTCAACATGAATGTATGAGGTTTCAAAATCATTCCCATCCACATATCTTTGGCATTTAACAACTAGCAAATCTAAAATTTGTTCACTATTAAGAAAAGACAACTCTTCATTCATCTTAGCATTTATGTACTCTTCACTTTTATTACCACAATAAAAATTAGAGTCCTCAAAACATGATAAATCAGAGGAATCATCCCGATCAATATAATCATCAACATCATATATTGATTTACTGTGTCCTTGATTTGAAAAAATTCTATCCTCATTATATAAAGGATTTGAAAATGCATGAAAACCACTTTCACAAGTATATCCTTTTTCTTGTGGCTCACAATATACATCTTCATTAACTTTAGATGCCACTTCATCTTGAAACATATTCCCTATTGTAAATGCACATTTGTCCAATTCATAACCACTATTTTGGTCACTAGGAAAACAACTAACTTAATTCAAATCAATTACATCCTTAGGCATTTCAACCAAATCATTTTCTTCATAAGGCATCCCTTGAATCTTTGCAAATGAATTGTCTCCATAATATGAATGTATTCTTGTCTTGATGTCATTCAAGGCTTGAGCACACATCATAGAATTAATAATGTTTGCATCATGTTAATAATACACTTTGGGATCAATGTGATCTATATTAATGAATGAAGCTTGATCAATGATGACATAATCATACTCATGCATTTCTATAATCAGATTTGTACATATCAGGTTGTTGATTATAGGTATGTGGTATTTATTCTATTTGAGGCACATATATCTCATTCATATATATCTCATTATATCCTGGCTCCAACTTCATTTCGATAGGAGGATATCTATCATTATATAATGCAACTCTAAGAAATAGGTATGTTGGGAAGGAGAGATATTAATAGGAAAATGACTTGGTCTAACAAATATCAAGGTGAGGATTACTTAACTCAAGTGGTCAATTTCATAATATAATGTAAAATAATGAATGCCATATACATAATAATATACCACATGGTATGAACTTTGGAACCTTGGATGACAAACAAGAAAGATAAGTGAGCATAATTATGTCACATTATCATATGAATGTAAATGGGATCCCATTCTATATGATAACTCAAGGAACAACACGAATGAGAAATTCATATCTCATTGGTGCTATTAGTAAAGGTCTTCAAAATGTAGAAACACCCAATAAGTCTCCCCTTTAATTACTTTCACCTACTAGAGTTACAACATTCAACATAGGAGCATCCACAATTCATTCTAAGTTGAGAATTCCAGTAAAAGATTTTAATCAACTAGAAGGAACATGACTCAAAACTTTGCAATAAGAAATTTCACATGTCAAATGTATATTGATTGATGAAATTAACTTGTTTGAAGAGAAATTGCTAGAGACAGATTCTTAGCTTCATCAAGCTTTCCCACAAAATGGAAATATAAACTTTGTAGGTATATCAATAGTCACAATTAATTATAATAAGAATTGCATATTACAATAATTGAATTTTTAATGAAACATTTCTATATTTTCATTATATAATGCTAAAAAGATGCCTTATATTATTTGAAAAAAATTCTATGATTTTAGTTGGAGACTTGGGCCAGTTGCCTCTAGTTAGAGATAGACTAGTAAATGAAAGTAATAGATGAGCTAAGGTATTTTAGGAAGACTTCAAAATTTTGGTTACCTTAGACAAAATATTTAGAAAAGATGGAGAAGACATTCAACAAAAGCAATTTCATCAAATATTAACAAACCTAAGAGAAGCACACCCTACAATTGATGATTGGAAATTGTTGATGTCAACAACAACCACAAACATTACTACAGTAATGAAAAAAATAATTTAACAAAAAATATTATTTGTTCTCCACAAATGATAATGTTCAAAATCATAACAAGAAAAAAAAAGATTCTCTTAAACAACGTGTTGCGCATAGTATTGCAACAAAAGTTGAAACTATTAATTCAACTAAAGGAGTTTCTCATGATGAGCTTGATATGAAATTTTTAATTGATAAAATGCAAGAGTAATCTTGTAATGCCCCACCAAGGAACCCTCAAAACTAAGGGTAAAATATGCAAGATTTTTTTTAGATAATATCATAACATGTGCATAGCAATAGATTGCATTGTGTACCATCCTAAAAAGTTATCACATATAATTAGATGCTCTATTAGGCCCCATTTTGGTGATTTCAATATTTCATACCCATTATGCTTGATCCTAGCAACCTAGATCCACTTAATCTGACATCCTCCCATCATTATCGACTCCCCATTTCAATATGGGTATGATTTCCTAGGTATACAATGCCCTGGGTACTATGTTCCAAGGTATACAAAGCCCTATCCCTGAATTTTTGGTCCAAATTTACTTTGGTAGCTTGATGCAGTGTTTTAGTGGGAAATTAGATCTCATTCTAGTGTCTTCTTTTTTAATCCCAAAATGTTGTGAGAGGTATATAAGTGGCCCGTCTCTCCTCATTTTGGCAACCATGATCAAGATTTCTTATGCACTCTTAAGATTTGAAGGCAGGCATTCAAGTTTCAAGAATTCTCAAGCATCCAAGTTATCTTTGAAGGGAATCTTCTCCATTGTAAAACATTTCTCACCCATGATGGACAAGTAGAGGAGATCTCAATCATGAAAGAAGAACCTTTTGTCCATCTACATGCATTTCTTTCTTCCATTCTTCAAGGAAAGAGTTATCAAGCATAGAAAAATTAAAGTTCTTGGAGTGGCATTCATAGATATGTGCATTTGTGAAAGGCATCCTTGATTCCTTCCTACATTCAAAGATTCAAACACTAAAATTCAAGCAATATAAAATCATCTTCATGAATATTTGTGATTTCAATATCCATTCATGAAGGTATATACAAGGTAGATCTAACATTTACCTTAGCATTTGCATACTTTTCTTTATATAATTTTATTTCATTTTCAACATTGATTCTTAAATAGGGTTTTGACCAAGGAAAACCCTTTTCCATAATCTTTTCACCATTTTTTGTGTTCGAGAAAATGTAGTGGGTCTATCAGAACTGAATTCGAAAGGTGTAGGACCTATTAAATGGACTGTGTAAGTTTTAGGTAAAATCACTAGGTATACAATGCCTCGAGTGATCTGTACTTGGGAACTTAATGCTCAAGACATTATGTACCTACCAAATCTACTCCAAATTTAGACTACAGGTCAGTTATTATTCTAGTTTTTGCTTAGGTCATTACATGTGTCTATCTATTTTTTGTCAGTTTGTATTTCCATAACTTGCCATACTTTCTTATTTGGTCTTATATCTTGCATTATCCTACCATTTCCCCTCAAATCCAAATTACCCAAATTCATTATTGTGAAGGATCACTCCACTCATTTAGCGCTTAAGCCTCACTTGAGCCTATTGAGTCATCTTCCTTTTGATTGTGCTTTATAGAAAGGAGGATAATTCCTTACATCACATCACTCCTCTATTGTCCTTACTGTACAATTTGGTGAACCTAACTTATAACATTTCCATTCTGATTTTTTGTGTTAGATATTCTTTATATGCATCTTATGTTTGATGGTTAGATGCACTCTTCCTTAGATTTCATATGAAATTATGTATTTTAATCCCACTTATGTTGCATAAATTTAATGACTATTTTTCATATCTATTTCAAATTTATTTCTTGCATTGGTTAGATATATTCATCTTTCCTTTCCTTGTGCATGGATGTTATAACTTTGAATCCTACCTATAATATTCCAGTTGGGAGAAGTAGTAGACTTATGGGTTACTTTGATCTTAAGTCATCTTTGTTTCATAGGAATCTTGTTGAGACACACATGTCTATTAGTGACATTTTCACTATGGTTGAGAATTCTTCTTCCCACTCTTCTCATGATGAATACGAGACCTTATGAGTCCCTCCTATTCAAGTGTAAAAACTTTCTAATGATTTTTAAAAAATTAAGAATTGGTTAGGTCAAGAAAATTCTAATATGGAAGTCATCTCTTTAGTATAGGGTTTAAGAAAGTTGATTCATAAAGATGAACATGGTGTTAATTTTTTGCACACTATTTCCCATCTTATTGATAGTAATGTTAAAGCTCTTAAATAATGTGGTCAAGAAATTGGTTTAACTCAAGCTCCCACTAGTGTTGAGACTTATATTCTTATTCTTACTTCACTACCTAGTGTTTTGATCCAGGAGAATCTCGGGTTCTTAGCAATCTTGCATCAAACAAAAATATTTTATTTCATATTTTTTAATTTTCCATTCATTGAGTTTCTTTCAGTGTTCCTTTAGTTTGGATTAGTTGTTGTTGCGAACCTCATAGAGTGTTCTTGGCATGATTACCTTCACCTAAGTTCGCACCTTGATTGGTTTCTTTGTATTTTATAAATATTGGATTCTTGGCGAGGCTTCACTACTCTTGGCATTTCACAACTAGTTTGTGTTTTCCAATCTTGCAAAGGATTTTCTTGATTAATGAAGCTTTGTGGCTCATATCTCGATCTTTCTTTACCTATGGCTGAACTTCTTGTTGGCTCTCATGTTATGCTTCATCTAGTTGTGAGAGATTCTTATGATTTAGGTCCTAACCTATACTGCAATACATTTTCCTATTGTTGGAGAATGTAATCTTTCTCAAGATGACTTGATGCTTGCAAAGGGTTTATAAGATTGTGTAATTGATCATGTCAAGCAATGTGGCTAGAGCTAGTTATTGATAGGAAGTGATAGATAATATAAAAAGATACCAAGCCTATATGTCTAGAATATAAGATTGCATGTTGTAGGACCATTTTAATTGATTTCTTGATAATACGAAGGCTAATATTGCATACCTCTCTATTATTTTGTATTTCTTCTCATTGTGTGACTCTTTTTGTAAGGATTGGATTGATTTATTTTGAATTCCCAAAAATCTTTGGCTACATCATTTAGCATTAAAGAATTTTTTTGTTCCTCATGGAAGTGAGATCTCTATTCTAGAGCTTGCAAAGTCCTAAATTGATTTTTTGTGGGGTGGTAGAGTAAGGATCTGACCCACAATTGTAGAGGATTCACTTGAGATGGCTCACAAAGGACATGCTTGAGGTGGAGGAAGGAGAGATGCATATCTAGTAGTATTGGAAATGTTGAGACAAATTGTAGCTAGGTTAGAGGCCGTGGAAATAGTACAAAGAAGAGGTTTGCATATTTAGGATGTGAGTGATGAAGAGGAAGAAAGAGTTGAATAAGGTGAAGAAAAACCATAATTTGATCAAGGAGATGATATATTTTTAAGATCCCCAACTAGGGTTAATACTAGACCACATTTCAATCCACCTGATTATGATGGCAAGTTGGATTTAGATAAATTTCTTGATCAGATCATAAAGATGAAGAAATACTTTGATTATGAATGCACTGATGATGCTAAGAAGGTGAAGTATGCGTGCAAAAATTTGAGAGGACATGCATCTTTATGGTGGGAACATTTACAAACCAATAGACAAATAAGAGGAAAGGATAAAATAAATTCATGGGATTAGATGGTGAAAAAATTGAAGGCCAAGTTCT